>JAPQRP010000025.1:25097514-25120673 GCA_037367295.1 Apogon hyalosoma
AAAATAAAAACTCTGTCCATTGCATAACAATAATACCCATATGAAAAACAACTGGAACTGTTATCCTTTTAAAAAAAAAAAAAAACTCTTGTAGAAAAAAAATTACTAGCAAATTTATCACTTGTACTTTTTACACCATAGCCATGCCTCAGACATAAAAATATAGCTCGAATTTAACGCTAAAAATTATATCTAAAAAATCTGAAAAATTATTAAATCTGTCACATTTAAAAAGACTATCTGTAATCTGTTACCGAGAAATTACTCTTTGTTTGTAATTCACCTATATCAGTATGGACCACCACAAGTTGTAAATACCATTGTGTTAGTGTTAAATACATTAAATAAATCATTGTGATCATATCTGGCTTGTCGTTTTAAAAATCAGTCAACATTTTGGCTGGTGTATACACTGGTAAAGAGTCGTCCACTTGTTACTATGGCAACCTGTCCACCTGTTGGCACATTCTCATGTCAATAAAACAGAGACTTTTCAAAATTTGACTCCTAAATTTTTTTTCCAGCATAGTTGAACATAATATCTAAAAGGTTTTGTCCTACTTTATATCAATTTCTGTCGAGAACCACAGGTTTTGAATGTTTGTGTAAAGCTTAAAAAATGTATGTCCTTTTTAAGTCCACATGTTACCGAGCAGTAATTTGACATTTCTCGCAAAAAAATTTCATCTCCCCAAATTTTGTTATACATAATGTTAAAGTGCTTATAAATACCTTCTCAAATATGTATAATACATGCATATAAGTTACTCTGATTACATGACAGAGACTGTTGAACAGAAAATGTGGCCACGTGTTACTGCTTGATCAGACCCATTTGTGTTAAATATTTTGATGATTAAATTTAACTAAATGAAAAAGATATCATTACACCAAACATTCTAGATAAATAAACACATTCCTGACAGGTAATTACATAATTATGTTTTAATAACATTTATTTTGAAATATTCAGTATATATCTCAAAATACACATTACCATTTATATCATAAGGTTTGTGCAGAGTTATGGTGTGAGAAAATGCACTTCAGCTTAACTAATTTAACCTGGGCTTCATATTTATGCAAAAGATGTGAATGATAGAAATTTATATTTATATATTTAAATGTATAAAAAGAGATGATTGATACATATCATATCCGGGTCTACGTAAACTAATAAATAATCTACAAAATGTTTGAATTAACATAATGACCATATGAGTTTAAAATATGGATAACACACTGCCATTTAGCATAAACTGAACGTATGTGTGCAAAGTCATTCCTTAGTTGTTGGTTTTGGCCAAAATTCTGTCAATTTAAGTTTCCATTGTTTGTTGAATGAATATCATTATGCCTCTAAACTATATATTTTGTTATAATTCTCATACTATTTATCATTATCATTACACTGCGTGAAAACAGTCAAACAGCCAAAAAGTTGACTTCATTCTTCCCAAACATGTTTCCTCATAATCTGCAGCTGAGATCTAATGTAGCTTCTGTTTTCCTTTGCTTTCCCACTCATGCACAAAATCACTGCATGTTTCATGAACAGTCTTAGGTTATAACCTCTGAGGCTCGTAGCTCTTCCGTTTTCCCGTAGGTCTCCATTCACTCAGGTGTGCGATGATTTAACTGCACTGCACGGTATGTTCAGTGACTTTAATCTTCTGGATCCAGTCCATGACTAGAGCTTTTTAGTCACTCATTCTACAGAGCTGCTTGGACTATTAAGTGATACTGACTCTTCCAAACTGAGGTTTAAGTATGCCATGTTCTGCTGAAAATCCTTGATACAGACAAACAGCCTCCATTATTACTAATTATGTAATAACTACACCAGTTGCTCTATGAGATATGCATATATGTAGTATACATCCTTACGTGGAATGTGTAAGTTCTTCCTCAGGTGAACGGATGTTTTCCTTCTGTTGGTCCTTGAGGCGGTAATGAACACTGTGCTTCTATTTAAAGCAGTGATTCATTCATTTGAGGAGTAATTAACTGATCAAATGGCTTAGATTAGACGCAGCAGGATGAAGATCTATCTATCTATCTATCTATCTATCTATCTATCTATCTATCTATCTTACGTATAAATGAATGATCCTCTATATCCATCACAGTGTCTCTTTTCTTTCTGTGGTTTACGATCATGGAATCATTGAAAAGGAGGAAAATACTCCCGGACGCCTGTAGAATCTACTTCTGTAATTGCCATCTGTCTCCTTCTGGTTTTTAAATTATATGACTTGAGCTCTGGTCTTGGAAATAAAAATCCAGTCTGAAATGTGTCTGCAAAGAGGGTTTGAATCATTGTAAAGTATTTAGCAAATGTTTTGGATCCAACAAATGACTTTAAAAGTAAATGTTGATCAAAATGTGTGATGTTCATTATAACAGCTAAGGTTTAATAAAGAACTAATTTCTTTAACTATTATCTTCCATCGAATGAATAAAGGACTGTGAAGGTGAAGAGAGCAAGAAGGAGAAACAGTGTGTTAACTGAAACTTTTAAATGCTTTAAAAATAGTCCTGGAAAATATTTTGCACATTCAATATGTAAAATTAAATCTTATGTGGTCTAATTTTATGTCATTTAGAAGTGATTCTTGTGTAACTTGCAGCTGTTTGTAATGTTGCAGCTTCTGGATAAAGCGAATGTATTCACAAATTATCGTGAAAGGCCCTAAAATATTTTAAAAATGTGACAGATCTGATTCATTTGTTCTTCAACCAGCATCAGATAGGCTTTATTATATGAGTTGTGGGATGTCAGACAGGTAATAATGACAAATAATGTCACTACATACTGTATGTTATCACCAGTTATATTAATAATATTTATGCAAACATTAATTAAATGCTCAAATAATCCATTCATACTGTAATGTACTGTAACTATTATCAGTCAAATTAATTCAAGCAAAGGTAAACTAAAACTCATTATAGCATTTTGCTATTATATATGCTGTTTTTTAATCAATTTACTGTTAAATTCATATGTTTCTTACATTTTAATGCTGTTTGTGTTGTGCGCTGTGCTGTACTGTACTGTATATTGTATTATTTGTGGTACTTTGTGTATTTAATCTACACTAATGCATCATATTCTATTAGATTATCTTGTTTTTAGTGTCACAGTCTGGTAAAAAAAAAAAAAAAAAAGCAGGTATCTCGTAAAACTCAACCATTCCTGAGCTCAGAAAAACAGGCCTGTTTTTGTAAAAATGTATTTTCTGACCAATCCAAGAAGGCTGTTGAGCTTCATTTTAAACTTTCACAGAGATATGTGGTTTTAACTGGAAGGGGATGAAAAATACTAAAGTAACTGAAGATAGAAATGGCCTTTAATATGTTGCGGAGCAGAATTATGAAGCTGCATAAAATAAAGATACTCAAGAACAAACATATCAAATTTATACTGAATTGCCATCAGTTGTTTGAAAGCAAATTATACATTTTTTCATTTTTTATTAGGATAATCATGTGTTTAATATTTTGGAAATATCTAACATAAGTACTCATGAAATAATAATTGTTAAAAATTTGATGGGACAGACAGATGAAAAAAACAACAATGTGATCTAACAGAGTGGGAAAATTAGCAGTAGATCTTCAGGTGACTGATATTTAGCTGGTTAACCATCTATAGGTAAACAGATATGACAATGTCTGATGATGTTCTTAATGCAAGGTAAACAGGAAGAAATAGGAAAAACACACAGTCATGTTATGCACTGAAAATGATCTCTATACAGAGCATGGGGTTTTGGGAAGACAACAAAGTAAGCTACACACTAACAGAAGTTAGACTGACATCAAGAACATATAATAAACAACAAAAACAATAAATAATGAGTGGTTACACCTGATTTAATGTTGGATTAGAGGAAGGCTAGTTATCAGTAACTGAATAAAATAATAGAAATACATTTAAATGTCTTTTTTTTCTCTGTTAAAGTGATAATGAGCACCTATACATGTGACCATTTATTGTAAATATATGGTTCATTAATCATGCACAAAAGCCCCAGTACATGAACTATTAAGTTAATTCTCTCCAATAGAGGGCAGTAGTATGACATTTAGCACTGCCTTTAAATTCAACGAAGAAGAAATTAGCCGGAAGTTACGTTGAATGTTGTTATGGCGTCTCACTAGTAAATGAGTGAGCTGCGAAAATTATAATAAACACTTAATTTGGAATTTTGAAGGTACGTGCGCACGTGTGACAATACAATTATTCAATATCTGTCTTATATTAATAGAGTTGTTATGGTTAACAAAGTGATAGCTGATACTTTTATATTTAACTGCACTTTGTTGCCAATGAGCTGCACCGCTAACCTGCCATGCTAGCCAAGCTAACCGACTGTAGCCGCTGTGGTAGCTGTTATACTTTTATTCAACTCATCACTGAAGTGAATACGCCTTCTATTACATCGCCTTCGTTCATTTTCAGTTTCATTTGTTTTCAGGTTGATGTAAGTTTACTCACTTTCTGATCACCAGGACCAAAACAATGAGCACTCAAGTAAGCATGACATGTACAGTACATAATCTGTCTTTGACATGTTGAATCGTATTGATTGTGTGAAACTGTCTGTAACATTGCTTGTTTGTTGATTTCAGTACAGTATACTTTTCAAGCAAGAACACGGTGAGTAAGGTTTTTGGAAAATCTCACTTTGTGGAGTCATTCATATGTTCCCCGTCTATATGTAGTTTATAGTTGGAACTGTGAAAGGTTTTCCCTAGCTTTGTAATCACACTTTTTTTCTGAATCTTCTGAAGACAGTAGCTTTAAATCATGGGGGTGACACATTCAGTGGTTCCTCCATCTAGAAACTGTGAATATCAAACACTTCATTTCCTACAATCTGGTGCATTTATTTGTAGCTTTGCTCGACACATCTATGGTGGAAATATATATGTGTGTGTGTGTGTGTGTATATATATATATATATATATATATATACACATACATACATATATATACACATACATACATATACATACATATATATACACATACATACAAAATTCCAGCACCAGGTGACAATTTAAAACATGACACATATAGAAGACTTTAAGGCATCATGGGTTGCTTTCAGATGTGTATTTTCCTTTATGACATCTTTTTGCATTTAATGTTATCCCTGCAGATTCCAAACACACATAGGCCTGATTTCCTTCTGTCCTCTTTTTTTCTGTTTTTGGGGAAGGTAAACTGAGTAAAAGTGCATTAGGTCCCTGTTAGTGTAATTAATAGTAATTCATTTATAAAACTTTTACAGCTCATACATCTTTCACCAGAATATAACGTCCTGCTCAAAACTCTCAGTACATGATAAATATATCACACATATATGTGTTTTGGGGGGTGACAAAGAGTCCTACCATATAATTTGACCAGAACTGACTAAAACACTGATCAAATTTAGAGAGCAAGACATTACTGTGGGAACAAATGCACAGTATGGCCATCTATATACTCTAAACATAGCACTCTTCTGAGTATCATTAAAGTGAAAAAAATACTTTTTTCTAAAAGAAGAATCTACAAATAACAAAAGCGCAGTAGAATGATACAAGAACATCCCTGCTAGAAAAAAAACAATAAAAACACCAAAATGTGGCACAATATTACCTTGTTTGTGATGATATATATTATAGTCTTACCATGGGATTGCTGATATAGACATGAAGTAAAATACTGAAGAACACAACCATTTAAGTACTTGTTTCCCACTACACTAACAATTTTCCTGAAATATAAAAATAGATTGCTGTTTGTACAAAATTTTAAACTGCAACTTATTCCATCTCAGCACACGATGATGCTATCTGGACGGCAGCGTGGGGTAAAAGTGAGGCTGATGGTACAGAAACAATTGTCACAGGGTCACTAGATGACATGGTGAAAGTCTGGAAATGGTGAGAAAATTGTGTTTTACTACTCATTGCAATGACTTTATACTGTTTATCAAGTGTTCATTCAGTGTTTTCCTATCGTATAGACAGGAAAACACTGAACGGAAAAGCACATTGTGTCTCAGATAATTTTTTCATATCACTGCACTAATACACTTTGCCATTCTTTGTGTGTGTGTGTGTGTGTGTGTGTGTGTGTGTGTGTGTGTGTGTGTGTGTGTGTGTGTGTGTGTCTTCTTTCATGTACAAAAAGAGGATTCAGATTTACACTTTATGTTTTTTGCTGCAGTCTAGCTGTACTTAGTTCCAGGTCAAACCAGACCAACTCCCCCAGACCTCCCAGTTAATGTCATGAGAAAAAAAAATGCATGTGAAAATTGAAGTGAATTTTTCAAAATCCCAAAGCTCTCTTCCAAATACATTTTTAAGTTATGTAGTTTTGAATCTTTGCTGCCTCAGCTAAATTTCATCATTAGTTTCTGTGTTCCACACCTCACAACCTGCATATTTTTCACTGGGTTAGCTTTAAATTTATACTGATCATCCAAGAAACCCTATGGGTAAAATGATACATGTATTCATGCATATAGTTGTGGCTGAAATTAATGAAGATGTATTACCAACCCAAACATGAATTGTGTTTAGTTTCATCATGTCTACAAGTCATTTGTTCATGTATTAAACAATGACAACTAAATGTAGACTCATTTTGCTGTTTAATTCTAAGATATCACTGAGTGGAAAAACAGTCTGCAACAGTGTTATGAGTGACTTTCATTTCACGTCTTTGCTGTCCTGAACACGTAGGTCAGATGAGAAGTTGGAGCTGCAGTGGACCCTGGAGGGCCACCAGCTGGGTGTGGTGTCAGTGGACATCAGTCACAACGGAGCCATCGCTGCCTCCAGTTCCCTGGATGCACACATCCGTCTTTGGGACCTGGAGTCTGGAAAACAGATCAAATCCATGGATGCAGGACCAGGTAGAGCTTGGAGTCAGGGGACATTTCTTATATACTCAGTGATTGTTTATAATATCTGGTAGGATGACATCATGACAATCATGCTTATCTCTGCTATACACAAACCGTGTCAGTCACTACTCCAGAGTTTTCCATATCATTAAGGTTTTTCCAGGCTTCTGTCGCTGTCTATCATTGCACAGCACTTGCACTGATATAAGGTTTCTGTAAAGAAAATAGTCAAACAACTTAAAAAAAAAACCTACAGGTGATAACAGATCATCAACTCTGTTGTGTTGCATAGCAAGCTTGTTTTTTTATACTCACCTTTCAGTAACCCTATGTTGTGTGTTGCGAACCAAGCTGCACTTTATCTAAATGTCATGTCAACTCTTATTAGTGACACTTCATTGCACTCAGTGGTTGGTCAGGGTCAGTGGATTAAGGGCTTTTTACTTCCCCCTTGGACATTCTCTCTATAGTCATATTTGTATTCCTCAGAAATCAGTGCTGGTCATGTATGACCTGGATTTAGATATTAGATTAAATTAGATTAGATTAGATTAGATTAGATTAGCTTTATTGTCATTTGGCATGTCATTTCCATATTTGTGTTTGTTGTCTTAATGCAGTATCAGTTTTCGCTAGTTAGCGCTGTCATGATATAAAAAAAAAAATTGACTTTACTATTAAGTGTCAAACAAATATTTGTGATCAACTATATTGCCTTATTACCTATTCTGTTAACTTTGTGTCATCTTTGTAGTATAGTAGTATATAGTAGTAGTATAATGATTACACCTATGTCACATGAACAAGAAGATAACATAGAATTTTAAATATATTGTTAATTATATTTCAGTTTGACTTCTGTGAAGAGAAATTGAACATGCCATACAATTCTGTGTACAAGGACCAGACATATGCATTCCTCAGTTTCTTGCACAATATATTCCCTGTACATCTGAAATATACAAGAAATATGTTGCAGCATTCACAACAATGCATTTCAGAAAACATATGATTAGGATAGAAGCTACATTTGGGTTAATATGGACTGAAAAAAAGAATAAAAGACCGCCAAAGTATAAAGAAAAACTTCTTGACTGTGTGCATGAAGCCTTGTATAATATACCACCAGATTATTTAAGAAAACTTACAGTTAACTCAAGATCACTAAACCCTAACAGAGATCACACTAAATTCTGACTTACTTGTAGAAGCCATTTAGTTCTATTTTTCTGTGTGTGTTGTAATACTGTGCACATATTTCCTGCATTATCTTGTATCTTAATAAAGAGACTGAGGAATACAAATGCATACTTATTACAACCCTGAAAAAATAACAAGGTTAAATGTTTCTTAAGACTTTTGCTGATTTAATGTGGCAGCGGCTGCACAGGCTTTTGGGAGAAACTGTGCATACTCTCGTTTGTGGTGACATGCTGAATGTTTTTGTTCTGCTGTGACATGTTAAATGACAATAGTTTCATTCAATCATTCATTTGTAAATCACATGATTCAAGATAAAATCCCATTAGTGAAATGTTAAGCCAATCAAAATAATCTATATACTTTAGTCAAACTATTTTTAATAAACAAACTGGGCAGATATGATATAACTTAAATATACAAAATCCATTATTAAAATATCACAATTATCAAAATTAAGTAAAATACGACGAATATTTCATGCAATTGTGATGATTATGTATTAGTTGTGACAGGTTTAGTAACATTTGGGTGTCCATTACAGAGGAGGTTGTAGGTCTAAACCAAAGATATTATTTGTGGTTGGCAAATAGCAACACATAAAACATCGAGTTTGCACATGTAAATGGTACATTGTGTTACTTTGGTAGTGATTGCTGTAGATAGTGTTGTTAAAAGAAATGATTTCATAGAAATGTTTGCTGATAAGTTCAACCTTCCTTCTGTCTTTTTTACTCTCCTCTTCCAGTTGATGCATGGACAGTTGCCTTCTCCCCAGACTCTAAACACATCGCCACAGGAAGCCATCTTGGCAAGGTCAACATCTTTGGTGTGGAAAGCGGCAAGAAGGAGTATTCTTTGGATACTCGAGGAAAATTCATCCTGAGCATAGCTTATGTAAGAAACAATGAATTCAGATTTTGTTTGGCTTAGATGTGAGTGTTGAAGGTCAGAGTCTGTACAGGAGGTTACATAAACTCACTTTATTTTGTGTTTTTGTCTCATTCACACCACAGTTTCCCAGTGTAACTCTAAAACCTTTTGTTCCTCTGATCTGCAACTTATTTTTATCAGCTTTCAGAACGATCCATCTCTCCAACATCTGTTCATGATAAGTTACAGGGTTTTATTCTGTTTGTTTTTCAGAGTCCAGATGGAAAATATTTAGCTAGCGGAGCTATTGATGGAATTATTAACATCTTTGACATCGCCACTGGAAAGCTACTCCACACCCTGGAAGGTGCGGTTTGTTATTCGGACTGATTTTAATGCCATATGAGGCTACTTTTATTAGTTATTAACTGGAAGTGTATGATCTGTTATATATTAAAGCCAATAAATGTAAGAAAAATGCAGGAGATCCTTTGACATTGGTTTATAAAGGTAATTGACCATTTTAAAGGCTTCATGTGAGGATTTGGTCAAATTGACAAATATTTACTGCTACTTTTTACAAAATATCTGTATTTCTTTAAATTTATATATATTATACACTGAGATATATGATACATCACTTCACAAACAAGTATATGCAGGTTGATTCACCATTCAGTGCTGCTGACCAAGGCACTAATGAAGATCTGGAGTTGGTCCCAGAGCACCTTCAATGGCAGCTCACTGCTTCTAATGTGTATAGATAATGCTAATGCTAGATGATGTATATAAGGATGGCTAAAATACAGAAACTGAACTTCCCTAGTGAGACAATACATTGGCTTTTTAAGCTTTATTAATAGTTTGCCTTAGTGGGTGTATCACCTCCAGGTGTTTAGGATGAAAAAAGAGCTTCTTTCTTTTAAGTGTGAAAATCTATAACAGTTCGTCTGTCTCCTCAGGTCACGCCATGCCCATCAGATCTCTCACCTTCTCCCCCGACTCCCAGCTGCTGGTCACAGCTTCCGATGACGGCTACATCAAGATATATGATGTGTGAGTGCAGCTGGCAGTGTGTTCATACTCTTTACTGCTTTCAGTTTGGATTCTGTCACAAACCATGTGCTGCTGTTTTCAGGCAACACGCCAACCTGGCAGGGACACTGAGTGGACACGGATCTTGGGTTCTCAACGTCGCCTTCTCACCAGATGATACCCACTTTGTCTCGAGGTAAAGTATAACATTTCAGACGCATGCAGCCTCAAAGCAGTTCAGAATCTGTGTAACAGTCTTTGTGCTACTAAATCAAATAGCCAGTGAAAGAAAGCACCGGCAGATCCGCAGCAGGAGAATTTGAACTCATCAGGGTAGAGCGTAGTTATCACAGAGTAGTAGCTAGAAGTTTTGTAATCTTAAGCTTTCAGAAAATCCTTTGAGCCAACATACAGTGTGAAACATGTAACACATAAATGTCCTCTCTCTTCTTCACCCTCAGTTCATCTGATAAGAGTGTGAAGGTTTGGGACGCCAGCTCCAGAGCATGCATCAACACTTTCTTTGACCATCAGGACCAGGTGACAAAGTCAATTCTGTGTCTACACTTTATCTGGAAGGTTCAACTGCAGTTTGTAGAGTATTTACAGCGCTTCAACAGACTGTCTTTGGTATTTAGTTCATAATTTAAAGCAGAGTCTTGTCAAATATGAGAAATCAATTGAGCCACAATTTTTCGAAGAATTTATGCATGAAAGGGTGATAAAGTCAGTGGCATCAAATAGATCTAACAGGGTGTCTGCAGTTCATTTAAATATTGAAATGTCTTATATTTAGTTGAATTGGTGGAGTCATTCATTTTATTTAATGTCAATATGAGTCACATTCTTCTGCATGAATGTTCAGTTTCTGTTACAATACCTTATTCTGTTTTATACTTTAGACTGTGTCTTCTCTGATGGCCAAATGTGGATTAACCTAAGTCAATCTAGTAATCATATCCCTACATAAAACCTACTTTTGCACAACAAAACAAGTTTCCTACTTATCTGTAGATGTACCTGCAATGTTTGAAAAAGATGCTTGATTTAAAACTTGGGAAATGTACTACTTTTTGAGACCATTTTTTCCAGCTAATAAACCATTGAAGTGTCACAGATAGTTATGTAAACTGTAGGTGAACAACTGTGTCTCTTTGCTGGTTCTAATCCATATTCAGAGGGAGAACATACACCCTCTGTAGGTTGTGTGTTGAGGAAATCAGTTTGGCCACAGTCACGGAGTGGGCGCTCACACAACCTGTCTGACGTTTCACTTCAGGCAAAACCAATTATCCCAGCTGTCATTAGATCTCTGGTTGCAGACGCCTGTAGGGAGTTTTATACAACAAAGCTTGTGATTACAATAGAGCTGCTCCTCTGAGGGGAGATCAGAGACGGTTTGGTCCGTCTTAGTGCTTTAGAGTCTCACATGAAATGGCTGCTGATCCAGGAAATCTACAGGGACAGTTTGCAGCCAATTATCTCTGCTGCTTTTCTGCTTCTTCTGTGTAGAGAATATCCGCTCCAGGCCTTCTACGTTTAGTTCATAGCTGTCTAATTTTAATCAAATGAGAATTATTTAGTTGCAATCCTGATTTATTTGTGAAATAATGTAATACAAGACCAGCTGTCAGTTCCATAAAGGGGTTATAGGTTTGAGACCTGTGGCAAATTTGATCTGAAGTCTCTTAAAAAGTGTTGCAAACAGATAAAAATAATAAAACATGGGTCATAATTTTATGTGATAGCATTATGGGATACATAATGAGATTTCTTTTTGTTGAGTACTGTAAATGTAAAGTGATGAGGAGACTCTCACGCAGTCAGTGTCAGATGACTTGAAGAATTCGGTCCCAAACTTCGGCCAGCAAAATATTTTTTATTAGAAATCTCCCTAAAGGTAGAAGTTTAGTGTGAATTCTGCAGATTGAAGTGTCACCACGAAAAGCCACTTTTAGTTTGAAAAAAGTATTTTTTTCCTTGGAATTTAATACAAATTAGTGTCGCTTGAAAGAAACAAGAACTAAACAGATTTGGTCAACAGATACATTTACAGTAGACATGTAACCCAAGTCTGAATATTTGTTTGAGGTCTGTCTCTCTGAAACTATGTTCATATATTTTTCAATGCTGTAAATAGGCTTAAAGTTTAGAGACCATATACAAAAGGATTCTTTTTGTTTTTTAAGTATTTGTAGGAACAAACGAATGAATTAATTTTTATTATGTCCTGCAAAAGAATATGCCCAAAAAAATATAAACCAAAGACCAAATACCAGACAATAAGCACAATATAAACAAGACAATGTACTGACCTATTTAAACAAACACATCTGCCGCTTTTTCCAGGCTGTAGGTTTTTCATTCATAATATGGAAAATATTGTCCATTATGATAATATACATACCATATACACTGGGAGACTAAAAGCAAACAAACTTTGATCTCACTCTTGTCTTGTTTGTTCCTCAGGTGTGGAGTGTGAAGTACAACAGCAACGGCTCCAAGATCATCTCAGCTGGAGACGACCGCGCCATCCACATCTACGACTGTCCCATGTGATGACGGCAGGCCAGTAACAAGCAACCACACGAGAAGTTTCAGGATTTCAGAGCTGTTCACTCAATTCACGGAGCAGACGTTGGGATTTGGGGGGAGGGAGGGGAGGTGGCAGACTGTAAATGTCATGGATTATTTTGCACTGGCCTGCCGTGGTCAAATAAAGGTTTGTTTTTTTTTTACGTGTCTTTTTTTCCATTCTTAACCTCATCACTTGAAAAAAGAAATGGCAACAACATTATTAGTTTATACTTTAGGATAAAATTAGTTGGAACATTTATATGTGGTATGGTGTGACAGATTGTTTTGACTAGTATCCTTGTTTTCTCAACATTAAAGTACCACCTTGTGCTCCCCCCAGTGGACAAGCTGGTGTACTGCGGCCTCAGTATATACAGAATTACAGACATTTCCTCTTGTACAGATCATTTAACAAGTTACAAACAGCAGTGATTCAGAAGTCTTTATTACATTTAAAAGTCCACGTGGTCAACGCTTAAATCACATCAAACTGCACATTTAACAGCTGAACTCATTAAATAGAGACAACTCCCCTTAACCCACACCTTCCTCCATACAGACAATACATTATTGTGTTGTTTCGCATCAATTCAGTTACAGCAGAAGAAAAGTTTAATCCAGTATTGTGCTTGTATTAACTGGAAAGTGCAGTTTGCAAACACCAGATTATAAAAAGGGTGAACAATGTCAACCCTCACTGAGGTGTTTACTGGCAGTGGTCTGGCTACGTTATTTGCCTCTCCATCTCCATTATGGGTTGTTATAAACACAAAATTGGCAGTTTATTGACCTTCAATTCATTAGCAAGTGTTGGAGTTCAGTTTTGCCTGCGGTGTGATGTTGCTGCTGCTTTGTCTTCTTTTTCCACTTAACCAAACAGCAAGTGGTTAAAGTTGATTCATGATCAGAACAGTTTAAATGTACATTAGCAACTGCAGAAGGAGCCCATGAGGAAACAACTGGATTCAAGACAGGTGTGTGATTGAGTCTAACAAAAAAAAAAAAAAGTTTATTTTTGCTCTGTTGCCCCCATTTTCATCTCGTGTTGAGCTTTACATTTTTTTGTCTTTGAACAGCTAACGTGTTCATTGGCACATTTAATTCAATATATCTGCACCGTTGTTTCAGTGACATAACCTGACCTCTGGAAATAACTCACTGGGACATGGCTACAATATAGAAAGGCTGAACATCAAACACCTACAGATATGGATTTATTTGTCATCCCTTGCGTAAAGAGAAGTACTGAAAATAATTCTGGAAATATTAGTTAATTTTCTTAAGATACTTCTTTTTTTTTAACTTATTCTTTCTTCAGGTTAGACTTACATTTCTCTAAGAGATACACATGTTCCTTTTGCTGGAATGAATTCAAACAAATGTGTTTTTTACTTGTCGATGCAGAAATAATACTCAAGTACTAAGCATAATTTAGTACCAAGCTGGAAAGTACACAAATTGTGCATCAAGTCTTAATTTTTCAGAACATATCTGTTACAATCACTTTGGTGCAGTTGTTCACTATTATTAAGATACAGTAGATGAGCCATTAGGCCAAAAGGGCTTTGTTTACAATCCTGGGAGCAACATCTTTTAATCATCAGCTAATTTTTTTTTAGAATACTGAGGTTGCAACATTTCACAGTGAACTAAATAGGCCAGTAGAAATGGATCTGACAAATGGAAAAGATGTAGTATGACAATGACGCAGCCTGGTGGTGGAATGGTTGAGGACACTGACTGAGGACCACGTTCCCTCAACCCCAACTCCCAGTCTGGGTGAGCTCTGTGCAGGTTCTCCATCAGTCTGCCTCTGCTTCCCGTTTTCTCGTCACTGTCTGATAAAAGGCACAAAAAAGGCCCTAAAATACACTTAAAAACTCAAAGACGCAGCTCGTGAAGCAGTTGCCCTGTCACAGTCAGATCGGGGTCAATCCCTGTCGAGGTCCAAAGTGGCCCCTTCTGGTCTCCATCACCAGTGTCTGGACTCGATCAGGTCAGCTCGCAGGCTCAGTCGCTTCAGAGTCTCGTATCCCACCACGATGAGCACCGATGTGGGCATGGAGGAAATGATGCGGGCCGACAGCCCCTTGGTCATCACCCAGACGCCCTCCTCCGCCAGCAGCTGCTTGAATGTCTCGATAATGGACGATCGTCCCTCCACCTACGGCAGACAGAGCTGCAGATAGTAACTGTATGGAAGCAACAACTAATTCAGCTCTGACGAAGATGTTCTCAGCCGTGTACATGACTGATTCTTTTATTTCCCATCATGCAGTTTCAGTGGTCAAATACAGCAGAACCTCACAGTACAAGTTTATTTCATTCCATAACCAAGCTTGTTTTGCGATTTACTTATTTTCCAAAGCAATTTTCCCAATTGAAATTAATTGAAATATAATTAATCCATTCCAGTCCCCAAAAACCACCCAAAAATCCTTTTTTTAAGGGTTTTTAGAACAGAAATAGTGCAGTTAGTTTTTATTTATTCAGCCTTTATTTAAGCAGGTTGGTCCCATTGAGATGGGGGATCTCTTTTTCAAGGGAGACCTGGCCAAGACAGCAGCGATACAGGCACAAAATTACAGTTCACAAAAATAAAAGCATCTGCAAACAGAAAAATATATACAGTCGGTTGAAACATTTACAGACTAACACCCTTGATTCCAGATTTATTATGTTTGCCTTGATTTATTATGTTTTTATAACAACTATAAAAATGTAATAAAAGAGAATGTGAAAGAAATAAACTGGTTTTATTGATTTATTTATCTTAAAGGTGAGATGATCTGTGCACGAGGGAGACAGTGGAGCGAGGAGGACTAAGGTTTAGGAGAATCCCCTTCCAATAAAACGTCAGAACAATTTCTATCGTTTTCTTTCACTTCACTTAATTTGTGCTTTTTGGCTTCACTTTGTTCAGTGTCCGCATTGTGGCATCTCGCAATTTTGCCGCAACGAAATGAACATGTGACCTGAGCGAGCGGAGGCTGCTCCTGTTGAGGGGAACGTGTGCGAGCTCAGTGCTGACGAGCAGCGCCTAATATGAAGCTCGTACTGCGGGTTTCGACTCGTATTCAAGACAGTTAATCACGAGCCATAGTTCATAAAGTAAATTACTCATACAATGGTACTGCAAAGTTCTACTGTTTTCTACTGAAACTACGGGTTTCACAGCTTGGTCTCAAACCAAACATTCTGACTTCTTCCATGGCTGGAAAGTAAAACCTGCCACAAAAAGTCTTTTAGTACAACTCGTGTTTTTCGCAACTATCCAGAAATGAGCACAAATGGATGATGTTTTATTAAAAAGTACATCCCTTACACCTGTAAATTTAGAAGTAGCTCAACACAAACAATTTCTGTCCTTTGGAGAGACATTAAAGCTGGCGGTCTATAGAGCTGATGTTCATGAATGAAACTCTGCACATGAATATCTTTGTATTTTGTTTACTTTATCTAAGGTTTACACTGTCTCTAATCTTAATGACAGTCAGTCTGCACCGTTTCAATCTATACATGAGACACATTTTGCTCCTAATCTGGAGAAAAAAAAAAAGACAAATCATTTTTTAATCCATAATCCCCCCCAAAATGTCCGTTAAATATATATCCTAATGATTCCCTAATCAGACATCTTCATAAGCCTATTCCAGAGCTTTGTATAAGTTCATGTAAATGAAGCTGTGGGGCACTAGAGGAGGTTTGAGCTGCATTTTAACGAAAACCTATGATGCTAAAGATCAGAGAGAATCATGACAACACAGCCTGACATCCCCTTTATCCACTATTTGAAGGCTGAGTAACATGACCTAAAATGTATCACAATAATAAACTTTTATGTCGGTCAGAATTACTTATTATCAAGATAAAAGTCAAAGCATAATTTCTTTCACATTTTAAAGCTGATATGTACGCCTGGCTGAAAGCGGAATATGTTTAAATGTGGTTTTCAGCTTTTCTTTATGGACAGAACATGACAAAGACTTGCCAAAGAACAGAACATTTCACAAAGCTGAAGAAAACACTGCTCAGCCGCCTGTAAGCGCAAAATACAGTCGTTCCTCTTCCTCTTTTTTGTGGGTTTAAGCAGTGCGGTGCTCTCTAACATGCATATGGATGTTGCAGGTCAAGGTTTCGGGTGCCATTTAAGCTTTTAAAACAACACTGCATGTCCAACTGAATGTGCTATATTGAGAAAAAATATTACACCTCCAAGGTCTAGTTAGTACCTCCGACAATAAATTAATGAAGAATTTCTAGCAAATGACTGTTTAAACAAAATGCTTTCTGTTCAGTTTTCGACTCACAATATTCTACGCACACTTTAAATGATATTGAGCTGGTTGGAATAAATAAAAGATAGAAATAAAAATGTTTACCTGGACTCTCGCTCGAACTACATCCATGGGATTAGTGATGGTGGAGGCAGTAGCGGCTGCCATCGGTCCTGCGAAAGCCTGCAGAATCAGGTGGGGACACTCACTGGGCGCTAGATAGGACAGCTGCTCTAGAGACGCAAAGGACATGAAGACAATGTAAGGCTAGAACTTTTAAGGCAGGGGGTGTCAAACATGCGGCCAGAGGACCAAATGCGACCCACCAAAGGTTCTAATCTGAATTTGCAAAGTGCAAAAATTCCACAGTCAAGGCTGTCGAACTCATTTTAGTTCAGGTTCCACATACAGACCAATATGATCTCAAGTTAAATAATAGCAGAATAATCTACAAAAAATAATGACTCCATATTTTCTTCTTAGTTTGATGGGAAAATAATATTACACTATGCCTATAAAGGACAACTTCAAATTGTTGTCTTTATTTTAGTGCAAAAAATAACATTCAATTATGAAAATATTTACATTTACAAACTATCCTGTAACAATAAAATGCGAATAACCTGAACAAATATGAACAACCTGAAATGTCTAAAGAAAATTAAGCACAATTTTAACAATTTTCTGCCTGTTACTGTGTTTAATGTTTTTGTAGATCCGATCCATAATGCACATGTATAAATGATAAACTGAGGCAGAATATTGTTAAAATTGTGCTTCTTTTTCTTAAGAAATGTCACTTTTTTCAGGTTATTGACATCTTTTTTGTTTGGATACTTTAAAAACGTAAGTATTTTCATAATTTAATGGGTTCTTTTGCACTAAAACCAAGACAAAAATTTGGAGTTGTCATTATTTACAGGTTATTATGCTATTATTTTACTGGTCCAGCTCACTTGAGATCAAATCGGGCTGAATGTGGCCCCTGAAAGAAAATGAGTTTGAGAACCCTGTTTTAAGGTGAAGGAATCAGATGATCGCCTCAATAAATATGTTTTATATTGTCATTGCTCCAGATTTTCACTTAAACTACACAAAATCACTCAGTTTGTTTGAAGTGGATCTGAATCATCACCGTAAAGGGCTTTTTTCAAGTGGTTTTGCATCAGGTACTTATTCATCAGTGTATTACCTACAGTAGATATCAGTCTACAAAATAACAAAGCAGCGATAGAACAGAAACCCCTGCGTTCTGCAGGTGAAATGACTGCTTCTGACATAGGAGTCTGGTGTCTGTAGATCCCTTCAGAAACACCTGCTTTATGACATGGCAGAGTACTGAAAATACTCTAAATACACTGCTGTTGTTCATAATCCTACACTGTGTAGTTTCCATGATGGTGGTGTCATCTATTGTAGGTAATACAAAGGGGTACAAGAAAACGCTAATACACTGAAGTATCACAAAATTATGTTCCGTGATACTATACAGATTCTGAAAAACACTATCAATTTAGAATTACAGGCAGACTTGTATTAATATTGGTAAATTTGCAATGCCTCGTGTCACAGCTCATTCTATGGTGCATTTCCTGTCAATTACATTACAATTAAGTTGATTTTTTACAAATCTGTCCAATTTCAACGATTAAAACTAAAAGGTCATCAAAATATTTAATTTCTTATATTTATTTACTTACACCGTGTTCTTTTTCTAGCAGTTACTACAATGAGCAGGCATACCGCTGTGTATTCTTTATACGTTTACCCAAACTTAAATAAAAAAAAAAAAGCAATAACAATACACTAAAATATATTGTGCCATCATGGCAGTAAATAGCCATAGTGATAAATACACTATGGATATGTACATACAATCACACACATATCTGATGTTCAATGTTTTGTAAGGTATCAGTGCAGTAACAGAATGTCTGCTTGTGTGTGTGATGAGTTTCTGCTTGTGCTGCTTTTTTTACCTATTTATTTTAGCTCCTTTTATTTGTATGTTTAGAGTAGATCTTTATATGATGTACAATTGGATGGCACTTGTCAGTCTTGTTGTACTTGTTACAATGATAATAAAGATATTCTATTCTAATCCAGCTGAGAAATCTGAACCCTTTAATGTGCACGAGTCAGGCATGATAAATGGTCAAAAGGAGGTTGATTATTTACCTGCATAAAAATGATAAAAAGGCCACCAGAGTGCACTGTTAGGGATGTATGTGAGTAGCGATGCCACGTATCCTCTGTAAAATCCCCTGAAGCCGTCGGCTGCAAATATCTGTACCGTAATGTCACGGGTTTGCCCGAAAGTCAGTCTGCGTTTCGTTGCTGCAAGCATCATTTTGGGTTTAGTCTTAAAGCGAGTTATATGCTCCCCTTGTCCTTGCATCATCAGGTGCTGCGACACCACATCTATGGGCACAGTGATGGTCTGAGCCACCAGGGACGCCGCCCCTCCTGCCACCACCGACTTCACCGTGTTACTTGGAGAGTGCTGAGACACATACTTGCGCACAAGTTCGTAGGTGGTGATGTAAGCCTGTCCTGAGACCAGAGTGAAAGTGTTGACCATGAAGCCACGGTACAGGCCTCGCACACCCTCCGTTCGCAGGATCTTACAGAACGCATCGAAGGTGCCTGAGTAGAGGGCTTTTCCTTTCTGCACCTGTAGGCGAGTTCGGATAAGGCTGGCGGGGTAGACGGTAGCCCTGGTGGTTAACGTCATGAACACACCCAGGGAGTAAAACTTCCTCTTGTCCAGGTCCTCCCATTCGATAATTTGGATTGCGCCTTTTTGCTGCATTGTACCAGCTAAGGCAGCGCTGAGCACCTACAGCTTCATGTCTGAAATGACTAAGCCTCCGACTGCCGTTACACCTGCAATGAAGAACAATGGAAAATTCAAGATGAACAAGAAGAGGAAATAACACAACAAATCAATGACTCTGAATTAAACTTATATGTGTGACTTGACTGAATGGAAGAGGGGAAGGTTCCTATTTTTATTAATTCCTGTAGTTCATTTACTACTATTCAAATATTTTGTAATTTATATTACGTATTTTTTTGTTTTTACTCGAGCACAGTCTCCATAAAACACATGTGAATCTTGTTGTGTATGCTTTGTGTATACAATGACAATAAAAGCATCCTGAATAAAGGATTCAAAGGCCTTTAGATGCATGGTTTAGAATGGGAGTCATTTATCAGATTTAAAGACATCCAGGAGGACAACGGGAGGTTAAAACATGTGACACTGGAGAAGCTGAGAATGAATCACATTTTCTTTTCTGTTTTGGTGAACCAAGGACAACAGACTGAAATGGTTGTAATGAATGGGATGCTTTTAGGTTGCAATTGTTTCTACAGTTTTGTCACATCAAAATGGTTCATTAGTTTATTAACTGCAATTTATTTTGCAGTGTACTAACTGTGTTCTGACTGTGCTGAGCATATTACTTGTGCATGCAGCAATAACTAAATAAAACACACTATATCTTATCAAGAGATAATGTTGATCAAACAGAACATATTTTGATGACAAATTTCTAACATGTTAGAACATTTTAAAATAATTATTCTTTAGACTATTCTGGGCCAGTTCAGTCTTTGTTGTTGTTGTTAAGGTGCGAGTCTAAGCCTGACAGACCTGACTGACTCGTCACTATTGTGGGGGAATGGCCTCGTGTTATCAACAACACATATCAGTCAACTACAAAGAAGAATGTAGTGGGTTGTGCTACGCTTACATGAACACAGAACTAGTATTCTGCATGTAGCGTGCACAGTGCACAACACTGGGTGCATCATTCCAGTACATATGTTAGAGCCTTGAGCGTGTTACATTGGAAGGATGATGTGTTCCTTTACGGATTGAAAAACTGATATCACTTAAGCCAAACAGAGATTGGTTGGAAAATGCATCGCAACAAAACTGAAAAGAGGACAGCTGCACTTGAAAAGCTGACTTTTTTAGCGATATATGGTTCTACGTGAACCAAAATGCTATAAAATTACATATTTATAAAATTTGATGCATTTTTAGAGATTAAACCGAGTATAGCTTTAGAAATAATTACTAGACTGTGTGCGATTATTTACAAAAATTCTATATAACAGCCCAATGATAAGCTATTTTATCATTCTGTGAACAGAATATCAATTGTTTCAAGAGTGTTTTCCAACAGATAATCTCAATTCATCATTTGTTCTGTATAAAATTGGGCTTAAGTGTTTTTAATATAAATACTGCTCATGTCAGTCTTCATTCATTCATTCATTCATTCATCTGAACCCACTTTATCCTCACTAGTGTTGCGGGGGGTACCGGAACCTATCCCAGCTACCTTACACAGCAAATATTTCATGTGTGCTTTGCCGGCTGTCCTGTGTTTTTACAGAATTTCATTGTGTATGCTCTGCGTACACAATGACTAAACTAGGATTCTTGATCTTGATGTTGAGCTCACAGTAACTCAAAAGCACTAATAGTAAATTCTGAGTTTTGCACTTTGGGTGTAGTTACATCCATGCTGTGTAAAGTAGTACAACATGTACTAAAGTACAATGCAACAATAAACTGATTAAAAAACATCATAAATAATAGTACACACACTGACAAGGACTCTATTTCTGCACAACAGCTACTTGAACTTCTCATTATACTTTTACATTGTTTTATTGCAAAATTTTTACTTGTTTTCAGTGTGGAATTGGTGGACTTGGTACTTTTCTGACCTGACTAGAGCATGCAGCATGCACAGTGCACTGTAATGACCAGATGTGTTGAAAAGTAGACACACTTTGCAAAGAGTGGAAATAACAGGAAATGAGCAGCTGGTTCCCCAATACTGAAGGCCAGCATGAGAAACAATGGACTAAAAGCAAGATCTGTCCCGATCTAAATATGTTTCTACATAATAACACTCGAGGACAGTGTCATATCATTGCCAAACCACGCCACTGTCTAATCTTTGCATCAGTTTTTTGTTTTCCGTGAAGTCTTTGAAGCAAAAGCAGACACGTGTAGTCACAGTGTGTACTCTGTGTGTTAGCTAGCTAACAGGGGACATCCAGGGACGGGCATCCACACGTAGGGGTTGGGATTTCACCGAGACGCTTCGATGAAACGTACCTGTTAGCTCTCGGTTCCGTTCGTCCTCCGGTGCGGGTCGGGTCAAACGGAGCTGCTTAGATAACCCGGTACGGCCTGCTCTGCTGAGGGGGGGTGGGTCACGTCTTCCGTCCATTACTGCTGCGGAGGAACACACACTGTGAAAGGTGAAAGGTCATGCATGGTAACGGAAATTTAATGCCCACTATTGCCACCGCCGCTGCAGACTTTCCCCGACTCAAAACAGTGGAGGACTGAAAATGGTTTCGTGTTCCAGGTGACCGCTGCAAAGGCTGTGTTTACTCTGCTGTTTGTGTAATGTGGCGGCGGCGATGCATTCACGGTCATCTACAACCGTAGGAGTTTACAGCTACACCTCCAACGTGCAATCCAACCTCGCTTCCATTAATCTTAAAAGTCCACATTTGGAACATGTTGGGAGGTTTGGAGAAATCAAAAGTACTGGGTAATAGAAACACAATCAAATTTTACGAACGTCCTATATGAGTCAGATTTCAGATACATTTTGAATACCAAACAAATTAAACCAACTGTCGCTGCGCACTACAACAATAGCTTATTGTTTTACAAGTTGCAAAAGGAACTACACATACTATTTATAATATATACAAAAGATCATTTGGACACCTGATGCAAAGCACCAAACAGTAACAAACGACTTTGTGTTGGGATTTAAAGATCGAAGTTTCCCTGAAGGCACCGCAAATATCCTTGTAGGAGCCCAAACCTACAGCTTTTTTTTTTTTTAAGAGTATTATTAAAGCATTAAATTAAAAACTATATTTGTGCTTCATTTATCCAACTGACCGACAGTGAATAGTGCAAGATGATCACTGTGCAGATGGTCTGTATTTACTCTGTGTAGTATTTTTTAATATTGCTAATATTTGGGGTCAGTAAGGGGTTTGGATGTCATCACAGGGGTTTATGCAAAACAATAAGCTACAAGTGTTTCTTTTGTACAACTTAAAATTCACACTGTGACACTTAGTTTGGGTGCCTGCACATTCTCCAGGAAATTTGGTTGGATGTTCATACTTATTACTTCTAAAGTATGGTGCATTTTTTAAGATAAGATAAGATAAGATAAGATAAGATAAGATAAGATAAGATAAGATAAGATAAGATAAGATAAGATAA
>JAPQRP010000025.1:25121895-25142524 GCA_037367295.1 Apogon hyalosoma
GATAAGATAAGATAAGATAAGATAAGATAAGATAAGATAAGATAAGATAAGATAAGAAAACCTTTATTTGTCCCACAGTGGGGAAATTGCAGTGTTACAACAGCAGAGTACAAGAGCAGCAGTGGGGAAAAAAAAGTTCCAGGATCAAAAATATTTTACATAAGTAGAGTAAAAAATATAAGAAATATAAAAATAAGCATAAACTTACTGCTGAAAATGTGCCTGGTTTTATTGACCAAAATAATGAGGATGGCATTTTTGAATGAACCTTTGCTGAAGCCTGAAACATTTGGATATATCTATGGGTGCACAGATTGCAGAGGCTGACTGACATCAGCAAATTAGATTAAATAAGAACATTTCATCAGTAATAGTGGCTATATTTATCTGTCTCATGAACTGAATTTGATGTTGTTCATGATGCAAGCCTTAAAGATTAGAAAATAGTTCTGTTAATTTTTCAATATGAAGCTTTTTTTTTTTTAAATTCTCTTGGCACAAATGTGGGAAAAATAGCAACAAAAACCTGACTGACTTCTTGTCTCTGGAAAGAGGTTCTGCAGCTTTTGGTGCAGGACCACTACGTTCTGTAATAAAACCCCTTTTCATTTCCCCAGGTCATTAGACTTCTGATATTAAAATATGCCACTCATACTGGGTACCATGTTTCTTTACCAGATACCATACCTTTTGTGCACTCTTCCATAACTTTTTGGGCAGTTTGTTATTTGCAAACATTTTTTGTGCTACTGTTAACTCTATCTATATTTTATAATATATAATTATTAATTCTGCACTGAGCATTTATTCTTTGTACACTTTGTACACTTGAATTCCACAATCAGTACATCCCTACAAAATCTTTCTATTATGTTATATATATCTTATTTATCACGTATTCATGTCATTATAAGATCACACTGTATACATACTTTTCTTTGTATAATTTCAGCTCACAAATACTTTACATAATCATTTATTTTAAGATTAAGCATCATTCATTGGTGTCATTCTCTCCAGTGCAAGTCTTTCTCCAGGACTTTGCATTGATGCCATTAAACTCTTCTGTGAAGAAAAAATATTACTATGATCTCAGATGCAATCACTGAAGCAAAAGTATATCTTATCATATTACAAACAATTATTAGGCAGTAAAATGCTAAAATAGGTATTCTTGTTTATGTTTTTTTTAATTCTTTGTTGGGTATACAAATGAAATTATATCCTTAAATGTACATTTTCACGTAATCTTTCCTGTTGTGATTAAAGAACATGAGAGTGAATAGATTTATTAATCATTAATAGTTAATAGTTTTATGAACATTTACTACCAGCCCTTCACATGTTACATGTGATTGTTAGATTCCTGTATATTTGCTCTTCTTCGTATAATTTCTGCGTACAAATGCCATATTTGATATGTTGTTTTAATATTCATTGATTAAAACGTTTCAGATGAACGATTTTTCATTTTTACAACATTTTTATTGTTATTTTGTAGGTACTAAGTGAATGGGCGTGGTCTTAGACTTCTCGGCTCTGATTGGTCGGTTCGGTGTTGCCAGTGCAATCGTGAGAACGGGTCGTGTTGATTTCAGAAGTCATCATGGCGCTCACTCCTCCAGTCAAAGGTAAAGAGGTGTCTTCTTCTAACGCTACCCAGCTTGTCGCTATAACACAAGTCGTAACCATAACCTTAACGCTAGATATCGACCGAAATGTATACCCTTCGCCGTGGGGATGGTTGTCGTATTGCCGTGTGTTAAAGTTACATGAAGCGGTGCTGCCGTGTCAGTTGGACATTTAAGCTAACAGTAGCTAGCTTGGTAATGCTTACTCTCAGAGAAGGCTACACTGGAAAATGCCGCAAACTACCGGTATTATATTCGCTACAGTCAAAATGCCACTATCTCAGGCTTTCCTGGTTAAGGTTATATTGTGTGTTTTAATGCCTTGCTTAAGGTTATCTTCAAGACAGTCCGTTCAGTAGCACGATAAGTAGTTAGTTAGCGAAGCTGCTCTTAGCGATAAGGACTAGTGTTAGAAAGTAGCCTGTGCATTACCTAAGGCTGTTCCTACACATCATTGTCATCATCCCTCAGTGTAGGCTTTGTCAATACTGCCCTCATCGGACACGTATACTGCATCGTTTCTCTATCATTTTTGACATTTTGGCATAGTAGACCAGTTTGGTTTTCCTACTGTAGAAAGTGAAATTTAAGGCCACAGTCACATGTCTGACAAAGAAACGCTCACATCATCAGGTAACCTCAATATGCCTTTTCATATTAAGGGGCGTTATTATAATCATTTGTCAGAGAGCCACGTCTCCCTAGTAAAAACAGGTTTTCAGCAGGATTTATCTCCCTAAGATCTCAGCAGTGTTCTGCCGTGTTTCAGGTCAGAAATAGAACCCACATCACTCTTTATTCTCCGTCCGCTTAGGATTTTGCATACGTTTATATCCGGACAAAGGCCTCTCAGTAGCTAGGAAAATTTGATATTCAGTAGTTGTGACATGACCAGACATGATATTGTTATGCAAGTAGCGAGTTTTGTGACGAGCCTTTTTATTTCAGATGATTTAGCCATATTTTAAGATATTGCATTCCTTTTTTGCTCTGACACTATTCTGATTTTCACCTCAATTCCTCATCAGTCGAGCTAAATTACAGTATTTTAGTCACTGTCTGCTTTGACAGCGGTGATAATGCTCTTGGTGCAGTGTTCCACCAGCATTTCACGTGTTCAGATGGAAATAGTGCAGATCATAGTTCAGATTTGTTGGCAATTGACTAAACCAGTTTTTTTATATGCATGTTTACATTTTTTAATCAAGTTTTTCTTGTCTTTTAAACGTGTATTGTCTTGTGGGGCATCCTCCCTTTTTGCAATTGTTCAGATTTTTTAAGTGTTTTGCAGTTGTAGTTCCATTTTAGAGAAAGTTGTGTTTTTCTTAAAGCTGACAACTTGATAGCTAGATTTACAGCATGATGTCGTGTTGTGAGAGCAGTAAGAAATGCTGTGAAAAGTGTAGAAAGGTTACGCTGTGCTAAGAGGTAGAATTACATGCTTTGCTTACTTAAAGCTTTGTCTTTTAAAGTGGAATTTCATTAACACTTAACAGTCCCACAGCTCTGTTTAACCAGCAACATTTTGTTTTTTTCATGCTGATGATGTTATTCTACATAAGTTGCTGTATATTAGTATCTTACCTACAGAGCAAGACATTTTACATCCAAAACGAATTATCAGGGCTGCAGTTGTCTTTTTGTTTTTTTTTGGTTTTTTTTTAAGTTGGGTAACCACATCTTGTTGTGACCTTTACACACACACATAGACAAAAGAAAGAAAGTGACTATATAGATTTTTTTCTTCTCTGTTTCATTTCTGCTTCAGAATATCCAAAATAACATCTAAGAACTTGTGTTGTGTACAGTCTTGATGTTGAAGACCAACAGCTCAACTGTTAGTAACAGCTATAATGTGATTTTTCTAATAAGCTTTGATGCACTTTGTTCATAGACATTGCAAAAAGTAACATCATGCCAGATTCTGAGGGATGTCTCAGGCTTGCAAAATATTTACTGCAATCACTAGTCTTATATAAAGCCTGTCCATATTATGACAGTTGTGTTTAAATAAATGTGTGTTTCTTTTTTGCAGAGCACCCCTATAGCCATCTGATTGACACAGTAAAAGATGGCACTACCAAGTTCTTCAATCCGCAGAAACTAAATGATCCCAGATATGGTGAGTTCATGCACTCTAACCTAAAAAGAGAAAACAGAGAATTTCCAAAGGGTGTCCATTACATGTAATGTTTATTTTACTCTCATCAGCAAGTCTGACATTGAATTGTAAACTCTGTCAATGTTGTGTGCTTACATAGTAAAGGTTGTGTTTACTAGTGGTGTGTCCACCATTAGTGTAGCTACTAACACATGATGGGATGGGAAGAACGTATGTAATTGCATTTTTTCAGTACACAAACATTTGACAATCAGGTGACAAGAGTGATCACTTAATAAAGAATTAGACAAAACTGCACATTTTTCCTGCAGGAAAAGACTTGCCATCTACTTTTTTTTTTCTCTCTCTGTGTAGACAAGCTGCCTCTATCTATTCGTGTCTTGCTGGAGGCCGCAATACGTAATTGTGATGGAGTTTACACTAAAGAGGAAGATGTCCAGAATATCCTGGACTGGCAGCAACAGCAGAACAAAGCCGAGGTGCCATTCTCTCCAGCGCGAGTCCTTCTCCAGGACTTCACGTGAGTACTGGTCCTGAATGCCATTAAACACTTCTGTGACGAAAAATCAAACTATGATCCCACATGCAGTCATCTTTATCATCTGTTTGACTGAAGTAAAAAGAATTTCATATCACATTACTCAGTCGATGAAAGAACTCTCAATTACTAAAATAATCACTAGCTGCAACCCCACACTGAATATGACAAATGAAGTATAAGGGTTCTTTTTGTCTCATGGTGTGCTATTTTTTGTAGGTTATGCAGATGAAATTATATTTTGTTTGTTTTATTATTCAAGTGCCCTGTAAATTCTTGAAGGAAGGCCAAATGTTTGAGTTTCCTTTGACAGTGGCATTCCTGCCATGGTGGATCTGGCAGCCATGAGAGACGCTGTGGCCAAACATGGTGTGGACCCCAGCCTGGTCAACCCAAAATGCCCGACAGACCTCATCGTAGACCACTCATTACAAATTGATTTCAGCAAATGGTGTGTTTTCTGACATATCTCCTATTTTATACTTGTAGCTTTTTAGGAATGCACTGATCTGACATTTTCAGTTCTGATACTGATACTTTTTACATATAGTGTAATGCCTTGTACTGATCCAATATTAGTGTTTAACCTCATTGTGGTGAAGAGACGGGGATCATTCTCTAATATAAAAGGCAACACCAGGCTTACTTTCCTAATTGGTAAAATTAAATTTAACAAATAAATACACATAAATTTACTCTATTGTTTCTTATTTAATAAAATGAACTATCTGGTGTTGCTTATCTCAAACACTGAATCCACGGACCTTTTCTGTCTCTGTTTCTTTATCTTGTTCACACTCGCAATAGTGGATCATTCTCTTTTATGTTGGACTGAACCTGTCTCCTTCTTTGACATGTTGTCTCTCAAGTTGCTTGATTAAATTTATTTCGCAGCACTGTCTCTACCTCACGTTGACTTTCCAGATGTTACATGTGCCTGTGTGGCATAGAAAGCATGAAATACCTCCCAGCTTTTGGCCCTTTGCTTTTAGCTTTGTCTGTGAAAACGTACAGGTCTACCAGTGCACTGCTCATGCATGATCAAATAGGTGCAAGCTGTTATAACCATAGAACTGAACTGAATATCTAAACTTGTATACAGCCTATAGAGTTTTATTACTTACTACTGTAATTATTATTTTTATTTTGTTTGTCTTTTGGACTTTCTTTATGCATGCACATTTTTCTTGCCCTTTATTCTTTTGCTGCCTTGACAAGTGAATTTCCTCATTGTGGGATAAATAAAGTCTCATCTAATCTAATATATTGGCTCCTTTAGCATTGATACCTGATCCAAATATTTAAGTTAATATCAGACCAATATCTAATATATAAGCATCAAATCAGTGCATTCCTATAGGTTACAATTGAATTTCATTAGTTTTGCAATAAAACCAGCCTTCTGTGCCTATATTAAATGAATAATAATCATCATCATCTACTCTCTTAATTTTCCTCTTCTATTAGTGCCATACAGAATGCGCCAAACCCAGGGGGAGGGGATGGTGCTCACCACAGCCAGGGTCCTTCTAGGTCCACCCCCTCAAGGCCTCCATCCAAAGGGGGTTCACACTGTGGAGGCCAGCGGGGCTCCTGTAGTAAATCTGCCTGCAGTGACCCTCCAGCGTCCCCGGGGAGACCACCAGCCTCTGTCCAGCAGATCGAGAACACGCCTCTCCTCTGCCCTTTCCACCTGAAGCCCGTCTCTGAGTGAGTGTTTCTGACAGAGGTTTACTTCAGGGTCCTGCTTTGCACACAGCGTTTGTAGAATTCAGTAATGCACACATCAGTAATCAGATACTGACAATAGGATTAAATGAGATGAAAGTATGAAATGTATAAGATGACACTTTTTTAAACAAATGTTCAGTGTTAAATAAAGTGGAAATAGATGAAACATGAGTATTTTATTTTAATCCGTTCAGCAGAGTCCAAATGACGTGACACATTATTGCCAAGTGGCTGCTTTCCCTTGAGTGTGTCTACTTTTTGTTCATCTGTTCATTTTTCTGCAGAACTGAAACAGCCCTGAAGAATCAGGAAATGGAACTGATCAGAAATAAAGAAAGGCTTCAATTTTTTAAGGTACAGCAAAATAGAGAAAATAGGGAAAAAAGGCATAATTACAAAAAAATATATATATTATTGTTGTATTGTTTTGCTTTTTAAAAGCAGTGGGAAAATGAGTGGCAGATTGTTTTGATAACCAAAGAAAAAGTACTCTTTTTTTTTTTACTCTGAATTAAAGGCAGTTAAATTTATTATATGCACCTTGAAGGCAGTTAAAACATTTTTGTCACCGGTTTCTTTTTGTAAACAGTGGTGTTCAAAAGCATTCAAGAATGTAAATGTGGTTCCTCCGGACGTTGGAGCAGTCCACCAGGTCAATCTGGAGTATCTGTCCCGCGTGGTCCAGCTCAGCGATGGTTTCATCTACCCTGATAGTGTGGTGGGAACCGATTCACACACCACGATGATCAACGGCCTCGGCATCCTAGGCTGGGGTAAATCTTTTCTTGATATTACTCTTCAGACATGTTGCTCCAGATCTGAAACTTGCCATATTGCTCTCAGGTTTAGAACATGGGTCTGCAGCCTGTGTCTATCCTCTCTACAACCCTGTGTGGCTTTGTTAAAAAGTTTAGGGACCATGTTGACATGAGTAGCTAAATTAATGATTATTTTTTAACATTATTTGTCTAAAGCCATACTTGCATTGTCCATCTGTAAAAATGTGAATCCTATACACAGAAGAAAAATATTTTCTCAGCATTTCATCAACCAAAATGTGTCACATTATACTTTTCTTCGCCAAATTCAACAAGACATACTCAGTTTACATTTGTTTCTAGTGTTTTATTTCAGAGTAAGGCTATATACATGACAGTGCAGATTTTTATCCATTACACTCTGATGATTTGTTTTGTAAACAGCACCCCTCATTGAAAATGATAAAAATCTCTACTGCCTTCTATATTGTATTGTAAAATGTAGATGGGGCAGGTCCAGGTTTTTTCCTCTTCCAGGTTGAAAATGTCTCTAAATTGTAAACGTTGCCATCCCTTGGTTTAGAAGAAGGAATAATGTAGTGTAGATTGATTAAAAAATAGACAAGACTATATCCCTAAGAACAAATTTAAAACTATCAGAAATATTTCTAATTAAAATATGTCTGCTGTCTAAGAGTGCTTTATATTTGTTGTGTGTGTGGCTTTTTCTTCATCAGGTGTCGGTGGAATTGAGTCGGAGGCTGTGATGCTGGGTCAGCCCGTATCCTTAACTCTTCCACAGGTGGTCGGCTGTAAACTGGTGGGCTCCATCAACCCCCTGACCACCTCCATAGACATAGTCCTCGGCATCACAAAGGTAAGAAGGCTCTGCTGCTCTGCATGTTTCATTAGGATTCTTGTTCTTAAAATTATACCTGCAAAGCCAGAGTAAAAGAACATAACCATAGAACAACTGTGAAAAGAGATTTTAGATGTAGAGGTCAGTGAATATTGATGTACGGTGGTGGAAGAAATTCTCAGCGCCTCTTCTTAATAAAAAGAGTAATACCACACTGTATAAGTAAAGCTCTGCATTCAAAACCTTACTTCAATGAAACTGTGAATGTATTACCTGGAAAATGTACCTAATGTAAAAGTACTCATTACACAGTAAAATGGCCCCTGTCAGTGTTTTATATAGAATGTTTTTGGTTGAATAATATATGGTTGTATTATTGTAGAAATTGATTTTCACAGTTGCAAAATCAATCATTCTTTTAATTATTGTATTTTGTATTTATATATTGAATTATTATTTTGTAAAATATTCTGAAAAGTGAGAAACACTTTCATAATCACCCAGAAAGTTAGTGTGAAACATTCACAATCAAATTTAATATAATGAAAAATTAAAGCAACGCATCTTCACATTTAAGTAAGTGTAAACATGACATGAGATATTTCTAATTATCTTAGTAAGTGATTTCTGTTTCTCAGCTCTTTGGTTGATCCTTTTAACTGTATTGGTCTGACCTGCTGGGTAATTTGATTTATAGCAAAATATCACAATATTTTGTCTCGTGTAAAATCTGAAAATTAACTAGTGCTTTCAGACAAATGCCGTGGACTAAAATGTAATTGTAATGTAATATTTATGTTTAAGAGGCACTGGAGTAGAAGCAAATTTGTACAGAAATACAGTACTTAAAAGTACTTGGTGTGATTCCACCACTGCTAATCTGCTAACGCTATCACTTGTTTGAATCCTCCAGCATTTACGGCAGGCTGGGATTGCTGGGAAGTTCGTAGAGTTTTTTGGACCTGGAGTGTCTCAGCTCTCAGCTCCTGACAGAACCACCATCGCCAACATGTGTCCAGAGTACAATGCTACTGTCAGCTTCTTTCCTGTCGACCAAGTCACACTCAAGCACTTTAAAAAGACAAGTGAGTTGTTGCAAAATAAACAAAAAAAAAAACTTCAAACATGAGGTTTTGTTGTAGAATTTTCTCCATGATTAAGTGGTTTGTATTTAAGGATCATTTGTCATAATTTCCATTTCAGACTTTACCCAAGAAAAACTTGAATTGTTGGAGTCTTACATGAAGGCTGTAAAACTCTTCAGAAGCTATGAGGACCCCTCAGAGGACCCAGAATATTCAGAGGTAATGCCCTCAGATGATTCTCAGGGATCTAAAACACAAAGCTGTCTGAAAATGTAATATTATTTATAAGGTCCTGCATTACTCCTAGTCAGTTTGGTGGCAAAGACTCAAAAAGTACAGTCAGAGGGATTTAATTTTACATACTGAACTGAAAAGTATCTCTTGACTGTGCAGGTGATTGAGATCAACCTGAGCTCCATGGTTCCTTATGTGAGCGGACCGAAAAGACCACAGGACAGAGTTGCAGTCGGCGACATGAAAGAAGATTTCCAGAGCTGTCTTGATGAGAAGGTCTGCGTTTGGCTGACACTATCAGAGCGACCTAGTTCATGGAGACGCTGTTGTCTTTTCGTAACTTGATAACTGAGTATTAAAAACATATGTATTTTCCTTTCAGGTGGGCTTCAAAGGTTTTCATATTTCTAAGGAGAAGCAGGAAATCAGGGTTCCGTTCCTGCACTGTGGTCAGGAGTACCAGCTGGCCCACGGCTCGGTGGTGATCGCTGCAGTTATCAGCTGCACCAACAACTGCAATCCGTCTGTCATGCTGACTGCAGGTAAACGCCATCACAGAGGAAGGACTGTAACATGGTAACATGTAAAAAAAACAAAACAAAACCCTAAACATTCCCTAATGTTACCTCTATGTGAATGAATATACAGAAATATAAGATTTTCTAGCAAATGCAGGTTTTGACTTGTGTTCTTTTAATGACTTCCTGTCATTGTCAGTAATTTCTTTGTTAATCTTAGTAGGAAGTTATTCATGTCATATAGGGTCTGTGCTTTGTTTCGAAAACATAACCATACTTGTTACTTATACGTTCCATTCCTAATCAGATGTATTTGTAATGGTTAGTCAACTAACTTACAATTGACCATTTTAAATACTTAATATTGCCACATTTTTTACTTGGAGGCAATACAACCTTTTGTTGAGTAGCACTTTTTTATGTTTATGCCAACATTTTGTTTGAAATTTATTGAGTTTATATATCCTGAGACCCAGCAGTGCATTTTTGCCCTCTGTAAGGGGACAAGAGTTTCACAGTTTTACTCTGGGGGTGGGGGTGCAGTCCACTGCAAAGAACATTCCATTACAAACATTTATCTGAAAAAAACAGTTTCATCATGCAGTTTCCAATCAAGGTACTTATTTGATGTAAAATAAAAGCCAGAACTGTTACTTTCCTGGGTCTCAGGAGGATTAAAACTTATATATTTACTGCCAGGTCTAAACAGTAACCCAACTGTCACATCTATTTTTTCCTGACAGAATAATTCTTTAATGCTGCTGTTTTTTGGACACACTTGTATAAAGTGACTGTATTTTTGTGATTAACAGGTCTGCTGGCCAAAAAAGCTGTGGAGGCGGGCCTTGTTGTCAAGCCTTACATCCGGACCAGCCTGGCACCTGGTAGTGGCATGGTCACTCACTACCTCAGTACCAGTGGAGTCCTGCCTTACTTTAACCAGCTGGGGTAAGCACAAGTCCACAGTGGCACACACGAGTACAAACACAAGCGCCCCTTCAGCTCTGAGCAGTGACCTGGAATAATCCACGTGCTTGAGGCTCTGAAAGGGGGAAACTACAGTGAATCACAGCCTAACGCTCCTGTTATTAAAGGGTTAGCGTGTTTTTACCATCATGTTACTAACTTATTTTCCCCTTATAGTACGTATCATGTCAAAAAATCTTAACCACAGCTTTGAAATATATTATGGAGTTTCCACAGGGCATCATTACAGTGACAGTGTTGATTCGTGTCATGTTCTGTGAGCATCAGTAGAGTCAGACTCTTTTCTCTTTCTTATCCTTTGTACTTTGTGTCCTTTAACAGTGTGGGTGTAAATGGGTCTTAAATTCTATTCATAACAGTGTTAAAAAGTCTTACATTTAACCTGTTCAAACTCACAGGAGCCTTAGTATTCGTTCTTTACCATTTCATGAGCAACATGTTCAGTCATCTGCTACATTCAAGGATTATAGTCTGGTCCATATAAATAGACCTCTGTAAAAGCTGGTTTAACTCACTGGATTTTGGGTTTGAAAGTGGCATCACACACAGACACATGAGAGTTTTCTATGTAACAACCTGGTTTTTCTTTTTTTTTTAATTCTCATTTTATTGAAAGAATTTAGATTTTTATAAACATTGAAAAATTAGACAGGTACACAAACTATTTACATCCAGAGAGTGGGTGTTGGGGGAAAAAAACCAAAAAAAAAACCATTTACAGCAGCTCATTGTTTTGGCATACAGAATTTCAGAGTAAAGAATCAATGTATAAATAAAAACACAAAAACATATTTCCTTCAGAGGATTTTGGGTTCATATCCATGCAGTCATCTCAGCAAAATCAGGTCTCAAAGGCTTCACATATCTCACCTATCTTTCCCAGTGTTGCACAAAAAAAAACATCTTCAGATTTACAGTGAAGGTTATTTTTTCCATTCTATAAATTCCCATGGTTATGTCTATCCAATTATTTATTGTCGGTTCTTCTTGTGTCTTGTGTCATGCTTTTTTTCCTGCAGCTAATAATATGCTAATAAGTATATATTTATGTTTTTGACCTCTGGAGAAATGTATCCCAGATAAATGGTTTTGAAATCAAAGGGTAGATATGTATTAAAAATGATTTCTATGGCTTTATGTATTTCTTTCTAATAAAGGTTAATTTTTGGGCATTCCCAGAATATGTGGAAATGATGTGCAGTGTGGCAGCTACAGTTCCTCCAGCATTGTGAATTCCCATTTGTATAGTGTGACTTATGTCTAGGGGTAACAAAGAAATGAACAACCTGGTTTTTCATTTCCATCACAGGTTTGAGGTGATAGGTTATGGCTGTGCCACCTGTGTAGGAAACACAGCACCGTTACCAGAGGCCGTCGTCGATGCAATCAAACAGGTAAGATCATTATCATAATCATCCTACGTGCTGCTTTTCATGTGGATGTAAAAACAGTTTTCCATTCAGTAACATCTTCCTGGTACATTTTGATTCAGGGGGACCTGGTGGCCTGTGGTGTGTTATCAGGAAACAGGCATTTCGAAGGCCGCCTCTGCGACTGCGTGCGGGCCAACTACCTGGCCTCCCCTCCCCTGGTGGTGGCTTACGCTATTGCGGGCACTGTGGGAATTGACTTTGAGAAGGAGCCTTTAGGTAAGGATGGCACACAATCAAAAGCTGCTCTAGAGGTATTTGACTTAAACCTGAGGGTCATTAGGGGATTTTAGGAATTTGGCTGATTTCAGAGTGTAAGCTTGGACTGATTCAGTGTCTTGTGCAGACATGTGGTAACTGCAGAAGAGAAAAGGAGCCACGTAGATTAGTGGGTCCTTAAAGAATGACATCAAAGCCACAGATGCTGCCTGATATTTTCATATTTTTTAAAGTCCCCCAGTCAAATGTTTTTCGGTGCTCATGCACTGCAGTCTTTGACTTTCACAGTAAAGGCTTATAATTAAATATAAGAAATCATTAATAATAAATCAGTATCAGTGTTTGATCATTCAGGATTTTTTTTTAAAACACAGTTCTAACCATTAACAGCATGTTCACATTTTTAATGAGGCTGGAAAATATGTCTGTGTTCTTCTTTTTCATCATCTTCTTATTATAGAACTAAATTGTTACTAAATTCAAAGTATACTTAACTACATATGATGGCATGACAAGAGCAGAGCGCTTGTGCAGGTCTTGAAAGTCTTAAAAAGTATGGAATTTTGAAATGCTGACAAGTCTGGAATTTTGTGTGAAAGACTTAAAGTATGGAAAAACGCTTCTCTTACAGTTGAATTTTAGACTATGCTCAATGCTCAGTGTAATGCAGATGTATGCGTGACTCCAAATTACACAACAATTCTAGGTGTTTTGGTTGGGAATCAGATCATATTTGTTTCTTCATGGAACTGAACAGAGTGAGCAGATGCTGACACAGTTGTGTTTGATTATTGATTCTGTCTCTAACTCTGGAGTGTCTGTGTTTGGAGCAGGTGTGACGTCGGAGGGGAAGGAGGTGTTCCTTCGAGACATCTGGCCGTCCAGGGAGGAAGTCCAGCAGACGGAGGAGGACACGGTCATCTCCTCCATTTTTAAGGAGCTCAGGGGAAGGATGAAGGTGAGGATTCTCTGTTTTATCCTCTTTTGTTATTGTTTTCTTCACATTGTTTCATTCCAAGTGTAAATGTTTTTTTTTTTCTTTCTTTCTGGTCTACTCTGGTACAGAAAGGGAACACATTTTGGAGCAACATTGAATGTTCAGATTCAGTGGTTTTCCCCTGGGATCCTAAGTCCACATATATCCGTTCACCATCTTTCTTCAGTAGATTGGTAAGTCATCTGTCATCTATCTGGCCTTGGTGGGTTTGATTCTTTGTGAGGTGATGCTTCCCAAAACTGAGATCACATCGTGTGTCTGTCTGTGTCGCAGAGTAAGGAGCTACCGCAGCCTCAGTCGATAGAGAACGCTCATGCCTTACTGTTCCTCGGGGACAAAGTGACCACGGACCACATTTCACCAGCAGGCAGCATCGCTCGGGTCAGCGCTGCCGCCAAGTACCTGCTGAGCAAACGGTCAGTGTTCCATCACATGTAATTACACTATATAGACAAAAGTATCGGGACACATTGAGTTCAGGTGTTTCTTTTCTTACAGGGGTCTGGGCTACAAAACAATAATGACTAATATATTATAGTTGGGATAAATATCATAGTATTGGTCAACACTGTTTTTTTTTAATGATTTTAAGTGTTCTACCTCTAAATTTTAAAAATATTTTTCATGCCCTTACTGTAAATAATTTTCTACCACAACTAACCATCTACTTTTTTCACATCTCACTTCGAAAGAAAAATCTCCCATTAAACTTTAAGGAAATATTGATGTTTATATCTCAAATCAACATGAACAGGACATCTTACAGCTGTAGCCATGATGTGGTCCAATATTTATGTCCATATAGTTTAGAAACATCAATATTTCCTAAAAGATTAATGGGAGATTTTTCTTCCGAAGTGAGATGTGAAGAAAGTAGATGGTTAGTTTTGGTAGAAAGTTATTATTTACAGTCACAGCAGAAAAGTGTCCTGATATTTGTTGATCAGAGTATGCGAATGATGTTAACACACATTAGGTTTCATCTGTGTTAATGTTTTCAGCTCCTCCTACTTGGGGGAGATGTAATGTTTTTGCTAGACTGGTGGGGTTGATTACAGTAAAAGGACCAGACCCCTCTGTGCTTAGAGTAAACCACAATGCTTCTGTGTGAATATGTTTCCTCAGGCTGACACCGCGGGAGTTTAACTCGTACGGCGCTCGCAGAGGAAATGATGCAGTGATGACAAGAGGCACATTCGCCAGCATCAAACTCTACAATCGATTCATCGGGAAACCAGGCCCCAAGACTTTGCACATTCCTTCAGGCCAGACGGTGAGTCTACGCACAGATTGAACCGCACTAGTAGACATGTAGACATGCAGGCTTTTTGTTCAGACCCGGTGCTGATGACGTGTCGTCTTTGTGTCCGTCTGGTCAGATGGATGTTTTTGAGGCGGCTGAGCGTTACCAGAGAGACAGCATTCCCCTCATCATCCTGGCAGGCAAAGACTACGGCTCTGGGAACTCCAGGGACTGGGTAGCCAAAGGACCATACCTGATGGTAACTGACAGCACACAGTAAACATGTTACACCAGGGGTGTCAAACATACAGCCTGTGGGCCAAAACCGGCTCGCCAAAGGTTCCAATCCAGCCTGCAGGATGAATTTGCAAAAATGACACTGTAGATATTAACAGTCTAGGATGTCAAACTCATTTAAGTTCAGGTTCCACATACAGACCAATATGATTGAAAGTAAAATAACCTAGAAATAATGACTGTAAATTTTCCTCTTGGTTGAATGTGAAGAAAATATTACATAATGAAAATATTTACATTAACAAACAACCCTTTAACAATACAATATGAATAATTGAAACAAATATGAACAGCCTGAAATTTCTAAAGAAATTTTGACAGTATTCTGTCTGTTGCTTAATGTTTTGTGCCTTTGCAGATCCAACCTGCAGTGTACATGTGTAAATGTGGTAAGTTATAAGCAGAATGTTGTTAAAATTAAACTTATTTTTCTTAAGAAATTTCAGTTTTTTCAGGCTATTCACATCTTTTTGTGTGAAAGGACAGTTTGTAAATGTAAATATTTCCATAATTTAATGTTTTGTTTGCACTAAAACAAAGAGAAAAATATACAAACATGACTTACCTTATACAAATTCACCCTATCCCAGACCCCACCCCCTACATCAGCTATTGTGTATGAAAAATTAGTTACAAGGAGTCTTATATCAGGGTCATAGATTAATTACAGCAACATAGAGAGAAAATGAAGCAATTTATATTCAGATTATTTGTAAGAAAAGCAACAAAACAAGTCACATGATAAAAAAAAAAAAAACTGCATGAAAATCTATTAAATCCAGGATTTGTTTACACCTCAGTTCTTTTTTGTTTCGCAAACATCCACTGCGAAAAAAGTTCACTGTCAAGTTTTTTTAGAATCCTCAGCCTTTTTATCATAAAGAACATTCCTGTCCTCATGAACTGGACAGTCAAACAAAAAATGAACCTCATTTTCACTTCACTCGCACAACAAATATTAAAATAAGCTTTAAACACATTAGTCTCAATGGCTAAAAGTAATCGCACTGATTATAACTCACATAGGTTTGTTCTTCATGAGACAATGTTTAATGAAATGGATCTCAGAAAAGAATGAGGAGGAAATAAGTAAAGTTAATGTATATAGCACTTAATGCTTTACAGTCAAATCAGAAGCAGGAAACACAGACAAAGACACACAGCTACGTACACAGGCATGAAAACAGAAAAGCAAATTGTCATAAAACTGACACTTTTTGCAGACTTGAAAATATGTAATAGTTCAGACCAGGTCACCCTTTCCATCTAAATCCTACTACATCCTCTGAGAGAACAGAGACGTTTGTTTTCTCCAGGAGGCAAGAACAAGAACAAAGTTCGTTCTGGCCAGGACATTTCATATTTCAGGAGAACCTCAAGTGCCAAACTTTTGGGAGGTCCTTTGCTTTTCTGCATTAACCCCACCCACTTCGAATTTCTGACCAATCACTGTGTGTGGAGAGCAGGCTTCGAGAACTCCCAAACCAGGGCTGCCTTGGGAACAGGAAGACATTTCTCTGTTCTTGTGGAATTTGTAGCAGGCTTTAGTATGCTGCATGGAGCATTTAGTAATAAAACTAAAGCTTTCTACATCTGTGATTGGCACACATAGTGAAAGGCCTCATTGTTGTGGACATGTGCCTGCGTTTCATTGGTCCACAGGGAGTACGTGCAGTCATCGCAGAGAGCTTTGAGAAGCTGCACAAGAGCCAGCTGGTGGGGATGGGCATCATGCCGCTGCAGTTCCTCCCAGGTCAGAACGCCGACTCTCTGGTGCTCAGCGGGAAAGAGAGGTTCACCATCAGCCTCCCGGACAGTCTGAGTCCCAGGCAGCAGCTCAGCGTCCAGGTAAACGCCAGGTTTATGCCAACTCATGTCACCCAAGATCTGTTTAGCACATTTTAGTAACTCTGAGAAAACGTTTCCATAACACACATTTTTAAAGATAATTTTCAGTAACAGGACAAATGAATAAGTAAATAAAAGGATAGAAAGCAAAACAATGTCTATCAATCAGTCAGTCAAATTTTATTTATGTAGCGCCAAATCATAAAAGTTATCTCATAACATTTTACATTTAGAGCTGGCTGAAAACAGACTCAGAATATTTGCTTTGGTGTTAAATTTTCTTGCATTTCATTCTAATTTCTGGCGTTTTGTAATCAATCTTTTATTTAGTTTTGTTTTTCATATCATTCCTTCTACATGTTACTGAAGTAATGAATAGAATAGATCTTTCTTGTCATTGTTACAGGAAGAGTGAAAATGTGTTTTGCAGCAAACACTTCGTGCAAAAAAGACTATGAAAATATCACTCAAAATATTGAGAAATATTGGCAATATACAAAAACTACAGATAAAATATTAAATACACAAATACTACTAAAATATACAAAAAGCTAACTTTATACTACAGATAACTACAGCATATAGGATATATACAGGTAATAAAGGATATATACAAGGTAAAATGACAAACAAGGTGCATGGGTTATGGTTATTTAGGCTGACTGTTGTTATTTATTAATTATCAGGGTGCAGTAATACCACCCCCACAGTGAAATCCACTGCATTTTCACGTTGATGAAAGCACTTTCACTCTGAAGAATGACCCTGTTTCTGTGTTTCACTACAGACCAGCCAAGGAAACTCTTTCGTCGTCACAGCTCTGTTCGACAGCGACATGGAGGTTTTATTTTTCCGACACGGAGGTCTCCTCAGATACGTGGCTCGGACGTTGCTCTGAACAGACCGGCAGCTCAGTCCCAAAGATACTGAACGTACGCTGGGTTCCTGAGCAGCACCTCTCATTTCATTTCATTCACCAGTTTGTGTTGGGCTTGGATGAAATCTAGTTCAGCGTAAAGGCTTTGTACGTTGGAGCTGGACCAGCATCTCCAGACTCCGTTCGCCTGTTGAGAGACACGATTGCGAGCTTTCAGACCCGATTCAGAGGCGTTTCTCCACATGGACATGCAGCCGCTCCTTCACGCCGCCATTTGTCCACAAGTCAAAGAAAACCCACGAGGAGCTGCTTTGGATTCATTTCAGTAGCAGATTGGAAACAAGGCCAGTTTTTTTTCTGCTGTTGGAGACGTAACTGCAGAGCGATAAGGACATTATGAAGAAGCCACCGTCGCTCCTTCATCAGACTCAGAAAAACAATCCTGCCTGGAAAGGCTCTGTCGGTGCTAGGTACTACAGCGTTGTTTGTTCGGGTGCAGTTAAACCCATTTTTCCTGATATTCTTCACTTGTAGGGGATCTCAAAGAACTGCAGCATTGAAATTGATGTCAGCTCAAAAATGTATTGTAAATCACAGTTCTGATGATTTCTGAATTTTATGCTTTTTTTTTTTATTTAATTAAAACAAGTACAGTTGCCTTGTAACACACACAGACTTTAAAATTTGTAAACATGTGAAAACCGTATTGTTTCCTGCATAAACACAGCTCCTACAATAAGTGACAAACATGACAAAAGCAGAATAACGTCTGCACTAAAAGACAGTGTGACAATAATACAGGTCCAGAATTGACACTTGCTATCCAATAAATTGCCAAAATGTCTCATGAATTTGAGAACTGCATTATTTCCTCCCATGTCCCAAGTCTCATACGTGTCGACACTGTAGCAGACTTTGAAATTGTGTGAAATATAATCGGTGTCGGTTTCCGGTTATCCAAGTAACGCATTGTAAAGGTTAAAGTTTTCCGTTGTCACATAAACTGGTGCTTAAGTCAGAGATAGTTAAAGAAATGTTGGTTCTTCACACTTGTCTTGGAGTTTTAAGTCCATTTTTGTGGGATGAACGGCCTCAGCCTGCGTTCCCCTCAGTGTTTATCTCCAACAGCTGTTTCCAGTTGAACTCAGCCTGCTTATATTTATCAAACATCTGTTTTATTTATACGGCGCTAGCTCATAACATAACTCAGGGCACTTCACATGTTAATGTCATATTCTAGTCGAGTCAAGAGAAAACTGACAGTAAAAGATTAAAGGTGGAGAGAGAGAAGGAGGAAACGGCAGATAAATGGTGGTTGGTGAAACTTTGGTTATGTTCAGACTGCAGGCAAATGTGGCCCAAATCTGATTTTTTTTGTTTTGTTTTGCCCATATGTGACCTGTGTCCGATCTGTGAAAGAACAGCACTAATCTGACCCAGGCCAGTTTCATATGTGCTCCTAAATCCAATACGTATCTGATATTTTGCAATGCGACTGCAGTCTGAACGCCCAGGTCGCATTTATCCGACCTTTACGTGATTGAAATGCGACAAACGTCAGGAGTGTTACTTCCGTAAACACAGTGCGTGCCCGCGTGGTCACGTATTACGTCAGGTCCTCTTTTGCGCGTGCGGGTCACTTCAGGGTCGCATTCAGTTCATACTCAAAACTGATTGTCGCATTTAATGGGTAATATGAACGAGCACAAAAAAATCATTCAAATTGTGCATTAAGACCTGCTGTCTGAACGCAGCCTTAGGGACACGGTGTCAGACAGTGGCATAAAAATCCATGGAGACGAAAGAGGTTCAGCGACTCACAAAACTAAAGTGAGGCTGATTTTTACAACAATGTAGAGCACAAAAACTAAAACGAACACTGCTGAACATCTGTTTATGTTTGACTTACTTTGAATTTAATTAACCGAATGTGGTTTTTTTTGTTTATTGTTATTTCGAATGTCAGTATTTAAACCCCAAAACAAGGAAAAACATAAAAAAGAAGAAAAAAACATTTAAAAAGGAGTGGGATGAAGTTCACCTTATCCCACCCCCTTAAATTTGTGAAATAAATACTGAAATAAATGAACAATTATGTAACCCCATCTGCCCGCTTTATCAAAAAGTATAGTTTTAAGTTTAATCCTAAATGTAAATGCACAGTCCTTTAAAATAGATCTGGTTTTACAGGGACCAAGTCTGGCATCTGGTCCTTACAGTCCGGTTTTTTACGTGATTTCAGTCTTAAAACTAAAGCATCCCTCACTGCGTCAGCTCAGCACATCATTAAAGTATGATGTTTTGGCTTTTCTTGGTCAAAAATTACAAGACGCTGAGCGAAAGTACTGTGTGTTTTTATGATTGAAGATATACCAACGTACTTTTTATAAGAGCAAATTCTGTTAAAAACACACACGAAGATAAAACCTGCATTCAAGTGACCCGCGTAGAGGCAGATCTTCATTTCTTTGGTGCTCCTGACACGGTTTTTATCCATAAATGGGATCGATTTCACATCAGGCTGTGCATCAGATCGACCTATTGGAGAAAAATCAGTGCTTCAACATCATCATTTGAACAGTATTTTAATTTGTCGTCCGTGTACTGAGGTGCTGATGTGTCAAATCAGTCCTGCTGGGGTTTTTTTTTTGTGTGTGTGTCTGTGAATGAATTTTTATTTGTGCATGTTCAAACCTTTTAGACTCGGGACTATTTTGGCAAACTCATCCAGTTCAACACATCACATCTGAAAAGACCACTGGAACGTTAGCCTTTATGCATATATTTATATACATATATTTCTAGAGAGCATGATATTGTACTGGCTGTTTAATGAGAAACTATTTATTGACTTACATTTAAACCATTAACTTCCTGAAAGTTGTTTTTTTGTCACGTTTAGGGTCAGAAAAACAATGTTTTTGCCTTTGTCCGACTGCCAAACGGAGCTGAAATAAGTGGCAAAGCTGTCATGTGAAGATGTCATTGGTTGTTTGGGTGCCTTTTGTGGAAATCGGAACAATCCTCAGTCTGTCATTGGTTCCAAACAGCCTCATATAAGCAGGATTCCTCTGGTCGCTCTGTCTTCATAGTTTGCCTTCTTACTTTTAACCCATAAAGACCCAAAACCATCGACTGATCTAAAATGTTTAATAACTTCTGATCCACTAATCCTATCATTACATGTAAATAATTGGTGTAAAATACAGTTTGTCATCTTTTCATGGTCATCAGATATGACCCATTTGGATGTTC
>JAPQRP010000025.1:25151224-25164037 GCA_037367295.1 Apogon hyalosoma
ACCAAAAATGTGTTTTCACAATGATAAGAAATAGGGCAAATCAGGTAAAACGTTTGCGAGGGGCGGGGTTTGTTGTGCCTGGCACCACTTATTCTAGTATTACTGATGTAACACAGTCACAGTGTATGTTTAAGACTTTCCACACCTTCAGCGGTGGCTAAGCCAACCACAGTGAAGCCCTAGAACCATCTATCCATTTTAGAGGTAGGTTTAGTTACATAAAAGTGTGTAAGGATAAAGTACAGATCAGAGTCAGTAGATGAACCAATACAAGATGAAAAGAAAGAACACGCAGCCTTTAAGAGCTGAGTTTGTCTGCTGCCTGTGGAGGTGGACAGTTTTTAAAGCTGAACTGAGTCTCAGCCTCAGAGACACAGTGAAACATCCAGAATCTCCGGAGCCACAACGACGAAACCTACTCATGATGTAACACACAGCCTTAAGTTTCACAAAAGTAAAATATTGAATTGTAAAGTAATAAATGTTAACGGCTGTTTTACCTGCAGATTGTGCAACACTCTGCAGACGTAGACAGATGTGTCCACTTCTCCGGAAAAGGAAACATGGGCGATGGGGTTAAATAGGGACAAACCGTAGAAGGATGTAGTTAAGGATGGATGGTGTTTTCTGTTTAATGTTTATCATATACACAGTTTGGCCAAAAATACATACCTGCACTCTAATATTTCATTCCACCACCTTTAGCTTTGATTACAGCACACATTCACCAAGCTTTGTTTCAATACCCTTATACCACTTAACAGCATTTATTCAACCTATGAAAAAATATTATACCATTCCTTAATGTGAAGAGTATGAATGAATATGGCCATCCATGAAATTATGAATTTACATAACTAAGCAAATAAATAATATTCTATATGTTTCATTCCACAAATAATTCTCAAACTGGCTCTTAGAAGCTGCATGGTGCTTGATGAATGGATATGATGACTATTCCATCCATTATACCTCTTTCTGATGAGCAAACAGCGCAAAAACTGTACTTGTATTATGTATTGTGTATTGTTCTGTTATTACATTTTCAAAGGCCTTTTTTAATGCTAGGCCAATAATATAATAACCAGCCAATAACTTATGACATTATTGGCTAAACGTTATTACATTATTCACTCAAAAACATTATTACAATATTGCCGAGTTATCATGTTATTGGCTGCACTTATTTTTAAAATAGCCAAAATGATTATGTTATTGGCAGATATTGCATTATTGATTGCTACACACGTCTTCCCATAGATGAAGCAGAACAGCAACAACACAAAAACAGCTAATGCGTCACACATCTTTGTCCTGTTTTTTTCTTCATTTCAATATTAATGCAATCACTGTATCCTCAGTCATGTTTGTACATATAAGCTCTGGAAAGAAATTAGACACCACTGCAAAATGATCTCATTCTCTGATTTGACCATTTATAGGTATGTGTTTGAGTAAAATGAACATTTTTGTTTCATTCTCTAAACTACCGACAACATTTCTCTCAAATTCCAAATAAAAATATTGTTATTTAGAGCATGTGTTTGCGGATGTGTTTGCGGATGTGTTTAATGTCCATGTCAGTGTACAGAACGTGCAGAAGTATCAGTTATATCTTTTGACGTGGACACCTATTTGTACGCACTTAAATGGAGTACAAATGAGCCTCAGAGCCAGTGTTGTGTTGCACTTTGAACCTTTTCATGAAAATCAACCTGTCATGATATTTAAGCGTGACGACAGCTTGTTTTTCCTGGACCGTGGGTTGGATATTTGGTGTGAAACAGCCCAGAAAAGGTGTTTGAAGGTTAATAACACGAGGTCAGACGCTGTCGTCTGCTGAAGCCTTATTTATAAAAGGCTTCTTGTGTGAAATATGACTCAGAATGAACCTGCACAGCCTGGCTCTGACAGAAGAAAAGGTAGTGACAGGGCAAAGCAGATGGGCTTTAACGGTGGATTTTACTGGTTTTAACGAACCTGATGAAATACTTTTCCCTTTGAGAACTTTTAGTAAGTTTGGCCGGCTGCATTACTACATGAAAGGGACAGTCTTTACCTGATGATGAGCTCTAAACAATCTGAGAATAAAGATTAACCCATAAAGACCCAGTACTACTGAAATGTTCTCGCTATTTAACCTTTCTTAAGTGATCTATCACTATTTATCATAATATCACCCTGTGTATTTTGCATTTTTTCAGTGAAAATCAGCCATTTTCCTATATTTAATTTATTGATCGTGTACTTTATTCATCATGCCGAGACTACGTTGGAGGATTATTAAAAAAACAGAGAAAACTGAAGAAAAGGTGACTTTTTCAGTCAAATCTCTCATGAACTGAACATAAACCCAGTGTGTCCATCCACTGTCACGGATCCAACTCCATGGGTTTTACTGGTGAATCAGTGTTGTAGAAGATGATGGTGTTTCCATGGTAACTATGGAGCCTCTGAACGTCCAAATGGGTCATATCTGATGACCACGAAAAGATGAAGAACTGTATTTACACCAATTATTTACATGTATTGATAGGATTAGTGGATCAATCGGTGTTAAACAGCTTAGATGAGTAGGTGGTTCTGGTCACTGGTGGATGTTTGGGTCTTTATGGGTTCATTAGTCTGGTTGGGTTGGTTCTACTAAATGTGCCTTCAAGCCTCAGTTTCTGTCATCACCGTCACGTCCATCACACGTCCAAGGAACGTTACTGATTGTCTCCATATCGATTGTGACGGGAATCTGCCAAATGTCTTGCTTCAGTTGGACACGATTCACTGATGAAGATGTTTAATCCTGGACCTCAAGTGTGACTTTGGCTACGTTCAGTCTGCATGCAAATGTGGCCCGGATCCGATTTTTTTGTACATATGTGACCCATAGCCGATCTTTTACAGACAGTTTGAACAGCACAAATCCGTTTTTTTTTTCCAAACCCGACCCGTACGTGGTCCTAAATCTGATACGTATCTGATATTTTGCAGTGCGATTTCAGTCTGAACGGCCAGGTCACATTTATCTGACTTTTACGTCACTGAAATGCGACAAACGTAACAATTCCGCGCCCCGGGAGTGTGACTTCCATAAGCACAGTGCATGCCTGCGTGGTCACGTATTATGTCAGGACCCCTTTTGCGAGTGCGGGTCACTTCATTCAGTTAAAACTGTTAGAAGTCGCATTTAATATGTAATATGAACAAGCACACAAAAAAAGAGGATTTTTCTTCCAGTTTTGTTTTATTCAAAAAGGAAAAACAATATATGGTGCATTTTAGGTACAGTGTCTTGAATTGTTTTTCTTAGTTTAACCAACCCAGTCCCCTCCCTCCCACTTCACCCACACACATACAAACTACCACTAAGCATGAAACAGAAAAAAAAAAAAAAAAAAGGAAAAAAGGGGGGATGGAAACGCAATAATATAAATCATGATATGGGTAAATTAAATAAAATAAGGGACACTTTCACGTGTTGTTTCTAGTTTAAAAAAATCGGATTTCACCCAAAAATCTGAATTGTGCATTAAGACCTGCAGCCTGAACGTAGCCTTCGAGTGTATCTGCACTTATTAAAACCCAACAGAAACAGAAGGAAGGACTATATCAACCATGAAATTAAGTAAGACAGGGATTTTCTAAGAATCCATTAAGTTTCTGGGACAGCAGAGAAAGAACTCAGACTGTATTCGGGTAATTATTCTTGAATGCCACCCACGTACATGTAGATCAGATTATTAACATGCTGCATTAAACTCCTGCTTCAAATACAGTTAAATTAATATAATTTTTTAAGATGACTCTAAATCACTAGTATTAACCACTATATTCTACAAAGGTGTCTCCAAATATGTATTTTCACATCTGTCACACATTTTCAGGAACTTATACACATTTATATTTGGATGGAGATACCGTTACGCAAATCTCTGCATATATTAACAGATAACTATGTAATGATAATTAGTGATGGACCCATTTAATTGGTTTGATTCTGTTGAATTCAATCATACATTTATTCAGTAATTGCTTTGAGTCTGACCTCCAGTGATCCACACTCATTCCCCAGTTAAACCCATGTAGTTTGACAAATGACAGCGGGTGTAGACACTCATTTTTATATTCAGTTAATGTGCATTTTGCTGAAAAAAGTCACTTTTTCTTCAGTTTCTCTGTTTTCATAAAAAGGAAAAATAAAGTAAGCGAGCTGTCATTTAAACCTGGATAAGGTGAACATGGACGCTCTATTTGAATGGAAATCTGACAAACGGGGAAAGATTTAGTTGAAGCGTATCATTTATTAGATGGTCCAGATAAAACTGACAACAAAATGACTCTGATTTTGTATTTTTGGACAGAGGTCGATGTGAGTCTAGAGGTTTTGAAGCAACTAGTGGCCATCAGTGGTGTTACAGTTTTAAGATACTTCTAAACTGGCTTCATTTTGGAGCTGAGGTCTTTACCCCGGGGCGCCGAAAACAGGAAACAGGTGGATAAAGGTTTGAAGTTGTGAAAATTTCACGTGAGCTTTGAAATAAAGGAGAGGCATCGAAGCCAGGAGTCGGACGTCCAAAGTTAAGTTTCACTTACGGTTTCACGCCAGTTATGGCACCCCCCCCCCCAACAAATGTACAGATACTTTTATTCTATGAAGGGCCCAGAACGTTTCCCTTTCATCAGGCCCACAACTGCCAGTGGGGCCCCAGTCCTTACCCATAAGTTCAAAGAAAAATTGTACAAATGAAAATCTACATTTGAACCTGATAGAACTTAGCTCTGTTAATACTGTTTCATTCATTCTTTTTATGTTTATTTTATTTCATTCTACTGTAGTTACATTCTTATATTTGTTAAATTTTATATATTATTTCCTTATTTTCCTTTTAGGAGTTTTTTGTAATTTTATATTTGCTCTATTCTTATTTTCTGATGAATTATTATCATTATTATTATTATTATTATTACTTGCACTGACTGGAGTACTATTTTCATTGAAAACATAACGACAGTAAAGGCTGTTCTATTCTATTCTATTCTATTCTATTCTACTGACATTACTCTCATCAACTATGTCATGTTAAAACTAACCTGTAAAAATCTGGACCTGACTTTTAAATATAAATTTAACAAACTGACTGAACATATTATGAACGATGTAATTTCAGGAAAAATGCACGTGTAAATGTCGCTACAAGTGAAGAACCAGTGGAACTTTTAAGCTCCTTAAGCAGCCTCGGACTCTGACAGTGTCTCTATTATTCCGTCTTCAGTCTCTTGTGTTGTTCAGTGGAGAGGCTCATCATTTGTTCCCATAATCTGCGTTTCTGCTTCTTAACCTCGGCCTCTGTTCGGCGCTCGGTCAAACCTTTCAGTGCCTTGAACCACGGCGACTAAATTACCAGAACTACTCGAAAACAAGGAGTGGTTTCCCTGTACTGACCCCGGATAAATGCAGCGGTTACTGTGAAATAATGAGAAGACTGGAGCTTCTTTATGCAAATCTGAACAGAAGTTAATTAAGCAGAAAATTGTCCGCTGGCTGATAGGACTTTGTGTCTAACATAGAAGTGCATGTATTACGTGAACATAACGGTCTGTTTCATTATGTAACTGTGGTTCCTCCCCGTAGTCACTCATTTAAAACATCTGGAAATTTAACTTCACCTTGTAAAAATACATAATGTGATAAAGGTGAGTGTGTCGTTACAACCTAAAGTGACAACAAACTAAGAAAAAAATCATTTGTTCTGCCGTTTAGTCCATTCCTTAGAGCAGGAGTCTCAAACTCATTTTAGTTCAGGTTCCACATTCAGCCCGATTTGATCTCCACTGGGTCGGACCCGTAAAATAATAGCATAATAACCTATAAATAATAACAACTCCAAATTTTTGTCTTTGTTTTAGTGCAAAAAAAACCAAACATTAAATTATGAAAATACTTACTTTTATAAACTATCCAAACAAAACAAGACGTGAATGACCTAAAAAAACGAACATTTCTTGAGAAAAATAAGTGCAATTTTAACAATATTCTGCCTCAACTTATCATTTCTACATATGAGTTATGGATCGGATCGACAAAGACAATAAACACTTAGTAACAGAAGCAGAAAATTGTTAAAATTGTGCTTAATTTTCTTTAGACATTTCAGGTTGTTCATTTTTGTTCAGGTTATTCACATTTTATTGTTACAGGATAGTTTGTAAATGTCAATATTTCCATAATTTAATGTTATTTTTTGCACTAAAATAAAGACACAAAATTTGAAGTTGTCATTATTTATAGGCATAATAGAATATTATTTTTTTCACATTAAACCGAGCAGGTAATCTGGAGTCATTATTATTTGTAGGTTACTCTGCTTTTGTTTTCCTGTAGATCAGATCGGTCTGTATGTGGAACCTGAACTCAAATCAGTTCCCCAGCTTTAACTGTGGAGTTTTTGCACTTTGTAAATTCATCCCACAGGCCGGATTGGAACCTTTGGCGGGCCACATTTGGCCCCCGGGCCGCATGTTGGAGACCCCTGCCTTACAGTGTACAGACATGACGCATCATGTTTTGATTTACTTACATTAGATAAAAGTCTAATCATGTACCTTTGCAAATCAGAAATATGTGCATTTATGTAAAGGAGAACTAAATTCAGGCACCAGGCGACACTTTCAAAGAAAAGAGAATAGCTCAGGGAATTTTACAGATATTTATTGCCTCAATGAGCAAATATTCTCATTTATCCTGCAGATAGAAGCACAAATATATCGTCTATCCCTCTTTTTACTGTGCAAAAGTCTTAGTCCATCATTAACTCAAATTTTTGCAAGGTTCACACAAAGTATTGATTCGTGAGTGAAAAATTTATGTTTGCAGGATGCATGCAGGGGGAAGAACATTCACACAGCTCTGGAATTCTTCAGAATCCTATATGTGGAAACATACAGTCTCATTCCACCTTTATCTTTGTTGTTTTTCAGGACTGAAATGAGGATACATCCTATTTATGTCTCGTTGTCTTTTCTTCATGTACAAGAAAATACAGGAAACATGTGTCTGGTGTTAAAAGACACTCAACCATCCAACAGTAGGTATGATTAATAACTTCCATTAAGAGACTAAGATGAGCTTTTCATGCAGTGGTTAATGGACGTTTACAGTTTTGCCGAGCCAGGAAGCTAGCATTTAGCATTAGTTTACCCCTGACTCCTTGCACTCCTATAGCTCCGCCCCTTTTTATCCAAATATGGATATTTCTAGCTCCGGAAAACCAACATGCTGATGGTCAAATAACTTCCAAACAGCAGCTAATCCTCGAGTTAACCCATAAAGACCCAAACAGCCACCAGTCATCAAAAGCATCCACTGATCTAAACGGTTTAATGCCTGTTGATCCACTAATCCTATCAATACATGGAAATAATTGGTGTAAAATACAGTTATTCATCTTTTCTTTGTAGTGAACATGGAAACACCGTCATCTTCTACGTTTATGCTAAGTTAATCATGTATTTTGCTGAAAAACTCACTTTATCTTGAGTTTTCTCCGTTTCTTATATAATAACCTTTGAATTTACTCTGAGCTTTAAATAACATCTACATCAGGGGTCTCAAACATGTGGCCCGGGGACCAAAACCGGCCCGCCAAAAGGTCCAATCGGGCCTGTGGGATGAATCTGCAAAGTGCAAGAATTACACTGAGGTATTAACAATCTCAAACTCATTTTAGTTCAGGTTCCACATACAGACCAATATGATCTAAAGTAAAATAACAACATAATAACCTATAAATAGTGATAACTCCATTTTTCTAGGTTCAAGGTTCAATTGGACTAGTTTTGCTTCAAAAGAGCAAAACTAGTCCAATTGGACCTCGAAGAAGAAGAACAATGAGCTGGGCAATGAGAAATTGAATGAGAAATTGTTCTAATTTTAGTTACACTTCCAAATTTTTATCAATATTCTGCTTTGTTACCAAATGTTTGTGTAACATTGTGTGTAATGCACATGTGTAAATGATAAGTTCAGGCATTATATTGTTAAAACTTATTTTTCTTAAGCATTTCAGTTTTTTCTGGTTACTCACAATGTTTTTGTTAAAGGATAGTTTGTGAATGTAAATATTTTCATAATTTAATGCTTTTTATTGCACTAAAACAATAAGAAAATTATTTATAGGTTATGATGCTATTACTTTACTGGTCCGGCCCACTTGAGATCCAATTGGGCTGAATGTGGCCCCGGGAAGAAATGAGTTTGACCCCCCTGTTCTGTATAATCAGTGAATGAAATATGGGAAAAATACATGAATTACACTGAAAAATGCTAAATACAGAGGATAATATTATAATAAATGCTGATAAATCACTTAAGAAAGATTCAACAGAGAGAAATTGATTTAGGAACTGACACAAAAGTAGCACTGAGTCTTAAAGGGTTAAATACAGTCTATGTTCATAACCCACTGACACGGTTTCAGGCGTTTTCCCATAAAAAAACAAACATCAAAACAAGAAAAAACTATGATTCACTTCTTACTTTTTAGACTAATTCGTGTATGGAGGAAAGTGGGCTGGAGTTTCACAGATATACATTTCTCTGTAATTAAAGTGGCAGAATTCGTAGACCGGTTGAATTTCCACCCTTGGATGAATGGACGAACGAGAGCGTGGATGGAAATACACCATCAGAGCGGTGCGGAACTGATGTGTCTGATCTACGAGCAGCTCACGGCTCAGATAGTCCCAGCGTTGTGGGATTGAAGGGCGTCCGTGCTTTGCATTCCCTTCCCCGGGTAAACAGACGAGTAAGTGCAGCTCAGAATCACCACTCCGCTAAGCTCTGGTTGAATCCCTTCTCTTCCAGCTGTCGATCTGTGAGGAACAGTTCAAGTCCTCATCAGACTTAAGCACTTCGTCCAAACCTCACTCACACTGCGGCGCGTCCTTCACTGTTACAGCTTTGAGTCCTCATGCCACTGGCTTTCACATCAAATAGGTGACATTAAATCATTATTATGCTAATTTTTGGCTGGCTTGAATAGTGTTTTGGGGAAAAAAAAGAAAAAAGAAAACACACACACACACAATCATCGCTGCTAACTGCATATGAAACCAGCCCATCAAAGAGTCCAATCCAGCCCGTGGGATGAATTTATAAAAAGCAAAAATTACAAAGCTTATTAACCCATAAAGACCCAAACATCCACCACGAACAAAACCATCTACTGATCTAAACTGTTTAATCCCTGTTGATCCACTAATCCTATCAATACATGTAAATAATTGATGTAAAATAGTTTGCCATTTTTTCATGGTCATCAGATATGACCCATTTGGACGTTCAGAGGCTCCGTAGTTACCGTGGAAACACCGTCATCTTCTACGACACTGATTCACCAGTAAAACCCACGGAGTTGGATCCATGACAGTGGACGGAGACACAGGGTTTACGTTCAGTTCATGACATATGACAGCCATTCCATTCCTGTGTCTGTTGAATTCCAACATAAACACACCTCATTCTACTGAATAAACACCTGATCCACGTCTTATTTAAGAAGGACGAGTATAAACACCACTACTGCGTCCATCACTGTCTTCTTACAATAAGCAAAAACAGTTCTATTAGTCCTGCAAAAGTACCTGGAATCCAAAAGTAACTATTGAAAACTACTGGACTTCTGCTCTGATGATGTTCCCAAACTCTGAGTTGGACTGGTTCTTCTATCAGGACAATGCTCCTGCCTCAGCTAGGTCCATGAAGGTGTGGATGACGGACCACCAGATGAAGACCCTCTCATGTCCAGTCCAGTCCAGTCTCCAGACCTGAACCCACTTTGAAAACTTCTGCAGGAACATGGATGGTCCAAGCCATGGAACACTGAGGAGCTTCTTGAATTTCTATTCCAGGAGCTGCACTAAGTCGTCCAACAGCAACGGAGGAGAGTCGAGATACGTGAAAGCTGACACTGAAAATCTGGGTTAATCCACCAAATACTGATGACTGAACTTTTCCCAAGTAACAACATTAGTATTGTGTTATTTAGAAATGAATATGAACTGGTTTTATTTCCATTATTTGACATCTGCATCTGTTTGTAATTTTGACCATGTGTCGTGTTCCGCAAACACATGCTCTAAATAACAATATTTTTATTTGGAATTTGAGAGAAATGTTGTCGGTAGTTTAGAGAATGAAACAAAAATGTTCATTTTACTCAAACACATACCTATAAATGGTCAAATCAGAGAATCTGATCATTTTGGAGTGGCCTCTTATTCTTTTTCCAGAGCTGAGCTAAGACAACCTCTATTAACCCTTTATAAGGCACTCATTGAAATACTCTGAAATTCAAAATTTCCACCTTAGTATGTTAATAGACATTGTCAACTACCAACTCTTGCCTTAAAACATCTGAGCAGCATTTATACATGCAATAAAACAACTGTTATAAGGTCGGACAAAAAGCACTCATATTCACTACTTACAGCTTCAAAATGTCCATAAAATCTCTCTGAATCACTGTATAATGTTATAAAAACCAACATGTTTCTGGACCTCACTGAGGCACAGGATTGGCCCCATATTTAATGTTTGAGGAAATTACCAAAAATAGTCACTTGCCCAGTAAAAGGTTAATTCTTAGTCCGTTCACATGTCCATCTAAATGTGTAATTTAGATGGATTCTGCTGTGAATGAGCTTAAATTCATTTTTTATTCAACATCCAGCTCCTCTTCTTTTGCATTTTTGACTTTAAAAAAGCATTAACTATGACGACCTCCTGTAAACTTTGAGGATATTTGCTGTAAAACTTGCCGGTTGCATATCCAGCTTAGTATAGAGTCAATTACTGATGCGTTAAAGGTCATATTGCACCAAAAATGTAGCTCCGTTTATATCTATTGCTGTTCTCTGGTTTTGCTTTAGTAAATGTGTGTTTCCTCTCTTTGACATGGGCAACATTTTGCATCTTCAGATGTCCTCAACCCACATTCTGCCTTTTCAAACAGTTGAGTGGTTGATCACATAATTGCTGTAATTGGTAAAATACATTTCTGGTTGCGTGCGAGGGGCGCAGTAAGTGCGAGCCCTCGTGATAGAAAAGAGATGGACTCTGAGTGCCATTCAGTGTCAGGCCTCGCCTCTTTAAAACAAAGCCGGCGGAGTCGTGCGTGACAAGCTGAAAGGAAGCGAGGGATGACGGCATGAACGAGTGTCAAAGAAAACAAGTGAGAGGCTGAGAGATGGCAGGGAATAGATGGAGAGAAGAGGGGTACAGTCGACAAACAGATACACAATAAACACACAAACTGAGAGAGAGGAAGACCGACGCAACGGCCGCTGGACGAGGCATTTCTGCATGACTGAAACTGTAACTGTGAGGACGAGCTGGAGAGACTTCAGAGGGAAAAAAGAAAAGAAAAGGGAGGATAAAAGAGAGAAAATTGAAGAGCTGTTCAGAGTTACAATAGGACTGAATGGAAAGACTGAGATTCACTTCAGTTTGAAAGCAGATGGATAAAGGTAGAGAAGAAGAAGAGGAAGAAGAAGAAAGAGAAGGAGGAAGAAGAAGAAGAAGAAGAAGAAAGAGAAGGAAGGAGAAGAAAAAGAAAGAGGAGGAGGAAGAAGAAAGAGAGGAAGAAGAAAGAGGAGGAGGGTTAGGAGAAGAAGCAGAAGAGGAAGAAGGAGGAAGAAGAAGAACGAGCAGGAGGAGGAGGAAGGAGAAGAGGATGAAGAAGGAGGAGGAGGAAGGAGAAGAGGAAGAACAAGAAATAGAGGAGGAAGCAGAAGAGCAGTGCGTGGCTCCTTCTGCTGAAGTGCAGCTCATTCCACCACAAACACAAACCACATCCTTTCATTCTTCACTCAAATCAACAGATTTAACTGATTTCAGGCCAAACCTTCACAACATGAGCTGCAGTTGACAGCCTGGATAATCAGACCGATCAACCACAGCATCCTCCACTGGTTTATGAACCCATGTTTTAAGGCCAGAACGCCCCACAGTGAAAACAGCCATATTTGAACAAAAGGGGTGGAGCTACAACAGCCTCCTAATTAGTATTTACCATTATTCCCATAGCACTCGAATGCACCATCAGCGGACCTGAGCCGCTGTAGAATGTGAGTCATTTCACTCGTTCATTCTTAACTCGTCCACGTTCCTGTCGGACTCTTATCCTCTGAGCTGTTTATTTGAGGTCCTCAGGGTCAGGTTCTGTTGGACACCTGGACCAGGCGGACCCCGCATGTCCTCCAAAGCTTCTAGAGACAAATGGAAGAGCCTGAAACGCCTAAAAAACACTCACAGTGAACTTCAATCTCCCAGAGCCCGGAGGCGAAAATCAGGCTGAAGAGTGTGAGGCAGATGATGCATAAGCAATGAGGAAAGTTCAGATGAATATGAATGAGGGAATATCATAAAGACGCTGCAGCTGGAGACCTGGACGGCCTGGGAACAATACCCTGAGCCAGCTTACATTAGAAGCACTAATATAGAGATTCACCTTCTGTATTATCTATGAGGGAGGAGCCGGTGGGTGGGGGGTGGGGTGGGGTCCAACGGCTGAAGTGGAACTAAATGAGAAAGATGTGTTTTCAGCTGTTACGAGGCAAATTTTAATTGGAGACTGTATTAATTAATGAACTCATAAAGACCCAAACATCCAGTAGTGACCAAAACCATCTACTGATGGAAACGGTTTAATACCTGTGGATCCACTAGTGCTATCCATACATGAAGGTAAGGTAAGGTAAGGTAAGGTAAGGTAAGGTAAGGTAAGGTAAGGTAAGGTAAGGTAAGGTAAGATAAGATAA
>JAPQRP010000025.1:25167230-25188395 GCA_037367295.1 Apogon hyalosoma
GGAACCGGTCTACTAACAGGAGAACCCTGAAGGAACCGGTCTATTAACAGGAGATGACCCTGAAGGAACCGGTCTATGAACAGGAGATGACCCTGAAGGAACTGGTCTATTTAAATATTCAGTCATTTTAAATCAGTGGAAAAAGGATAAATCTGGATGTTTTTTCTGATTGAATTGGATTCTGCTTTAAAATGCTTTAAAGGAACATTGTTAAACTTTTAGTACCTTTTAACTTGTTGGTGTTGTATATGTGTTCTTAGTGTTTTATGTACGTTTTAGAACTCACTTTGTGTTTTATGTATATTTTTAGTGTGGATGTATGGCTGTGATTTCTATTTTGTGTAACTTCTGCTACTGTCTTGGCCAGGACACTTGAAAAAGACATTTTTAATCTCAATGTTTTTTCTTGGTTAAATTAAAAAAAAAAAAAAAAACAAATGTACAAGATATTTTTGCGAACAAGAAGGATAATGGAGCATTTAATACAAGCTGAAGCCAATTAATTTATTTTCTTACACTTAATGTCAACATACGGAGATAATTATAAGACTGAGACGTTTCCAAGTGTAAACAGTGCAACTTTTATTGATTTGTTTAGAAGACATTTCTATGACACAGTGCATTTGCTGACATCGCTCTGCACGTTGACAGGTCATGTGACATACAGCACGAGGCCCGAGTAGAAACGCTTGAAAGTAGGCGCCGCCTAAAAACGATCGTCTGCATCTCAGCTGAAAACAAGCGCATCAAAAACAGAAACTCCGTGCAAAGAAAAGTCTTTTCATTTAATGATGTTTTTTTTATTAATGAAAACTGATGACGGTTGATTTGAGTGTGAAAACGTGCAATTAAAGCTGTAATCGAAAGACGCCGGCGCAGGTCTGTTTTCATGGTCTGTCATCGAACTACAGACGGTGGCACTGGGGGAAGCATTAGATTCACTTTGACATCAGCACATTTCCACAATATTCTCATCACATACGAGTCGACATAATGGGCACAGTGTTGGCCTTTAAGGAACTATTGCGTGCTTTCAATTTACTAGAAATCTGAATATTTATCAGAGCTGAAAAACAAATGTAAACAACTGAACTGAAAACATTACAGCTGAGGAATATCTTAAAAGATTTCATGCTTTTCTTTATCTCAGTATGAGAATTTCTATCTGATGCTACTTTTTTGGGGCCAAAATGATTAATCGCAAAACATCACAGATGAATCGATAATGGACAAAATAGTTTAAAGTTACTCTAAAATGGTCAGAACTTGAGTAGAACTTGTTTTTGAGTTTGGGACTGATGAAACTATCTGAGTAACCAACTGATCGAAGAAAAGCCACTAAAGCTGCTGTGATTCAGGCAGCTTTGTGTTTTCATGCAGGGACTTGAAACTTGCTTCATCGGCTAATCCCCAGAGTAAAGATATAAGCATTCATCTGACTCCGATCTGCGTCACTGTTGCCTTTAGAAGCTTTACTCGACGAGGTGTGAAGGCTACGGGAACAAAACCACACGGCGATGACATGCTCAGAATTGATGGATTTCAGTGAGTTTCATCTGAAATAATATATATTAAAAAAAAAAATGCTGCCTGGATGGAGAAAACACATCCTGAACATGTATGCACTGCAACGTCTGTTATATAAAAAAATATAAAAAAAAGAACTTCATTAGTAACAAATGTGTGAATCAGATGAAAACACTACAGGGCTCTTTGACCTCAGTGCTGACTCTGGCGGCTGCTGACGTGCCTCTACACCGCCCCCCCACACCGGATTATATTTCGACACCAGTCTGAATTCAAAAAGGCACAAACGTCTGTAGTTAGAAGAGGAAAGTTTTCACAATGATTGAAATTGTATCTAAGCTGCTTGACCTACGATGTAACCTTTGACCAACAGCCTTCTAATCTAATGCTTCTTTACCCTCTCCACCCCTCCCCCTCAGCATCACCACTTATTTATCAGAAAAAAACAAAACAAAACAAAAAAAACCATGGCTGGTATTTAAGTACTTTATCCACCTCGTGGAAGTGCTCAGAAATCTTTTTTATTTTTTTTTTTATTTTTTAAACTCTTTTTATCCCTTTGCGCCGCTAAAAAGAAAGACAAAATAAATCTGATTGAAATTGGCCACTTTCTTCATCTGGGTCCCCAGAAATATAGGATGAGAGAGCAGCCGCGATGTAAACAATTAACCACCGCTGACAAGAAGGAGCTCCTAATAACACGTGGCGGAAAATCCTGAGAACAACGCACTCGCTTCCTTTCCCTTCTCACGTGGAAAATTAATGGAATCATTCAACGACGCTTTAGCTTTTCATGTGTCCATCCAGCTTTGTATATGCAAACTCTTTTCATCTAATACGAAAATATTTGTGGAAGGTTAAATGAAAATATACAATTATTAATACAATAGAATACAGAGCTATATGTTAAAGGTGATTAAAAAAACAGGTTGATTGTTTCTCCCTTTACAATGCGCGCATTTTCCTTGGTTTAAAGGCAAGAGGTAAAGTGTATAAGAAAAAGGCAGCCTGTTTAGTCGTCCAAAAGGCTGGTGCTCGAGGATTAGGCGATTGCTTTTGCTTCAGGTAAGAAAGCCTCCCAGTATTTCATCACCTGCAGAAAAGAGAAAGAGAAAGAAGGGACAATTTTGATAAAATGATCCATAAATAATGATTTCAGTTTCTCTGATTTTAAGACATTGGTTCAGGTTTCCTATAGGTTTCTACAAGTTTTTTTTTTACAACTTTATTTATCAGTTTATGAGTAAATTTTACAATGGATCGAAATAAGTTAAATTTATGACTTTTTAAGACTGTTTGGAACAGAATTTAAAGCCCATTTCACAGCCATACTGGCAAAAATTTCTGACTCCTAGAATTTAGGAAAATGTATTTATTTACTCCAACGCTTTCATTCCCACTGTTCCGAGTCATTCCCCCCTGGGGGGCTGCAGAGTTAGTGATAACTGGTTCCTAATTTCAATATAAAGTGTCAGGTGTGAATGGGTGGAACTGACTCGACTAACGTTACTTTCTTTGCAGCTCGGACATTTAACAGACACATTTAAATACAACACAGCAAAAAAGTTTATGGTAACATAACTTAAGACCTACCATATCAAATTTAATGGCTTTTAAAGACTTTTTAAGGCATTAAATGCAAGACTTTTAAGACCCCGTGGGAACCTAATGGTTTTAACATGTGAGTAGGTGTCATGTTTCAGTGACTGGATTTTTAAATAAGAAATAGTATTAAAAACAAAAAAAAAGAAGTTTATTTGAACATAAACATTGAAATATAATGCATTTTTCTTTTCCATGGTCAAAAAAGGATGAGGTTCCAAAACCCTACTTTCATTAACCCTCAAAAACAAACAGCCACCTGACAAAAACCATCTACTGATCTACAAAGTTTAATAACTGAGCCAGTAATCCTATCAATACATGTAAATAATTCAGGTAAAATAAAGTTTCTCATGGTCATCAGATATAACCCATTTGGATGTTCAATGGTTTGATAAATGACAGCGGTTGTAGATGCTTGTATTTATGTTCACTTAATGATACATTTTGCTGAAAAAGTCACTTTTTCTTTAGTTTTTTTCTGTTTTAATATAATAACCTCTGAATCTGCCCTGAGCTTTAGAGAACATCTACTTGATCAGTGAATTAAATATTGAAAAGTGCCTGATTTTCACTGGTAAACATGACCTGCACCCTATCCTTGGGCGTGTCGCCAGTTCATCGCAGGGCTGATTCTTTCTTTACATTTGTCTCTTGTTAATAAAAAATAGTGCCTTGCATTTCATTTTTTGTCTTTTATATTTTAAAAAAAGAAAATCCAGGGACCAAAACCAAACCAAACCTAAATCCTGTTCTCATCTTCATCTCTTTTTCAACCAACAGTAAATTTGAAAAACATACCCAAAAACTTAAAACACTTAATACTCTTTAATTAATCTTCAAATCTTATTACAAAACACAAAAACTATGACTTTAAATGTAAACACTGCCTTTTCCTGAGAACCCCATTAGATTATGTTAAGCCTAGATGTCGGTGTTGGACACTCACCTGTTGCTGGGACTGAAGCAGAGACTCCATGTATTTAATGATCTGTCTTTTGAAATTCTTCGTCCTCTCTTTCTGCAAGAGGAAACACAAACTCAGGTCACTGGTGAACTTTTCCTGTCGTCTAAATCCTGATGTAAAAGCGCTGAGGATTACATCAGTACCTCAAAGCGAATAACTTCCTTGCGCACGGTCGCCGACACTCTTTCGAAGTCTCTCTCGTACTGTGTGACCTTGGCCTCCCACTGAGAACCAAAGAATGAGTTACAAGAAAAGAGAGAAAAATGTCTTTGTTGTTAAAGGATGATGAAAGAAGCTTCTAGAGGATGTAATGAGGGCTCCTTCACTAACAACAAAGGATATTCTGTATAAATATGAAGCTAACTTGTAAATATTAATGTTATTTTAGACCATATATTGTGCTGTTTTGTGTATTAGTTGTTTGTTGTAACTAGTCTGGCCTGAATCCTCTCCCATTTCTATAGTTCAGGGTTCGTACACATTTTTCAAAGTCAAATTCAAGCACTTTTAAGGGTTATTTTCAAATTTTTCCAGTATAGCACCTTATTGCTTGAGTAGAATATATATCTACAGGAATACATATACTTGTGATTATTTATTTCACTTTTAAATCACAATGATGTACATTGTATTATGCTATAAACATCTAAAATGATGTTTCATAATATCAAAAAGTTTAGAAATTACAGGAACAAATGGGAGGTCACTTGGCATTCTTCTGACACACTCACTCTGAGCCAAAGATTAAGATAAAAATGTACCTGGAGTCGACCTCAGAACACCTGGTAATTTTCTTTTTTGACAAATTTTATTTTTTCAAATGGATCACCTCTCTGTAAGTAGCTTTGGCTTGACCTCTAACTTGGTAGAATTAATATTAAAAATAAATAAATCACATCACAGAGTTATAACTGCAAGCACTTAAACTAAAAAGTCAAGCACTTTCCAGATCTTGAAAACACAACATTGAAATTCAAGCATTTTCAAGGATTTCAAGTACCCGTATGAACCCTGACTGTTAGATCCTCCTTCAGCTTAACCACTGGACCTTTGAAGTCCCTGATCTTAGACTGGCCATTTCAAATCCAAACCCCTTGGAGTTATCTGAAGGTCCTGAGCTACATGTCCCGTGTTTATTTTGGCCCGTGTTGTACCTCAGCGATCTCCTCTTTGGCCAGCTGCAGCTTGTCCGGCTTGTTGGCCCACAGGAGTTTAGCTTCTGTCTCCCTCTTCTTCTGCAGCATGGACTGTGCATCCTGCCAACGCTGCCACGCCTTCATCCGGTGATCAAAGGACCCCTGTGTGTTCACAAACATACAAAAATACCCTGTGTTTACATTGGGCTGACTTTAGCCACAAAGCAGACACTATTGTTCAGACAAGCGTTACAAATACATTAAGGCTTTTACTGTCTTCAAGGAAATTCGACTTTTGTTGTGAAAATAATCTAAGTTGTGTGCAGTGAACGACACTGACCAAAATATAAACGCCTGATGTACAGTATTTGTGTAACAAGAGACATCCGGCAAAAAGTGAGCTCATGTTGTCTTATAATTGTAAAACATGGTTAATTTGAGTTGTAAACAGACTTTGTGTCCATCTCTGCGAATGAGTACTTCCTCCATGATCCAGGTGTGGCCTGTCCAGACGCTGCTCAAACAGCTTCAACGCTTAGACACTCCTTATACCGGGGACGATAAAACAGGGTGTTTGCTCTTTATTCAAATATAAATTCCAAACTTTTCCAAAACTGCTTTTTTTCCCCCCTATACTGTGATTTTATGTAATTTTACACTTTTCTGCCTACTTTTTGATTGAGATTGTACCTGTTGTGCGTAGTACAAAAGTTAATTTTAATAAAAGGTATAGGTGAACATATAAGTCACAGTAAATTATGTTTTACTGACAAAAAGGTTTTCAAAACATATGAAAATCACAAAAATGCATGGATATCACACAAACATGTTTGACCAGAATCATTTCAGTACCAAGCGGTTAAGTGAAATCAGAAAAAAAAAGTTTTTTAAAAATCTTTTCCTTATGTGTTTCTTATCTTACAAGACTATGTGCTTTTGAGTATACTCTAAAATTCAACAATGACAGAAAGTTTTTCCATACTTTATCAAGACTTTCACACGAAATTCCAGACTTTTCAAGATCTGGAAAACAACGCTTCAAAATTCTATACTGTTTTAAGACTTTGAAGACCTGCACAAACATCCTGTAAAAGAAAACCTCAAAATGTCAAAGTTTATCAGATGTCACTACGCCACAGCTGTCACAAATCATACTGGAGCATGTTTGATGCAGGGATGTCCTCCACAGCACTTGCTAGAATAACATTCCACAGGCCACAACTGACAACCTTGTTAACTCGATGAGAAGACAAAGTGTGGCACTACTCAACGGGAAGCTGATGGTGGACACGTAAGACACTGAGTGGGGATTTCTTTCAGCTGGCCCCCACCATGTCCACATGAATGTCCCTGCATGCCAGACACCACTACCATGTTCTAACAGACAGTAATCTGAACCACACTGATCAACAAAATAAAGTGTGTATCATTTAATATATTGTGCAACTCCTAATGGTATTAAAAATTGTCACATGGGGCATTTATATTTTTGCTCAGGGTGTATTTAAGCAGATTTGAGGTGCTTGCACTTTGAGTATCTAACTTAATATCTGAGGGGCAAATATTGTACCTTTACTGTATTCCACAACTCTGCTTCAGATTCAGATGTGATGATTTAGAAAGACTGAAAGATTCCGTGTTCCTTGACAGGGTTGAGTTTAAGTCTCTCCTCCTTCTTAACCCATAAAGACCCAGAATTATTTTTAGTGGTGACTTCCAAATGATTTTTTCTCTAAGTTATCCATTACTGAGTGATTTATCATCATTTATCCTCATATTATATTTAGCATTTTTTTCTATGAAAAATGAGGTATTTTCCTATATTTAATTTACTGGCCATGAAGGTGTTAACAAAAGCCCTGTAAATTCCCCGGTTATTATATAAAAACAGTGGCAATTGAGGGAATTATGACTTTTTTCAGCTAAATATATCATTAATTCAACATAAAAACAAGCACCTACAATCATTGTCATTTGTCAAAATGCATCAACCAATGTTGCAGAAGACACTGATGTTTCCATGTTCAATGCAGAGACTATGGGTGCATCTGAAAAAGACATCTGATGTTGAGAATCTGCATTTTACATGAATTATTTCACTGTATTGATAGGATTAGTGGTTCAAATGTTCTTAAACATTTTAGATCAGTAGATGCTTTTGGGTCTTTAAGTGCTAAGCTGAAAAAACTCTTGAAAACACTCTTTATTTTCACTAGAAAATGCATTATCACAAAACTAAAGCTAAACTCATGAAACCTTGACTTTTTAGAGATATATTCTTCTCAAAGAACAATGACACTACAAACACATGCAGCATTGATGTAGAAAAGTGCAGTAATATTCTAAAAATATCTTACGTATATAATCAAAATTCTGACAGGTAGTGTATTATTGCACAAATTACTTTCCATACTATCAAAAATCTGAAAGCTGCTCCACCTCAGTTGTTTTCTAATCCTATTCATACCCTGACGGCTCCGAGCAGCCGGATGAAATCTGCAATGAGTTCAGCGAAGCTGAAGGTGTCGTTGGCCGCCTGCTCCTGGTGTAGCTGCTCCATCTTGTCCTCCACCTCGGCCAGCTGGGACAGGGCTCGGGACAGAGCCGTGTTGTCCTCAGCGCTGCCCAGCATCGCTGCACTTTTGGCAAAGCTCGCCGTGTTCAGCGACAGCTCTGGGGAGGAAAAGACAAAGTTCATATAGCTGCCAGCTCTATCCACAATTTACCATAAGAGATGAAAATGTGTAGTTTATGTTTCCCGAAGGCATTAAATACAGGCAGAGATAGTTTTAATCCATTGTACAGCGTCTTTCATTTCTGACTTTGGTGACCTCCAGTGGAAGAAACATACTATGATGCACTATGTCTTCACTACAAACAAACTCTTGTGGTATCACGGTGGGAGTTGCTATTATCACACACAATTTACACAAACTGTGTCCAAAACAACATTAAAGATGGTGTACATAGCTTTCTTTATGGAGCACAATCCAAATCCACAGAAGCTCGGGCAGTTTATTAAATCAAAAATTAAACTGAAAGGAGAGATTCTAATAACATTCGTGTCACTTCTTTATATAGTGTCTTCAATCCATCAAATTTCTTTTAACTGCTAAATGATGTGTTTCAGGTGTAATTTTGTCTCATTTTTCCAACAACCAAGTGAACGACAGCACAGGGTCTTTGTTGCTGCATCATTCTCCTACAGTATATAAAAAATAGAAGTCAAAGTAACTTAATACCACTTTCCATATTGTTCCAGCTTTTGCTGATGTGAGATTGAGCAGAATATAGAAACAAAGAAAACTCACCTTTTCTGTGGACGACCAGGGATTCAACCAGAGTGTGAAGCTTCCTGAAAAGCTGGTCTGCAGCTTCCACCTCCTGCAGCTTCTCCTCAAACCACTGCACAAACACAAACAGATCTAGATCATCCTGCTGCTTTCATATTTACACATTAGTTGTTTTTTTTTGTCAGTACAAGGCCCAGTAAACAGGTGATAACAGAGCTCAAGGTCATTATGATGCAGATTACTAAAGTTAACTCAAATCATTGGGGGATAATGACTTTGATTAATTCTGTAGCTTGCCAAACGTTACACTACACCATCGAAAACAAATATGATTGACCAGACAAAAAAAGGTGTGCTCAATTCCATATGATTCCTCAGTGTATAAGAATGAGCTAAGCATTAGGCTTCCAACATATTTGTCTGCTCAAAAGTCTCAACCTTTCATTCTTTGTCCAAACAACAAAAGGAGAATATTTTTAGTGCCTCAAAGTTTTCTCCAAAAAACAAAACAAAACAAAGAGAGCTCTGTTCTCCTTCATGTAGAGAAGCAGTCATTATCTTGTGGTGTCAATGTTTCAGTGCCCTCAGTGTGCCCTCAGCCAAAGATTTCCTTGACGTGATCTGGTACCTGAGCACCAGCCTACAACGGAAATCTGTTTATAGCAGAACTCACCACATCCGACTCATTCATCTTGATGGTCATTTTACTGACAGCGTCTGTTGCTTTGTTGATCATTTTCAGGAAGCCAGCTCCACTCAGAGCCTGGGTGTTCACTGCTCTGGGCAACTGAAGACAAACACACACACATTTTATGATGCAACAATCACCAAACTACACACGACAAACCTAAGGTATTCAATGTAAACATGTTAGTTAAGCAGCATAGGAATCATACAGGGTGTCCACAAAGTCTCTTTACAATTTAAAAAAATTAATACAAAAGCAACTGATGAGATGTGTTCTTCAGATTTGTTCTATGTACTCAGTGGTCATTAAAGTTTGATGAAATAGGTTCTGTTAAATAAACCCCTAAAAAAATGGCATAACATGTGCCATGGTTTACTGAAACAAAATCGGATACACAGACTCAGTGAAACTACAGGGTTAAGTCTGGAAGACGCCCACCATCCCGTCCATCAATTTGTGCATGGCACAAGAAATTTATGGAGACAGTGACAGTGTTGGACAAAGGGAGGAGTGGACGACCAATTACTCAGATATCACTCCCCTGGATTACTTTCTATGGGGTTATGTTAAAATATAGTGTACTGAACAAAGATACGGGACATCAACGACCTGAAGCAAAAGATCACTGATGCCATTGAAACCATTGATGAGGCTATGATACAGCCAACATGACAAGGAATTCAGTATCGTCTTGATATGGTTCGTGCAACTAATGGTGTCCATATGGAGGTGTATTAAATGAGACAAAAAACTTCAACTTCTACTTTTCATTTTATAGAAAATGTAGAAATTTCCACAGATTTGTCAATCCATTTGCTTTTGTAATAAATTTGTTAAATTGTTAAGCGACTTCATGGACACCATGTACAACCTTCACGATGTTTAGTAGACATGTATCAGTGGCTTGGATGAAGATGGTTAAAGTGGAATGCCAGAGGGATTTGGAGAGTATTTCTGAGTTCAGACGCAAACTGTCAAAAGCCCTGCAGCTGCTTGAACTCAGTTTTAGCTCTTACCTCTTCTCTCTCCAGAAACTCTCTGACATCAGGATCTTGGATAAGAGACGGGTGATTTACCACCCTCTGCAGGTACCTGTTGAATGACAAAATGACTAAATGAGAGATTTATCCCATTAAAAAATATATACATTGCAAATCTCAATGTGTCAAATGTACAAATGATACACTATTAGTTTCAATCTAATCATAAATTGAATATGACGGCATTTTTGGATTCTGGTTGAGTAGAAGGGGAAAATATTTTACTGAAGACAACTATAAAATAGCTCAAATAAAGTAAACTGATTGTTAGCTGTGGTATGAATCCTACATACAACATGTGATGTCTAAATCTTGTAAACAATACTCCTCCCAGATACAATCACAATACACCATAGATTCTCATGAGCTACTCTTTCATCATTACATGCATCCTTTTTATTTTCTCATTTATTTTTGATAATTGATAGCGAAAATAATTAATAGTTGAAGCCATACAGACATCTTCTCTGCACTGGAATGGCTACATGATTATGAACACACTTACTAAGGTACACACTAAATTCAAGGTCAGATTTAATGGACATGACTTTTTGCCACTAGTTTTATTTTCTGTATCTCGATCACATGAATTTCTTCCTGTTTTATATTTTCCAATAGTGCTCACCTCTCCAAAGCACCTCTCCTCCTTTCAACAAAGTCCGTAGATGAGGAATCCTCCTTTCCCACCTTCACCTTCGTCATACCTGTGTGAGACAATGTTCATTCTCTGAGCTGAAAGAAATGAGAACATCCAGAACCAACGGGAAACAGAGCAGTCCCTATGCCTACCCAGGATGCTCTTCTCTGGTGGCGGAGGCACAATGAATCCATTTGGTCCATGTTTTTCAGAAAGCTTTTCGTACAGGCCAAGGAAGTCACTGAAGCGTCGTCTCACTGTGAATGTTTTGGTGCGGAACATTGGCAGTGTGGTCTGAAGCAGGGAGAGGACACATGATTTTTACTGAGTACAGGCCACTTTAACAAGTAAAACAGGACAATAATCAGTAGAAAATACAACCATGATTAACCAGAGAAGAATATCTGACAGTCTTAGATTAATATGACACCATCTTACATTCACTTTCAGTAAAACTCAAGGAAGAAAGGGAGAGAGAGGCTACACCAGACTGTACTTTGGTTTGGATAGTGCAGGGCAGGTAAGATTGATTATGATACAATATATTCTGTTCATTTGGATCTGTTCATCAACGTCACAACCATTTCCCCAAGAGAAGATATACAGCACTAACTTTGTTTCTATGTTTTGAGATGAACATGGTAAAGGCATCTTAAAATTGAAATCAGGAAAGATTTGTGGCAAAATGTACTCTCAAATATAGGCTGGACTACCAAAGATACAACACATAAGTTGATCCATTACAAAATTATAAATAGAATTTATAAGGCTCCTACAGACTGAGATTTCAACTGTGATAAGTTTACTGCAGCCACACTGTATGACACGGATGTAAGAAACAAGAGTACAATATCTACACACAGACTGTGAAACTCAGGCTACAATATGAGCCAATGTCAAAGAATTAACATCAGTGCAGTCCATCTGTGTTCCTATAGCTGTAAACAATGAAGCTCAGCTAAGAATCACACATTTACAAAAGTGGTAAACTATGAATCTGGAAGTGGTCATGGAAGTGGAAATGCCTATTTGGCAAGTTTAATCTTAGTATTTGTAGTTACATAAATTTAAGTTAAATTATATATATATATATATATATATATACTGTTGCACTTTGAGATTTCATTGAAATGTAAAGTGCATTATAAATAAAATGTATTATAAAGGTGGAATTCTCTTAGTTACAATACAAGTCAGCCATCTTAAATGTCTAACACTGGGCCTCATCACTGACCAGGTCGACTGTGTGACAAAGGATTTTTCTACCCACAACTAAAGAAAACTATATTTTCTCATATTCTGTCTTAAACAGCTGAAAACCACACAGTGTATATCCAGCTTTACACTTCTCAGACTATTCAAAATTAGACTAACAACCCAACAGGTGCTTGAAATTTAACAATAAAGAGATGTGTATCTGGGACTGTCCCTTAGCTTGGCATTTCTATAAAAATGTGCTCAGAAACTTTGAAGAGTGGATAGAACATCCCCTAACTAATAAAATCTCATCTGTTTGTCTCTCAATAGAGTCAGGTATGGTGGTAAGTGGTTGTACTAGAGAGGGATTGTTGGATGTAACTCAATGAGCCCACACAGACCACAGATCAGAACGCTTCTTTTGAAACTTGGACTGCTTGTTAAAACACCATCCAGAACAAAACAATCACATTTTCCATAATAATTAGAGACTGTGGTGAGGATTCACAGTATGAAGTAAAAGAAAATAAATGATTCTGCTGCCTTTTATTATCTAGGTAGTGATTTTTTCATGCTAGGGGTAGACCGATATATCAGCTGTCCAATATATCGGGCCGATATATTGATTTATTTATTTTTTTTCCTATATCACCCATCTGCCTTAATTTTTTCTGAAACCCGATTTTTGATCAGTAGTAAAAATTTTATTAGATATTTGATCATGCATCTATGTGGGCAGCACTTGAAGTTCAAAAATGTTAAGCAAGTACTATGTGTATTAATAATTTCATTTATATTTCTGCATAAAAATCTTAATTATCTGAGTGTTTCAATTGGTTTAATGTGCTTTAAAAAAAAAAAAAAAAAAAAAAAATCTGCCTTAAATATCTGCCTCAAAAATTGGCTGTAGATATCGGCCATCGGCTGACCAAATTAAAAAAAAAAAATCGGCATAGGCCTTAGAAAAACCCATATTGCTCAACCTCCAATTCATGCTATATATATATTTCTGTGCCATGTTTAAATGTCAAAAATACACTAACAATCTAAAAACAAAACTGTATGCAATATGACAAACGTAAAAATTGCATATTTACAAGGCTTTACTTTGGTGGGACTGTTAAATACTACTTGTACTTCAACTGTGTTATGTAATCTGTGTTTGCCTCCAACAACTAGAATGGGTGTTTCTCTTACAACACACTGACCAGTATTTCTTGTGTCAGCACATAGTTTATGACTATCTATACTCACTTCCTCTAGAAAAAGAGAGGATCATTTCTGATCCAAGTGAAACATCCCATCACTAACAGAATTTTACCTCTGTGGATACTTTGTAGGCCATGTATGCATTCATCCCGTCCCCTGAAACAAAAAAAGGAAAGGCATCTGCTGAGTCAGAGCACAAAGACACTTGAACCTGATGCAAATATTTACTTCATGGTGCTGCATTTTCCCAAATACAAATTAAATACTTGGTTACAATCTGTTTACATGACATGTAGACACACCGCAGGGAACAGATTAGAATACAAATAAGAAAAGACTCACCAATTTTTTCAGGGTTGGTGACAGAGACATTAATCTCGAATTTGTCATCCTCTTCTTCCTCCTCTTCCTCTTCTTCCAACTGTAACAAAGGAAATCTGCTGTCACCGAGCATTTCTATTGAACAGACAACTTCATTTCCTTTCAACTGAATCAGGATTCATTTCTCTAGGATGTTAAAGTCCAAAAATATTTACTGACTTCCACTGAGTCATATGAGAATAAATCTACATTATATTGTCAAATTTAGAGATGACTTAAATAATTTTTATTTCCCAAATTGAGATTAGTTGGACTTCAACTCTCAAAATAACAACATTTCAGGATGCTGTGAATGTTAGGATGAACTGTGCAGACATACAGATGCTACTTAACAACTTTTCAGTGACATTGTTGCAGTCTGACTATTCCAGTCAGTGAGTCGATACATACCTCCTCCAGGGCATCAGATTGTGGCTTGGTGAGACTGGCAGCTGCTGCTGCCAGGGAGGGGGCAGATGCAGACGGCTTGGCTGTCATATCCTTCTTTCTTTCGTTGTGTGGACTGTCTAGAGAAAGCTCCACCGTGGCTTCTGTTAAACAAGAAGAAAAACTCAGATTATCAGCTACATGATAAATAAATGTGCAGTGAGACATCTTTTTTTTTTTGCCCTCAAGTTGAAACAACTTGCTAATGTGAATACTATAGTGTACCATCAACTTTCGCCTTTGCTGCTATGAGGAGAATTTTGGGGTTGATAGTTTTTCTCAGACATACTGGAATATACACCATGCAGGGACCAAATGTTAAGATTACTAGCTCAACCAGTTAAAACTAAAAAGGAATTTCATCCTAAAATTGTGCCGACAGTATGCAGGAGTACTCTGCATTTTTGTAATTTTCTGTACATGACAAGACTAAAACTGTGGTAAACAAAGATTTTGGCCTTGACAAAACAAATACACAACTTCATGCATAAATACGGACTCTGAATGTTTTTAGATTGGCTTATTTTCAAGATCTAGCTCATAGAGACAAGGTGCACTTAGCTCTGTTAGGTTTAACTCACAAGTAGGTAATTTAATTGATACAGATCCATAGCTGTCATTCAGAAAAATCTATTTTTTTATATTTCAGAGCTTTGTGTGCCATTATTTTGACACAGAAGCAAAGCATTGGCAGGAAGCTAAGGAAAGTGATTGACAATAACATGCTATGAATGCAGTGAATATTCAAGCTCACAGTCAATATCTACAACAAGTCTACACAAAGATGACTGTCTGAGCTCTTCATGTTTGTTTGTACTGTACTAACAAACACAAAAACAAGACTAAATTGGACATTTTCACCTCAAAACAGTATAGTTATTTAGTGAAAACCAGTACTGGGAAATAACTAATTTGAGTTACTACTTACAAAAATAAATGTCACTACAAAAATAAATGTCACTGTAAACAGTTACTAATCAAGATATTAGTCAATAAATAAAGGGTTATATCTAAATATATTATTTTAAATACAAAGTTTACATGTAGAACAGGAACATGTTGCAGTGCTAGGAATTACTTCACTTTCCTTCTGAATCAGAAAAAGGTTACAATATCACTGTAATTTTTACAGATAAATGTTGTGCACCACACTTAAATTTGTAAAATTAATATAGCAAAAACCTTAATGTCAACAGAGCTGATATTTTGGACCCACCAGCAAATATATCTGTGTCCTCCTCAGAGTGGACCCCATTAGTCTTGGAGGTGGCACTGGGGGTTTTGCTGACAGTAGGCGCCGTGGTGACGGCTTCTTCTGTGAAAATATCAGCAGGTTCTCGTTGGTTGGCACCTTTGTTACCTCCGTCACTGGCAGCTTTGGGTGTGAGAGTTTTGGGCTCTTGGCTGATGGTTTTCTTTGAGGTGGCACCCAGCGGCTCGGAAAAAAGATCCTCATCAGGTTCGCCAAAGAGACTTTTCTGGGGCTGCTTGGCAGGTTTAGTTTGTCGTGGTTCTGTGAACAAGTCACTTCCTTCGTCTTCAAACAGGTCGGGTATTGGCTGAATGGGTTTTTTGGCATCAACTGCTGGAGTATCATTAAAGAGGTCAAGCAAAGGGTCAGCAATTTTGTTGGCTGCAGGTGGCTGTTGTGTATCATTCCTTGGCAGATCAACAGTGACGTCAATTATTGGATCAGTGGAAGTTTCTTTTGCCTCACTTCCTGTTTCATCATCAATAGGTGGATTTGTGTCTTCGCTTTTACTGGCTTCAACCGTAACGTCTGCTACCACTACTTCCTCTTGCGGTGCTCCACTTTCACTTCCCAAAATGTCAAAAAATTCATCTGAGGGTTCATCTAATGGGATTTCACTCGTGTCTTTCGTTGAATCTGCAGTGCCTGTGTCATCAGGACTGTCGGTTCCATTGTTTGTTAAATCAACAAAATCATCCGAGGGTTCGCTGACAAGTTCAGCCGCTGGTTTGTTTTCTTCTGGGCTAATAATGGGATCAATCAAAGGGTCACTCATGATATCAATGGGAGGCTGTATTAAAAAATCACTGTTTTGAGGTGTAGGTGGCAGTGTGGGCTCCATTTCAGCCAGTGACTGGTTGGTCTGAAGGAAAAGGGGAAAAGAGGTCAATAACAGTCATCCATCTGTTGAGCGTTGTCTAACTGACTGTTGTGAAAATCAAGAACAACGCAAAATACTCAGTTTAAATTATCTATCCTCAGATGTGATCGAATTGGACCCAGTCAATTTTATGTCGGTTTATCGATGGAACAAATATTAAGTTATTAAAAAGAACAGCATCTAAAGTGTTATCACTAAACTCTTTCATACTTCAAAGCTTAAAAATGTTGATCAGTAACTCCGGCAGCCAAATGTTTCAGAGGAAAAAAAGCTTCCAGGGTTATTTTTCATGAGGATAAAACCTTTCTTAAACTATTCTATTAAACTAGAGCCTTGTCCTACCCACACAGGTGTAGAGTGGTTAAACACTCCACAACAGTGTTCCTCACATTTTAAGAGCCTTTGTTGGATTTTACAAGAAGCAGAAGTAGTTGCAGCTGCCTGTTTCTTGGAAATGTAGATTTATGACAGAGCAACCTCGTGTTTGCCTTTATCCTCATTTGCATGGTGGCATATCATACTGGTGAATTCTGAACTAAGCCTCTGGGGAGAAAAACAAAAGGCAATAACCTGCCATAGCTGGATTTCAGAGAGAGTCAAACATTGCTCCTGTTTTTTCCTTTCATTTACAACAGCCAAGACTAATGTAGTGTAGTCCAACAGCCCTGCAATAAACAGACCTTCATAAAGGTTAAAATGTTCTGTTGCTGTAAAGCTGCAGTTTGTTTGCGTTTATGGTGTTTGATGTTCTTTAACTAACATAAAACAGAGCACTATAGTCAGAGCTGAGTGACAAATGTTAGAACTTTTACAGCAGGGAGAGAACTACTCTTACTATGGAGAACTGAAAATGCCTGGTGTTGCTCATGCCAGTTTCAAGGATACCTCATTAGTAGCATACACAGACAATTTTCATGCATTTTTAATAAGAATATAATGTTAACAAATTTTGCTTTTTCCATGTTTTAAAACTGCTTGTAGGGCATACCAATTAAAATCATCTGAAAAAATACATGTAAAGATTTATGCTATAATACATAATATAACCTTATTTTTGTTAAAACTAGTAATGGAAAAAAAGTGTTGTTTAGGAACTAGTATCAAAGCCAAGGAATTGGTAGCTGTATTGAAAGTATACCAGTGGTAACTCCACTGTAAGTAATAGTGGTGCATAAAAAAAATCTAAAAGTGGAACTACAGCAGTTTTATCAGCAATATGTACTTGTATAACATGGGAAATAGAGTGCTGCACTGTACTGTATTGTTCAGTAGTTTATTTTTTAGCAATGCATCAGATTCTACAAGATACTAGTCACTTAACCTGCCAAGACAAATACTAATAGGAACAGTAACCTGTTTCAAGACAATGTGCATCAGTGAAAATATTGCTGAATTAAATGATTTTGAGTTCAAGCCTTAATTTATTTATTAGGGACAGTGCATATTAATGAACGTCTACAACAATCGCAGCTGTAAATATGCCAGATTGTAGCAACAGTGCAAATTTCCATCTGTAGTCCCTCAGCAGGTGTCAAGAAAGACAACAGACAAAACATAAAAATTCACAAAACAACGCAGTGAGGACAATCTACTGATGGTCACAGGCTTTGTTTTCCTTCATCCAAAGTTTAAGTTGTGATTTGAAGGAGGCATATGATTGTGAGGCTCTTCTGTTGAGACGTAAACTGTTCTAAAATTCAGTACCAGTGACAGAAAGTGTAGTCTGTCCAAAGGTAGTATACAAGTATACAGTATACATGAAGTATACAAGCTGTCAAATAAGTAGTGACTACTTTTGGTTAGAAAATGTTCACAAGGTTAAAAACTCAATTTAACCTACCAGTGAATATGAAGAAAAGTTTTCCACATTTAAGAAGCTGCAACCAGAAACAGGAAAACTGCAGTATGTTGCAAATTTAAAAAACAGAAAAAAGTGGACAATTTTAAAAAATAAAAAAGTGGATTACTTTCCTGCCAGTTGTCTGATCAACTAACTGTTTCAACTCAGCTGACAAACTGTTTCTATAAAAATGTAAAAAGCCACTCTGACTCCACTTATATGACCTCTATCTGGTCCATTTCCAAACATCTCTTAAACGCCAGCCTCTGTTAAATGTAACTTCCAGAACTGCTGAGTAATGTTTTCCATGCAACAGTGAAGAAAAAAAAAAAAAATCAAAGACAGCAACTTTTCACTCTTTCCTCTGAACTTTGACTGTGGGAAAACATCCGGGTTCTGACCATGTGACCACATCCCACTCACATGACCGGAGGGAGCCTGAGCCAGCTTTTAATCTCCATTCAACAATTATTTTATCTTCCAAATAAACGTGAATTAACACCAACACCTCCCTCATGAGACCACTTTTTCCACAGTGATGAGGAAATGTAATCCCCAGCGCATTTCTTCTGTTCAACTTCAGTTTGTTTGCTTTATGCATGGCCTAAAAAGTCTGCACATCAAATACTGAGGAAGCAACCTTCAGATTTGGGACAGGGGTGAAACTTAACCTCAGTGAGTGAAAGTTTCACAAACGTATCCTGCACAAATGACACTCTACACCAGAAAAACAAGTACGACACACAATAGACGAGACTCAAGTGGCGTGTTAGTGGGGCAAATCACAGTGGGACATTTCAAAACGATGCAACTTATCAGGACGATAACAGTAATGGGGCTGTCAAACATCACCACAGTCTGATAGAAGCTACATACAGAGGTGAATTTATGCTGTTAAAACCGCACAGCGCGTTGATAATTTAACTTACGGTCAAATGTTAGAAGTTCAACAAAACCTGGCATAACAGTAAGGAATGACGATATTAACTGTTGCCCGTTTCCCACACGGTAAAACTGACCCCATTTTCGACATCTTTTCCAAACTTTTGCTGCCTCCTTAGCTTACTTCGCTGACGTTAGCTCTGTTAATGTCAGCACCAGCACAGGCAGCTTTTAGCTAGCGGGGAAATTACATCTAACTTCATTCAGCCATACCGGGCTCAGGAAAAGGTCTTCCCCGTCGTCGTCGTCGTCGGTGTCTCGGTTTGCGACTTCTTCAGTGTCGAGCACATCTTGCTCCTCGGAGTCGGGGAACGGAGGAGGACTGCGCTCCGAGCTGGTCGCCATCTTCAATCTTTTTAAAACACAAGGGGAGGTAACGTCAACTGAATCGTCTCCCTTCGGCTCGAGACTCACACGGACGGACGGACGGACGGACGCACGGACGGACGTGTCTCCTTTAGCTGCTCATGTGACGCTAACCGTTGCTAAACACCCGGAGCTAGCTCACCTCAAGGTCTGAACCCCAGAAAGAGAGTCGGGAAGACGGCCGGGACGTGCAAACCGCCGCTCTCGTTCTACTTCCTGGTCCTCCCTGATAGTCAGGTAACAGTTAGCCTGTTAGCTAGCAGCGCAGACAGCCTGTCATGGGACCGCGGCACCACCGGTTCCAGCGGTAATATGGACCTGGTTAGGGCAGCAGTTTGCACATAATCAGCCCACAGTGTCCTTATAAGAAACATCCGACTTTAGGCATGTCCTATCACGTGTATTCCGGAGAGACAGAGACCCGGGAGCCGCTTCTCACCGGCGGTTATCTGGAGCCAGACCACCTGGACTCAGATGAAGGTAAAGTTTTGCACCAAACTGTCCGATCACTGACACAGAGCTCCAAAGGATGCCTGTTTACACCCACATGCATCCACACAAATCATGCAGATCGCTATAGCTTGGAGGAAAGTAAAATAAAATGGAATCAGTAGCAGTAACTATTTTTACTCAAGTACTGTATAAGTACATGTTTATTCTAATTGACTTCCATTTATGCGGCTTTTTACATGTTACAGGTTTAGTGCTTCCAACTCCGCTTTTCTGCTTCACAGTGAAAACCAATATTACATTAATATAACTGCAACATTACTGCAAGAAGAAAAATGCACATGTGCTGTAGTAAAAGCTAGAACACACATTCATGCAGCAGTGACAAAAGCATTGTATATGATATAGTAAAACAGGGACAGGGTTTACTTTGCTGATAAACTTTAATATGTTTTCACTTAATTTGCTTTGACTTAACTCAACTGATCCTTTTAACAGGTACATTTACACTCACCTGCATCTCCAGAAATCATGCTGATTGCTATAGCTTGGAGAAAAAGATTAGTCTCTTTATCTTAAATTAAACAAAATGGTATTAGTAGCAGTTTGTACTTCAACTGTTTTTACTCTAATACTGTGCAGAAGTACATGTTTATTCTGTTTGACTTCCACTGTATGCAGGGTTTTACATGTTAGAGGTTTAGTGACTTCTAACTCCACTTTTCTGCTTCACAGTGAAAACAAATATTACATTAATATAACTGCAACATTACTGCAAGAAGAAAAATACACTTGTGCAGTAGCAAAAGGTCTAACACATTCATGCAGCAGTGACAAAAGTATTGTATATGGTATAGTAAAACAGTGTCTGGGATTATTTTGCTGATAAACTTTAATATGTTTGTAACTTAACTGAAATGATCCTTGAACAGGTAGGCTACATTTCTACTCACCTGCATCCCCGCAATCATGCTGATCACTAAAGCTTAGAGAAAAAGATTAATCTCCTCTTAGATTAAAGAAAATTGTATTAGTTGTAGTTTGTACCTAAGCTAACTACTTTTACTTGAATATTGTGCATAAGTACATGTCTGAGCTGCATTTATTCTAATTGACTTCCATTTTATGCACCCTGTTTACATTTCAGAGACAGATATAGTGGTTCTGACTTCACTTTTTTGCATCACAGTGAAAACAGTGTATCTCCATAGTTTGTGACGAACTGAAATGTATTTATGGTTTAGAAATATTCTACGGGCGACATGGTGGTGCAGTGGATAGCACTCGTGCCTCACAGCAAGAAGGTCCTGGGTTCGATTCCAACACCAGTCG
>JAPQRP010000025.1:25193724-25209437 GCA_037367295.1 Apogon hyalosoma
CAACAATGTTAATTGTATGTAAATTGTGTGTTTTTAGTGTATTTCTTTTTCCTCTTGTGCAAATAAAATAAATAAATAAATACAATTAAATTCATTATTACCCTCATTTTATCATTATAGTAGCAAAGCATGACTTCTTGCCATAGATATTATAGTTTGGAAATTTGTAATAGTTTTTATTTTAGTATAGTTTTTCAGCTTTTTTGTTTTAATTTTAGTGCAGGTTCAGTTAGTTTTTATTATACAAGTGCATAAACAGCTTAAGTTGTAGTTTTATTAAGAGGAACTGACTAGTTTTCATTTATTTTTTATTAAATGTAAGTGTTAGTTTTTCAGATATTCTATGAAAAGTCTTGATTTGAAAAAAAAAAAAACTTAAAGAGTGTCTTTAAATCAAGATTTATTGTCTTGTAAGAGTCTTAAGCCATTTTATGAAAAACTGTATTTTTTGTATCTTATTAAATTAGGGAAAAATATTTAAGGAGGGATAGTGATCACAGCGGAAAATTAAGTTTAAAATAGAAACAAAGTGTATTTTACCTGTTTTTCTATATTTGTTTTCTTTTGTTTTGGGGTTTTTCTGTTAGCAAAATAATTTTTTGTTAACAGCTAGTAGCGCTTGCAGTTATAATAACCCTGCTTCCTATAGTCCAATCTATATCATAATACTGGGGGGTCTCAGAGCATCTGTGCGTGTGTGTGTATCTGTATCTGATATTGACATGTTTTTAACTGGCCAATTTGGTACCTACGGTTGAGGAATAGTCCCATCTCCACATTAAATATCTTGGGAAGTTGATAGGACCAATATTTTGGGAGATATTAATAATTTTGGAATACAATAGCTTTACGATCACCTTGTGTTGCCCATGATGGTTGACCAGAATTGCAGTACCACGCAGCATGACACGAAATGAAGTTTTCCCCAGCATAAAAATTACAACCTGTAAGCATGGTCTATATTGTCATAATAATACTTGGGAAAGAGTAGTAACAGTCTGTTCTAACACTGCTTTTCTATAATCAGATGGTTTTTTTTATTAACAAATGTCAAGGTTTAATTTACATTCTTCTCTAGAAAGGCTTTATGTTGTTAAACCAGCACTTGTTTCCTGAAAAAAGCCTTTTCTAAAACTAAAAGCAGTTGTTTTTTTGTTTTGTTTGTTTTTTCTTAGAGTCAAACTGACATATTGAATCAAAGAGACCTTTAAAAAAATGAAAGGTGTTGTGTTTTTCCTCTCTGTAGAGTCGGGGGGTCAATTCCTGTTATTTTCTCGTACTTCTCTGAGTTCATGCCCCGTCTGAGGAGAGGTGCTATGATCAGTGCTCTGGCCACATTCTGGATGGCAGGAAACATCCTGGCTGCAGGTGCAAAGAAACACAACCTCTCAAACACTATCATATCGTTCTATCAGATCAGGAGATATTTACAGGTAGAACAGGACTGACTCATTTTAGTTCAGGGGCCACATTCAGCCCAGTGTGATCTAGAGTGGGCCGGACCAGTAACATAGTAACAATGAAAAAAGTAAAATTACATTCGGAAAATGTTTACATCTACAAAGTGTCCTTAAAAACACAAACAACCTGAAATGGCTTAAGAAAAACAAACAATTTTAACAATATTATTCCTCAGTTTGTCATTTACACATGTGCAACATCAGATGATAGCAGATCTACAAAGACACAAAACATTTAGTAACAGGCAGACTATTATTAAAATTACTCTTCTCTTAAGACATTTCAGGTTGTTCATATTTGTTCAGATTATTCATTTGTTTTGTAAAAGGATAGTTTGTAAATGTAAAAATCTTAATTTAATTTTACATTTTTAAAACAAAGAAAAATTTGCAGTTGCCATTATTTGTAGGTTATTATTACAGTATTTTACTGGTCCGACCCACTTGAGATAATTTTGGTCTGTATGTGAAACCTGAACTAAATATGATTTTAACATCCTTGATTGTTAATATCTTCCATGTAATGTTTGCATTTCACAAATTCAAAACAAATCAAATCAGATTTTATTTATATAGTGCCAAATAAGAACAAAAGTTATCTCATGACACTTTACATATAGAGCCAGTTGAAACCAGACTCTTCGAGAATTCATCCAACGGGCCAGATTGGACCCTTTGGTGGGCTGGTTTTGGCCCACGGGTCGTATGTTTGACACCTGTGATGTAGGATTTATGTTTAGGGGTTTTAAGAATATGTAATTAGTGTTTTTATTCCCTGCAGGTCTGGCCTGGGTTGTTATTCCGAATACCTGGGCTCACGTTCAAAGCTGGAGGTTGTTCGTAGTGCTGTGCTCCGTTCCCAGCCTCACCTCGGCTCTTCTCTTCAGGCTGCTCATGCCTGAAAGCCCCAGGTTCCTCATGGAGGTATTCAAAGACCTGAATAAATCTTTTACCAGTACTTTTTCTTTCTGATCTGGACTTTCATATTCTCCCTGATGTTTTCTACCAGACTGGCCAGGAGAAAGAGGCCATCTGTGTCTTCCAGATGATGTTCAGACTGAACACATGTGGGAAAGGAAAGGCTTTTAGGGTATGAATACGATTTCTATGCCGCATCTCAGACAATTAAGTTGACAATTGTGTGATTTGATTATATAGTGACAGAGGATTTTTTTTTAGTATTATTTAACCATTATTTAACCAGGAAAAGTCCCATTGAGATTAAGAACCTCTTTTACAAGGGAGAAAATACAACACACAGTTACAAGATTACACAGTTAAAACGCATGTAACAGACACATTTGACAATAAATAATAAAAATAACATTTATCAGCAGATTAAGAAAAACAATTGCATGTTATGGAGTTGGCCTCAAGAACTCTCAGTTTGGACTTAAAAGCACTCAAAGAAATTAACTCAGGATAGCAGTGACCACATCAGTTAATAGAAATCTAGACTAATCTAGACTAGTAAATGGTTAAATGTTTCACCTGAAAATCATTCTTCTTTAATGTACCTAGCCTCTTAGGAAATTAATGTGACAGGAATCTGAAAAGATGGTATTAGAAGTAACTTGTTCCCTGTTAATTTGTTTTTAAATATCTTTGTGTGTACTTCATTTGACGTAAAATAAATTTTTAGTACAAAAACATATCAAAAAATCTGAATAATGTGGAAAAGCATTTTATTTGCCATATAAAAATAAATGCAGCAGTTAGTTTATATGTGTGCCTTCAAAATAAGCAAACAAAATAAACAAAAATACCACGAGAAAAATCAATGTGACACATGTACAGTGCAAATCGTAACACTTGTAATCAACGTGTGCATGATGTGGTTTGTTTAATCTTAATCTACTGTATAATCAGCTGTAAATGTACCAACTCTCACCTCAAACTCTGCTGTAGGAATGTGGTTTGTGCTGCCGCTCCAAAAAAAAACCAGAGCTGGAGGAGAGCAGAACTTTGGCTTCATGGAAAGAACAACTAGTTAATATTCTCAAAAAGGTAACGTCACACACCAGATAAAGACTGGGCTGAATGTACGCTGACGTGATGTAGAGGTTTTCAGTCAAAGGGCGTTAACTGTAGCCGCTGTATCTGCAGAAACAGGGAAGGGATTTCTGGTAGAATTTCATGTCTTCCACATACAGTTATTTTAGATAATTTATTTATCAAGACGGGGTAAACCCTCCCTGCTGTCTGCCCACTCCTCCTGAGAGCCTGTAAGACACGTCACAGTAACATCATTGTGACGTTTCTGATGAAGGCTACAGGAAGTAGCTGAAACTAGTAAAGCAGGTAAAAAAACAGCTACCCCTGTCTGATAAATGAATTATCTAAAATAAGGGAAGGGATTTAGTAATGAAATACTGTAACATGACATGTACTGGGTTTCTTGGGGGTTGGTGGTGGTGTTATTTTATGTTGCGTGAATGAGCTAATAAACTGGATATTTGTATTTATATATCACATTTCATATTCAACCCAGATCACTTTATCGTCCTTTATTGCTTTATTGTTTAACATTTTGGCTTTTTAATAATAATGCGACAGCTGTTTCTGATAGGATTTTTTTTTTCCCTTGTTGAGGTTAAGTTAGTCATTAGAAAATATGACAGTAGATGATGAGGCTAATACAGTAGCTAGTGATAAGAAGGTTGTTTCGACCTTAACCCATAAAGAACCAGTGCTACTTTTGTGTCAGTTCCCAAATAATTTTTCTCTCTATTTCACCTTTCTTAAGTGATTTATCACCATTTATTGTAATATTATCCTCTGCATTTTGCAAATTTTCAGAAAAATCAAGTATTTTCCTATATTTAATTTTCTGATCATGTAGATGTGCATAAAAGCACTCGGTAAATCCAAAGGTTATTATATCAGAAACAGAGAAAACTGTAGAAAAAGTGACTTTTTCAGTCAAATCTATCAATAACTGAGCATAAACCCAGTGTGTCCATCCACTGTTATTGATCAGACTCCATGGGTTTTACTGGTGAATTAATGCTGTAGAAGATGACGGTGTTTCCATGATAACTACAGAGCCTCTGAACGTCCAAATGGGTCAAATCTGATGACCGTGAAAAGATGACAAACTGTATTTTACATTAATTATTGACACGTATAGATAGGATTAATGGATCAACAGGTATTAAACAGTTTAGATCAGTAGATGCTTTTGGTCGACGGTGGATGTTTGGGTGTTTATGGTTTAACTTCTGCACTGATTATTTCTTTTTAACATGCCAGTATCATTAAAAGTATTATTTTTATTTTAACCTGCAGGCCTTGTTGCCCGTCAAACAGATGTTTAAAGAAAAACTGAAAACCAGGAGCATTGCCCTGGTCATCGTCTTCTACTGCATCTCATTCGGGTGAGAAATCCCTCTGTCCATCTACATTATTTTTGTGCATCATCAGTCTGTGAGGTTTGTGTTAGATAAATAAATATTGAGGCTTTTATTACTGATGCTAATGTGGTGAATACACACCAGGATGGTTTGAATCACAATGAAAGATAACAGTTGGCAGTATTTTACCATGAACGCACACCTATTAACTAACTGTGGAAAAACTCTAGAAACTTGTCTGTTTTTTACACCAAAGAAAAGTGACAAAAAAGAAAAAGCCTCCACTTTAAAAACTCCTACCACAACTTTTTGCAAGTGTGATGCATTTTTTTATATGACAAGTAAAATGCTTTTTTTTTTTTACAGTTTTGTAATTTTTTAACATGTTTTATACTTAACATTTGTTTTGGATCAAATGAAGTACACTGCACACAAAGATGATTAGAAACAAACATAAATGACAGGGAAAAAGTTACTTCTAAGTCCATCTTTTCAGATTCCTGTTACATTTTAAAGTAAGGATTGGATACATTTCTCTATAATATTTAATTTCATATGTAACATAAATACTTCACAAGGAGTTCTCTCAAAACACACTGTGAGATTTTTAACAAGACGTCCCTCTTTTATTATCACCTTGAAGTCAATGCATTTTACTAAAGACATTTCCTTTCCAGTAATTACATCTCTTCGTCATTTCACCAACTGAATATTTAAAACATTACTTTTGCTGAACACGATGTTTATACATGTTTATTATTCTATTAATTATAAATCACCTATTGCACTGTCCGTCTGTATTGGAAGATCTGTCGTGTGGGTTTTCCAGAAGTTTCTTCCACTTCTGTTTCCCATTAAAGAGTTTTTTTCTTTGAAGTGTTTTTCCTCACTTTGTCCAAGAACAGAGGGGGGTATATTTGGTGAAGATTCTTTATTTCTTAATTTAAAGATCCCCATTACTCTCTACCAAAGTACAGACTATTCTTCCAGGGGTCCATTTCCAATATTGAAGTATTACAATATATACATTTACAAAGCACACAGACAAAAAAAAAAACAAAACATAGTGTCATTAATTTAGAATTGTTTGCTCTGTTTTTCAACTGAAATTCAGACACAAAAAAAACAAACGCCGTTTTCAGGTCAAAGGAGCTGAAGAGGTTTATATCTCAGGTTTGTGGAGACGAATCCTATCGCCTTAAACCATCTGAGCATCATGGCCTTTAACATCAACTCTTCATTTGTGATTATTTTCATTATTTCAAAAACTTCCAGTCTTCTAAGAACCAGTCCTCAAAACAAGCCCTGCTTTTATTTTTGTAACATTTTGATGATTAGTTCATCACAGCCTTGAAGCGCCTTTTGTACTATTAATTCTAATGCGTAGGGTTGGATCTTATCTGTTTGTTGTAGTTATTATGGGCTGTGGATGTGGTTTCCGGAGCTGTTTGAAAGGGTTGAGGATGGAGGCTCGCCCTGCGCCAACGTGTCCCGCCCTTCTCCACTTCACAACCAGAGCTGCTACCCAGTGAAGACGGCAGGTGTGTTTCCAGGAAGAGAAACGATCCGTGATGGTTTTACTGCCATCAGCTTTTTTTCCATCAGTGAACAGGGAGGTAGATACATTTAGTTCCCATCACAGGACAAACAGCAAAGCCGGAAGACAAACAATGCTTCCCATGTGACTGATTATAATTAAAGAATTATGGAGGACGTGAGGCCTGCGCTTTGACTCCTAAGACAAGTCTTAGAAAGTTGATGAATAGATGCAGCTTTAGAGGTGGTAGACTCTCAAAATAAGAAATCTGATATTTTCACTGGGTCTGTAGGATGTTATTTTATATGATTAAACAACTGATTGATTAACTGTGTGAGAATAGTTAATTAATTGGTAGTTATTTAATAGAATAGCTTATTGTAGCCCAGGTTTTAGATTTATATCCTGTAGTGAATTTATTTTTTTAACAACATGAATGGTTTCTTCTCTGTGCTCACTCCACAAACCAACACACACCTAGGAAAACCTCCCAAAGCACATTGTTGTACAAAGTCTTACCCAGGACAAAACTGCTATATCAGTTTGTGCAATTATGTAACTGTTAAAGGTCTAAATTTGAGGATTTCATATGATGCTAAATGAAAGTGTATCGTTAGTCTTAGATTGTAACATTGTAGTCAACTCTGTTTAAAAGCAAAAACAAGATGAAGTTTTTATCAGATTTATCTTTACAAATAAAACCCAACTCAGACTCACAACCTGCACAAATTACGCTTTCATTTCTAGCTGCGTTTACTGTCAGTCTGTTAATGTCATTAATCTGCCAACACGATCTGTTCTTCTGTTTCTTTTCAACTCCACCTTCATCTTCTTTGTATCCTCTGTACTCTTCTTCTTCTTCTCTGTCTCTTTTGTCTTCATCTTTCCCTCTGTACACTGTTGTACAAAGTCTTACCCGGGACAAAACTGCAGTATCAGTTTATGTAATTATGTAACTGTTAAAGGTCTAAATTTAGGGTGATTTAATTAGAAAAATGGAATTCAAATGCCCATCAATTTGACTCAACTCAAAATTGTAATTGCAAACTTGCCCAGAATAATCACAATATAATTTTTTCACCAAATTGCACAGCCACTGCTTTAACCATAACTGTGACATTTTTTATTATGCTACTCAGTGTCCATTTGTTTGCCCTTTTTCTCTACTATGTTTGTCATTTTATAGCCATATAGGTCTGTGTGATATTTAAATGTGAGTTGACAGTAAATTGTCATACAAAGTTCCTATTAACTTTATTATTGTCTATTGTTTACTTTAGGATTCCAATGTATGTACTTGTAATAATAGTTTAATTTTGCACATTCACATTTATTGCCATATAATTTTGGAGCAAGTGAAATTAATTTTTTTTTTTTAATAAAAAAAAACTAAACGTGACAGATATGAAGTCCCTTAATGGCATATTCAACTAGGACACAAAATCAAAACAAAGCATGCACTTTGACCAATAAAGATCACAAATACAACATAAAGATATGCAAATATAAGTTAAATATACAAAGTCCATTACTGATGTATTGGCCCAAAAAAACACACATGTAAATAATAATAATAAATATAAAATAATAATAAAATGTGATTTCTCATAGTTTCCAGCTAATATTATACAGGTGAATAGAACTAATTATCATAATTGGGTTAAATAAACACTACTATTTCAAACAATGTTAATGTGGTGATTATGTAATAATGGTGTCAATATATTTAATAAATTAGTAAATGGACTGGCAGGGTTTCCTCATGTTTCTCAGGTTATGGAATCCCCCCTCATCCTCATTCAAACCACCTGTGACAGAATTTCACATCATGCACTAGATTTCGATCAAATATAACAAAACTCACTCAAATTACCATTTCCACTGTGGGTTTCATCCCCCTGCCCCACTGCAGATTTCTGGCTCCTCAGAGTTTACTTTACAGCTATCGAGAACGCTTTAACCTGTCCAGGATGTCAGTTTTTGATGCGTGTAGTCCACAGCCTTGTTCTCTTCAGTTCCCACACGGTTTTGTTCTTTTCCCATCAGTTTACATGGAAGGTTTCATTATCGCGGCGTCAAACTTACCAGGGAACATCTTCACCATCCTGATGATGGACAGCACCGGAGGAAAGGCACTGCTCTGTAAGAACGTTGATCATTCAAGAGCATATTATATTGACTATTTGAAGTATTTTAGCATGAGAGATGTTTGTCTTATATCTTTTCTTTTCCCTCAGACACAGTTTAACTGTAATATTAAAGTTTTTCACTTTAAAACAGTTGATGATACTTGGAATTTTATCAGTTATAATTAGTTTCTTTTTCATATCAATCCATTGATGAAATATTTAGAACAGTTTATAAAATGCTTTAAAGGGGCCATATGTCGGAATTCTACTTCCAAATATAAAAAAAAGTTAATGTAGAGATATGAATTGAATATATTCATACTGATGATCTGGGCGATTGTGTGACCATTAGAGGGAGTAGTGAGTCACTCTGCCACAGGGTCAGGACCAAAGAGTCGGAAAGTGACCAGATGTGATGAGAACCACTAAGAAAGAACTTTTAGAGTCAAAATAATTACAAAGTGATAAACGCTAGAAGCACTGTTGTTTTCACCACTGGACACAGCTTTGAATGAAAAGAATGGAGTTTGATGCTGAAATGGCAGCGTTTCTTCCACACAGGTGAGTTTGATTATGAGGCTTATGAAGTTATAAAGTTATTATGTGATGTTTTTATCCAAGTTGCTGTTTGTTGATCCATGGTTCAGACTAGACTGTGACAGTTCTTTGTTTGGATGATTCCAAACAGATCTTTAGTACAGATACTGACAACACAAACCGGAAAACAGATGTGATTTGTGGTTTTACTTTGTTTTCTGTCAAAAACAGAGCTAAGCTAACAGAGCAATATTGTAAACTATAAATAAAGTTATTAGCTAAGTGATGTTATTGTCTTTGTTAAGTTGCTTTTTGTTGATCTACGGTTCAGACCGAACTGTGACAGTTCTGACCTTGTTTGGACGATTCCAAACAGATCTTAAGTGCAGATACTGACAACACAAACTGTACAGAAAACAGAGGTGATTTGTGGTTTTACTTTGGCTGTTTTCAGTCTAAAAACAGAGCTAAGCTAACAGAGCTGTAATGTAAACTATCAGCTGATGCAGCACATAAAGATCATAAGACACAGCTATGTCTTATCATCTAACCAACAATGAGTTTTAGTTTGGGGAAGAAAACTTGATGATACCATGATACAGATGTGTGTAAACACTGAGCTTTATACTTTATTCAGTGATTGATACAGTCTGTGGATTCATAGCATTGATCTGTTGGTGGTTTTGTTAATCCTAAGTGTGTTGTGGTACATGCCTGCCCCCTGCTGTTGAGTTTGGAATATCAGTACTATACATAACCCCTTTAATAATAACCATTATATCTGTCTTGAAGTACTCAATTCATTTATGTTAACCAACATCACTACAGACAAACCACTGTAAACATAATGGAGTGTCCATCTTTAATCTGTGCTCTTCTTTTCTTTTTTCTCCAGGTTTTAGTCTGTTCATGTCCAGTCTGAGCGTTTTCCTCATCTACCTGGTCCACACCAAATCTCAGAGTCTGATCCTGTCCTGTGTGTTCAGCGGCGTTTCCGTCATCGCATGGAACGCCCTCGACGTGGTTGGAACTGAGCTTTACCCGACCCAGCTACGGTACGGCTTTAAACCTCACCCCAAGTCGTAACATATCTACAGATGTGTCAATATTAGCAATGCAAACACTGAATGTCAACACACCATCCCTGTTCATTTACACTGACATTTTATAATAATTTGGTGATTGTTTTATTGCAGAACATGGATGCAACATATAGTAATATCCCTGAACTTAAATAGAATAGAATAGAATATTGTCATTGTAACAAGTACAACAAAATTTCAAAGTGCCTTCCAATCATATATAAAACCTACTATAAAAGTACAAATAAAAGCAGCTAAAATAAATAGGTTTTGGGTCAAATCTGTAGGTAAAAAAAAAACAACAGCTTTGTATTAAATGATTATAAATTATGGCTGTTACTACAATATTACAACACAGGAGTCACCTTTGTTTTTGTATGAAAAATGTAATTAAAAAAAGGATCGTGTTCATCTGTACGTGTTCATTTTAATGATGATGCTAAATTAAACTGTATTGTTAGTCTTAGATCGCAGCATTATACTCAACTCTCTTTAAAAGCAAAAACAAGATGAGGTTTTATCAGATTTATCTTTACAAATAAAACCCAACTCAGACTCACAACCCGCGCAAATGACACTTTAATTTCTAGCTGCGTTTACTGTCAATCAGATAATGTCATGGATCTGACAACACAATCCCCTCTTCTTCTGTTTCTTCTCAACTCCACCTTCATCTTGTTCGCATGACTCCACTCTTGCGTACTCTTCTTATTCTCCTCTGCCTCCTTTGTCTTCATCTCTCCATCCTCTTCCTCCATCTTCTCCCTTCTCTTCTTCATTTCCAGGTCCTCTGCTCTGGGTTTCTTCACCGGAGTGGGCCGAGTGGCGGCGATCACGGGTAACATAGTCTTCGGGAAGCTGGTGGACACCAACTGCGCCGTCCCGGTCCTGCTGGTGTCTGGCCTTCTGCTCACTGGAGGACTAGCGGCTCTCCTCCTTCCACAAACCAGGCAAACGGAGCTCACTTGATCACACAGGCCTGGACCTCTTTTTATTTCCGACGTGCTGAATGAATCGTTAGTGAACATCCTCTTACTGTCAGACAGGAGGATCGCCGCCTTTTGAAGTTCTACCAACATTTATCTCCCGTTTCGCTTTTCACATATTTAAATCCTGTGCCTTTTTTGTGCCTCATTAAAAATGCCAAAAGACAGTCAGCTCTTTTCACCTTCCAGCCTTATTTGGAAACGAGAGAGTTTAAAGAAAGTAGAAATGTACTTAATATTCTGAACCCTGGTGCATTCACAACCTCTACAGGCATTAGTTTGAACTGTCAAGGACGCCTTCAAAAAGTTTAGGTCTGTATGTACAGGAGAAAAGTAAAGAAATGTGTCGATGCTAATGTTAGAGGACGTACCCCTGGGGAGAAAATCTCCTTGACTGTTTTCAACACCTGAATCTTTAAAAACGCTCAGGCTTGTACGTGACGTGCATCTTTAACTTTGGCTTTTGCCTCATGGAACACACTAAGTGAAGGTAAAGGACTTCCTGAGAAAAACACTGAGGAAATGCTGCACATTCCAACAATTTTTCCATCTACATCTGTTTTACACTGCAATTAATTAGCTATGAATGAACGCGTTTTCAGATTGACTGACTTTGTAATGTATAGGCATAAGTAAGTAAAAAAAGCACACCCACTTTGAATTAATGATCTAACACATTAGGACATGATAAAAAAGATGATCTAACCTCAAATATAAAACAACACACAACAAAATACACTGCGACATGATTTTATTTAACAAAAATTAAACCAAAATGGATGAAAAACTAAAAACACCCCATGGTTCAGCAGCTAGTAGAACCATGTTTGAGCAGCAATAACTTGAATTGTATTTTCACGCACTCCTCCTTACAACATTTCTTCAGGTCATTGATGTTCGGGGGCATTCATTTCCACCACAGCATTTCCACAGGTTTAGGTCTGGACTTCGTCTGGACCGCTGCAACACCACGATTCTTTCCTTTTTGTCTCACCGGCCGATAAACCATGAGCTGTCCGCCGTCGTCATTGTCATCGTTAGCAACATCTCCGACAAAACTGCTGCTCGGATTCATTTCAAATATTATACGTAGCTTCTTTGGGACAATGTCGACAAAGTTTGCCCACAGTTTTGAGAAATGTTGATTTTTGAATTTCTGCCGATTTTTTTGAAATATTCAAAATTTGCCTTTACTTATAGTGGGTCCTATTTTAATGACTTATAACATGGAAATGGTTACGGACGTCAATATAACTACTACTGAGCACTGAAGTCATATATGGACTTTCATTTAGTTGAGTTCTCCTCCAGTGAAAGTTCCACCCACTTCTGTTGGTAGATTGATCTCCTGCATCCAGACCACAGGACTCTAACATAGCGGCAGAACCTGACAACCTCACAAATTCAACTTCTTGATTCTTGGTAGAACATGCCACCTGTTGCATGGCCCAGTTTTGTTCATGCTTTAGCTGTTAGACACATGTTCTCATGTTGGACTGTGGAATACTCTGAGTGGACCATGAACTCCTCTGTACACCAGTGACTGTATCGTCATCCCTCCACCGCCGTGTTTGGTTTTCACCAGCTTTACACTGTGCCTGAACATTCGCTTTGGTCCACAAGTTTTATGGTTTGTTCTGATGCAAACATAAGCCCCGCCTCCACATTTTTTATTTTTATTTTTTTTTGAGTGAAGAGGCTTTCTCCCAGCAACCATTGCAAATAAGACTAATCGAGCCACATTTGTTCAGTCCTTGTATTTTCATGAACTTTAACATTTTCCATGCTCACGGGGCGTTCCAGAGTCTGGGTGTTTTGCCGTTCCTCTGTTGCATGGTCTGACCCTGGGGTGAATTTTCTGGAACGTCCACTCCTCAGAAGACCGTTTAGATTGTTTTTCATTTGTGAATAATCTTTCTGGCTGTAAAATGATGGACTTCAAATTGGAAATTGCCAGATTGTCTTCCCTCCTCAGAAGTGTGTTAACACACACCTGAACGCTCCAGACAAACAGACTTCTAAAAACCTCTGCTTCTGTCGAGGCGGTCACACTTACTAATTATCGACAAACGAAGGGTATTTGCCCAGTGGCACCTGGATGATCCTTTCACTATAGAGGCAGCAAAGGTTCCTCACATACTGCATCTCTGTTTTGGCTTAATTTTAATCAGATAATGGCACAGTGGAATCTGTTGTACATTGTTTTACACTTGAAGGTAGATTTAAATAATTTTAGGACTGGATAACTTTTTCATGTCCTGATACATAAAGTGCAGAATACATAGAAGGTAAACTTTCTTTCACTCATGATTGTAAGTTTACAAAGTTTACAGTAATTGTTTCAACAGTTTTTTTTTCTGATTCTTTGCACCACACAGTCTTACACAGAGGTACACTGGATCATAAACACAAACCTCTGCACACTGGCAGTCACTTTAGATGTGAAAAGAATAATAATCAGAACTGTCAGTGTAGTGAGCCGTAGAAAATGTCACTATCAACGGCTATGTTGATAATTCTTTGTTTGATTTTAAAGCAAAAGTGCCAAACGTTTCCTGCTTAAAGCTTCTCAGATGCCATAATTTAAAAGTTTTAATGATTTAACCAAATATCTTAAGAGTTTTACTAATTTAAAAAAAAGGCTTAAGTAAATAACTATAGTGGGAAATTATAGCCTAATCTTTAGTTGTTTTAATAAGGTAAACACACAGTTGTAAATTATAAAAATTATCAGGAGATTGATAAATACCAAAACTAGATGAAATTCAAATAATAGTTTAAAGGAATTATAATAAAATGCAGGCGAGTGATAGTGTGCAGAACTTGTTTGGTTTTTATATAAAATACAGCTGCAGTGGTTCCTGAAACTGAATTAATAGACAACAACTTTGATAAGTGATTTTAGTAAAACGGTAAATATTTCATTTTCTTAAATATGAATATTTCCTGGTTTCTTTTATCGTCTGTGACATTAAACTATAATGTTTGAGTTGTGACCAAACAGGATATGCGAGAATGCGCTCTGGGAAAACACTTATTCACCTTTTTCGGATGTTTTATAGACCATAAAGTAACCCAATTAATCAAAAATCATCAGATATAATAATCAATTTAGTAATCGGTTCGTTAGTAAAACGTTAGATGGAAAAAGGATAACTGTTGTATGAATTGACAATCTTTGTAGCTCAAACTGGACAAAACCAAAGACCATCATCGACAGTCATTAATACTGTGCAGCTATACATGGACCCACTTTTATATGTTTATATTTAGACACTTCCATTGTCCAGAGACTCCTATTCCCATGTGTGATTTTTGTAAAAGCATCTGTGTTCAGACAGGTGTGTGATGGTTTTGTAAAAATAAACACTAGTTGTGTTTTCCCATGCTGCTGATGTGTTTCTGTATCTGCTCTAACTCACGCGGCTCGGGTTTTATTTAACTCCAGAAAATGAGGACATCCCCTGAAATGTTCTGACAGCTTTGAGGAAGCGTGGAGGAAAATGTCTCTGTTGTTGTGGAAGTGTTTTTTCATTTTTCATAAAATGTGTACTGACTGCAGCGCATCCTGTATTTTCTGTCATAACTCAAGCGCGTTACCTTTTGACTTTGTTGTTTTAGATTAAACTACTCTGCAGTTCTTGTACTTCTTCACCGTTGGAAAAACCAGACAACAAAACACACCACCACCTTGCATCTATATTTTTTTTATTTGTATAATAAATAAACTTGTACTACTTCAGAACCACAGTTCACAACCACACACAAGGGATGAAAAACCATACTTTGAAAGTCTGAAACATGAAACCGACGCAGGTAAAAGTGTCAGACTGATGCTCGTATACGGGTCTGTTTGTTTACATTCGTCATGACGACTGTCCTGCAGTGACAAAAAAAACAGCCGAAACCTCCACCCGCCCCTCCATTACCGACGCTGTTGGTTTTACAGTGAAGGATGAAGTCTACCAAACACTCCTTTGGTAAAACACAGCTGTTACAAAAGTACAGAAACAATAATAAAAACATGCAGCCACTCAGCACATGAAGGTCTGCAACACAAAGACAGAGGCATGACCTCTGACCTGCAAACAAAATATGACAAAGGCATGAAAACACCTGACAAATGAGACTGAAACTCACTTTAAAAACTGACATTATTGTCATGTAAGCACAATCGGATTTGTCATTAAATACTGTCTATGTTGGAATATCAAGAGTTTATTTGTAAATCAAATGTAGGACGTTTAGTATCTAGTTTAGTATTTTATTTAGAAAGAATAATCATTTCTTGTTTTAATTTTGTTTTTTTCCATGTTGGTGTGGATCAGTTTCAGTCAGAAGCCCACATAGTGATGTTTATTTTTTCAGTATTTTTTAACCCTTAAAGACCTAGAACTAGTAATGATTCTCCACATTTCACCATTTTTTAGTGATTTATTTCCATTTGTTATAATATTATTGTATGCATTTATCAGTAAAAATCAGGTGTTTTCCTAATGTGTGATTTACTGATCATGTACGGTCTCGGAAAAAATGATTAGACCACCAAAACTCATCAAAAACAATGGTTATGCAATCCAGTACTAACTCCTGTGTGTATCATGTGACTAAAACAGACAGAAAAGAAAA
>JAPQRP010000025.1:25225222-25239788 GCA_037367295.1 Apogon hyalosoma
TTGTTGATCCATGGTTCAGACTAAACTGTGACAGTTCTGACCTTGTTTGGATGATTCCAAACAGATCTTTAGTTCAGATACTGACAACACAAACCAGAAAGCAGATGTGATTTGTCATCAGTCTGTCTGTTTTCTGTCAAAAACAGAGCTAAGCTAACAGAGACTATCAACAAACTAAACAATCAGCTGATGCATCATGATAAGAGTATAAGACACAGTGTTATTTTAGTTGATTTTTGTTCAAAGAAGAAAACCTAATAAAACACTAATACAAATGTGTACATTATGTGAATTTTCAGAGCACGTTATATTTGATAGACTTTTTTCCTGAATTTGCTTGCGTTTTGTCATTCTTCCTGTGTTTTCTTTAGCTTTTCTTTTACTATTCCACAAAAATAAAAAGCTGGAAAAAGTAAGCAGAAACAGTAAAGCAGAAGAAAGACTTACTGCTGGAGAAAGAACGGTGTCGGACAGAGACAGTCCCTCCAGATCAGTCACAAGGCTGTTGGACAGGAAGGTGTTGACGGGTGTAACTTGTGGAGAAGGAGCTGGTTCAACTGGAAAAAGCAAACATGTTTTTTAAAGAGTGAGTAGGAATCAGACCGCACTTTCTGCAACTGTGTTTTAAGTTCTATCACTGGAACAACTGAGAGCTGGCAAAAAAAAAAAAACAACAAAAAAAAAACAGAAAAATGCAAATAAAGCTGAATAATTAGAAATAATCACAAGGCTTTTACATCCTTGTCTGCTAATGAACCAAGCTACATTACTTTTCTTTATGAGAACACAAAACACACTGGGACTGAAGAAAAAAAAAAAAAAAAAAAAACCCCAAGAACTCACAGTCATCGAGGTCGAGTAAAGACATTTCTGTCTTCTCTTTCTTGTTCTCTTTTTTGTCGGGCTTTGAAGGAGGTTTGGATTCAGCTACCTAGAAGTAGAAAACGGGACGGACATGAATAACAGATTTTTTACACACCTCGACCAGTGTGAAATGTGATTTTTACATGCAAAGGTTTTCATTATTGATACCTTTTTCTTCTTTTTGATCTCTGTTTCAGACTCAGACTCTTCAGACTCTGACTGGCTGCTCTCTGATTCACTGTCCTCTTCCTCCTCAGACTCAGACTCAGAGTCGCTCTTACGGGGTTTCGCCTTCCTCTCGTGCTTCCTCTCGTGCTTCCTCTCGTGCTTCCTCTCCTCTTCCTCGCTGCTCTGTTCACTGTAACGCAAAAGCCAAAATAATCAATTATGACCCCAGGTTTTCACTTCAGCGACTTCAACACTGCAAATTATTTGGTTCTTACCAAGATTAAAAAACTTAGATTTAGAAGTGCTAGATAATGTATCTTGTTTAAAGAGTTAATTTCTTATTTTAAGTGTTCATACATCTGTAGACATGCTTATTTATAGATTTAACAATCTTAATTCAAGAAATCTTGTCAAGTGAAATTATCTTGCAGCATGGACAGATATTTCCCTTGTTTTGAGTAACTTTTTGCTCAGATTTAGTGTTTTTATCTTGTTGTTAGACACCCTTTTTTACAGTGAATGAAAAAAAAGTCGAAAATACATTCTCCTTCTGGTCCAAGCTGTAGCGATTTAAAAGGATTAACAATAACTAGGAACTTTTAATTACCTTTCGGTTTCCTGGACTGGCTTTTTCAGTTCTTTCTTTTTCTTCTTCTTGTCCTTCTCCTCCTCATCTTCCTCCTCCTCCTCCTCAGACTCAGAGCCTTCCTCGCTCTCTTCGCTCTCTGATCCTGACCCACTCTCCTCGCTGCCGCTGCCGCTCTCTGAGCCGCTGGCGGAGTCCGACTCTGAAGACGAGAAGTCGGGGTCACACAGGCAGTTCAAACTTATTGACCATTTAAACGCAGTTATCTCTTCTCACCAAATTAAGCAGCAATGTCCATTAAATAACATAAAAAAACATATTACTGGATGCTTTTTGGTTCTTTGAGTTCAGCATATATAATTTCCAATCAAATAAAGCCAACTACTGTTTAACCCTTACACTTTGGACACTATATACAGTATTAAATGTTTTATGTTTCACACAAATTTCATTCACTCTTGACATAAATTTACCCAGATTACATATGAGACCATGTACTTTAATGTAGCATCACTTATGTTGTTTCCAATTAAATGTTTCCTTGAGCAGACGTGAAGATTAAAACACTGTAACTGTCCAAAAACTACGAACATAAAGGGTGGAACAAGTGTCCAGATCCTTTACTACAGTACAAGTACTTCACCACAACTCAATCTATAAATATACGAATTTATAGCATTCTGACATTACTAATACTACTTTATTTTTTAATTTATTATTTTGTTTTCCTCTCTATTTTCACCTGCACTGTTATTATTTAAGAATCAAGGATTTTTTTTTTTTTTTTTTTTTGCTTTTCTCAATGGTAATATATCAATGGCATTTATTTTAACAATTCATATTATGTACTTTATAAACATCTTCAATGGTAAATGTGATAAGTGAGAAAAAGACCTGTGGATAATTGGATAAAATTGTAATGTATATATGGATAAATTGTTTTTATTTACTTTTTTTTTTTAATCTATTAAGTAGAAGTAGTATTTCTACCTATACATATCATTATCAGTGTTTTTTTTTCTTTCATTTTTTCTCTCTTGATTGTTTACTCATTTGCATGCAATGTGATTGTTTACTGATTTTTGTGTCTTTTCTTGTTTGGTTAATTCATTACAATGTCAAACACTGGAAAAAAATAAAGTATACAAAAACATAAAAAGTACAACTGCTAGTATCATCAGCCAAATGTGCTTAAAAGTACTCAATGAATTCATTTTATGTTATTAGATTAATTTTACTGTTCCACTAAGGTGAGTGTTGCAGTTTACATCCTTTTTATACTTTATTTACAGTATTCTTTCAGATCATCAGTTTGCATCAATGAGGACCACATCATCACATCATTTTTTCATCCTATAAACCCATAAATGAGCACTTGATTGTTGATCTCAAACACTCAACAATGACACATTTGTACGTTTTGGAGGTGTGGTTCTCACTTAAAAACTACAATCTGAACAGTTCTAACACTGCAAAAATCTAAATCTTACCAAGTGTATTTTTCTCATTTCTAGTCCAAATACCTCATCACACTTAAAATACGACATCATCACCCAAAGAGTAACTTTCCAGTGAGATATAGGAACAGATTTTTAGACAATAGATCTGATCAAGATTTTTTTTGCTTAATTCAAGCAAAAAAAATAAAAATCTGCCAATGGAACAAGTGACAATTATCTTGGTAAGATTTCTTGAAATAAGATTTTCCAGATCCATTGTCTAAAAATCTGTTCCTATATCTCACTGGAAAGTTACTCTTTGGGTGATGATGTCTTATTTTAAGTGTGACATTTGGACTAGAAATGAGAAAAATACACTTGGTAAGATTTAGATTTTTGCAGTGTACTCTATGATCTCCACCTCAAACACAAAGACAAACGCTTTTGACTACAGAATGTAACGATGCCAAGACGACACCGATGACAGGACGAGCGGGGCCCTGAAGTTACCACTGTCGGCCGACTCCGTTGGCCCAGACTCGCCCTCTGAGTCCGAGTAGAACGGCTTCTCCACCTTCTTCTCCTTCCTCTTCTCGCGGCTGCTGCATTTGGTCCATTCCGGTACCTGGCAGAGGAAGCAGAGTTGAAACAGTGAGCCGTCAGCTGCTCTGCCTCCAAAACAAAACCCGCTCAGACAGAAGCAGAGACGTGGGCAGATTACAGTAGCGTGGCCATGAATGCCTCTGCCTGGGCGTGACGCAGCCAAATGAAGCCAGCCATCCCTGCCACAGATCTGCTTTTAGATACAAAGGTCAGGGAACCAATTCAATATGGATGCTAACGCTTATATGGAGTTTCCTTCTTTTTTTTCACATATAGATGTCAGCACCAGGTGATGCCTTCATGACCAGTTGCAGAAATGGTTTTCATTTAATACAGGGAGCATTTCCATTAAGAGAAGTGATGTCTTTGAGGAGCCGTGACTGTCCTCCTACACTTTGGAGAAAATCTGTCTCGCTGTTTGTGCGACCAAACTCATTAACCAACGCTGTCAGCTAACAAGTGTGGACATCTCCAAACTCCTTTTAAAACCCACATGGCTGCTAATGCATCTTAATGTGCCAAAGAACAGCACGTCCTGCTTCAAGAATCACTTCTTTAATGGTTGCGACCAAGGAAAAGGGTGCTGTGTTTCAGGTAGCTTTGGCTGAGCTAAGCACAGAACAGCAACTACATTAGGCGGGGTGTCAAAAAGCACTTGGGTTTTGCTGCTATATGGGCTGAGGCTTTAAGGAGGTGGGCTCTTTGCCGCTAACTGACTCACACTCGTTAATGTTGTGACTCTTTCAAGCAGCGCAAAAACCTGGCAGACGTAGAAAAGAAAAAGATTGGGATGGAGGTGAGGTGAGGAAAAAGGAGGGAAAGAAAAGATTTTAGAAAAAAGTCAGGAAGGCAAGAGACACAGGCACAGGAAGGTATCTGGGTCTAAAAAGAAGACGTGAGAACAGTTTCTGAAATCACAGAGACAAAACATAAACCCCAAATCTCATCTTAGCAAACTTAGAATTTACCACAGGTTAACGTTAACTCAGTATACTCCAATATAACTACTCAAATACTGCAGAAATAATAAAGTCTTTCACATTTACTACTTCAAAAAAATGCATTTAGTATGAATGTTTTCATCATTAGAAAAGCATGGTGGATTAAATGAACAAAATGAGGCGTGAAATAGGTGGAAGAGGAAATGGGAGGATGTCATGACGTGAAGCAGAAGTTTAAGAAAACCCATGCACGTCACTCTGAACACACCAATATTTGTGACACATTCACAAACTGTGTCACAAATTATTAGGACTATTAGGTGCAGAAAGGAAAACAATGTTCTAAAGTTTTGGGTGTTTTTTTGTTGACGTTTAATCAGTTCCTTTTTAAAAATGTAGAATCACTCCCTCTGCTATAATATTCTACCGTTTATTTTGCATGTAATTACAAATATGTTCTGTAACTGACACAGATAAAAGAAATTGTTGTTCTTCTATTTACTTCAAGTTATTGCTTTAATATTGTCCACCTACCAGGATCTTTAAAGCTCACCAACGACAAAATCAAATCTCATTAGCTTTGTACAAAAAACATGTATAAATTAGATGTTATATCACAGATTATTTTTGCCTGAAAGTCTTAGAGACGAGAAATATTAATGAGTTAATTAGTGAGCTTTAGAGGGCCCAGTAAGCTAATTCTGTTAATAGTGGAAGAAAAAAGTGTTGTTGACTGATTAGAAGTAAAATCTCACTTATTTTTTAACCAAATGAGAATCAGAGAGAGACTGTAAGACTGAATAAAAGTGTAGTCATAAAAACCAACACCACTGCAATCCCACACTGAAGGAGGGGCACCTCTCGCCAGTCTCCTAGTAAACCGATCCGCCCCTCACTGGTGTCTATGACCTCCTCTGTCTGTGGAGACGCACAATGTGCAAAGGGAAAGTCTGTCAAAGAGGATATTCTGACCCCCACAACTTTTATACATAGCAGAGTCACTTTTGGCCTGACGAGGACCCTAAGGGGCCAGATCACGTAAGAGAATTGAAAATAAAAAGTGTATTCTACATCACTGCCAACCATTTGGAGAGCAACCATACATATCTCTGACATGTTGGTCCCATATGAACCATCTCAGACCCTGAGAAGCTTAGGGGCAGGCCTTTTGCTGGTGCCCAGAGTCAGGACTAAACAGGGTGAAGCTGCTTTCAGTTCCATGCAGCTAAACTGTGGAACAGTCTTCCTGATGACGTCAGACAGGCCTCTACTCTGACAATGTTTCAGTCCAGGCTGAAAACGGCTCTGTTCAACTGTGCATAGAACAACTGGAAGGGCTCCATCTGCACTCTGACCTTTTACTTTATTTTAATTGATAATTATTTATGTTTTATTGATTATGTTTTAATTGTGTTTTTAACTTGTCTCTTTTCCATTTCTGTAAAGCACTGTGAATTGCCCTGTGTATGAATTGTGCTATACAAATAAATTTGCCTTGCCTTGCCATATTAGAAAAAAACCTCCCTTCTAGACACTGTATTCCATGTATGAATTTCAGATGCATCAACAGAACAGTTGCAATCCTTCAAGGTAAAGATGTTCCTCCTCATTAATTCACATCCAAGATGGGGCTATGTTGACTTCCTAGGGAATTAAAAACATGTTTCTTTTCAATGTAGTTTACACCTTAGTGGCTCCGGATCTGAAAAACACTGACTACATTTACATGCACAACATATTCCAGTTTTTGCCCTAATTCTGAAACAGCATAATAAGCTGTTTACATGGCTAATGAGAATGAATATTCCACTGTTTACATGCAGCCATGCATGCCCGGATTAAAAATAGCGTTTTCTCAGTTTTCCACCGGTGGCAGACGCTCCGTTGTGTGAATTCAACATCTCTCTTTCATTCCACAAACACTGTCTTGAAAAGGTCAGCTTTTCGATATTTGTCCTGTTCATATGGTCTTTCATACAACAAACATGTAGGCGTGTTGCTAACTCAGACCAGAAATGTGTACTTTTCTTCGCAATGTGAATCTGTATCAGAGATGATCTTTGTCTCTTCTTCAGACTGTAAACAGGGCACATGTGCCACAACCTGCCATTGAACCAAAAATGAAAAGCATATTCTAAATGCACTGTGTGTGTGTGTGTGTGTGTGTGTGTGTGTGTGTGTGTGTGTGTGTGTGTGTGCGTGTGTGTGTGTGTGTGTGTGTGTATAGACCAGTATAACACCAGATAATTTGGTTTGTCTTATTCAGGCTATTAAATCTGAATATACTGTTTACATGACAACTGTCAAATTCAGAATAAAATGGAAAAACATGTAAATACACTCACTGTCAGGAGTTGTTACAGGGTTTTGCCTCCTCAAATTGTCAGTATTGTCAAGTGCATGTGTCTAAAATCAACAGGTCCATATTCTCTCAATTTAATCCTGATGAAGTTTATTTCTCCAATGAATTTGTGTTTTGTGTCAACCTGTATTTGTATTTTTTCTTTTGTGCCAGTTTGTTTTGATTGTATCTTCACAGCATGTTTGTCAGTGTATGTGCAGGTATATATAAGACCAATCTGCAGCGCTATGATGCAAACAACTAAAATATGCTGTTTAAACAAATGTTACAGTTTAACCGAATTTTAGCTGCATCATCTCAGTAACAGCTGCCATGTTGAAACAGGTTTCATGTCTCAAGTGCTGCAGACACGTGTTTTCCATTACCATTAACCCACTTAAAAATGACGTCACAAAACTAATCTCATTTGCTCTTTGACTACAATGATGGAGGGGCCTGAAACCCTGCAAACCCAAGCACAGTTTTACGGTTTTGTTGTCACAAAATCAATCAACTGATCTTTGTATGCAACCACAGGGTAAGTCTGCAAAATTGACCTATTTACTGCTGAAAAACATGATGAGATAAGAAATAAAAGTAACATCTGTAATCTGAGGCCAGTCACAAAGTCATGCTAAGGAAACAAATAACTGCCTGAAAATCTATAATGAATGGAAAGCTTTGGGAAAGGGTTGACAGTGATGTAACAATACAGCACACAATCTGTACTTTAAACGAACTAGATCCATAAAATAAACCCTCAATCCTGCAGGAACCAAATCAAATTCAAAGATAATTTAAGGTCAGCGCAGCTGTGGCCTCACCTTTAAAACTGCATCACATGTTAACACACTGGACACATTTGTATTATAACAACACCAATAATAAATGACAATAAAATCAAGCCCTTAGGTCACCCCTGGATTTTAAAGTCAAAGCAGCTTATTTTGGCAAAAATGTGACACTCTCAGGTTTTGATTTTATGTCGACACTAACAAGACATTATTGGTTATGAACCGATGGCACATGGAGTGAATATGATGGAGAAGAAAAGGAGGAAATTTGGTGAAGAATTGCTTAATAGGGTGATATAAACTGTGTGTAAAAAATATTTGTTAAACTAGTGTTTTGGAAAAATCACATGCAAATTATAACCTACCAGTTGCATCTGTTGAAAAATACTTACATCATCATCATAATAATTATTATTATTATGCATGACAGGCCTACTAAAATCAACCTCCAGCAAAAGACAGCAGGAGGTGTAGTTCTCAGAAAGTGCACAGCAGTTAATACCATTTGTTCGCTTCTGTTTCACATGTGCTATTGGCTCAAACATCGGTGGGAAAAAGGAATCACCTGGACGGGGAGAGTGAGCCGCCGCTGCACAGATGCAGGTGCAGCAGAGAGGCCGAGTTTGATTTCAATGACAGCAAGTCAGAAGAATCTTTTGACTATTATCTGTTCTACCAGTAAGAGAATCTCCTCTTTCCTCCTTTGTGACTCATTCTCCTGCATGGAGGGTGAGTATTTAAGCAGCATCCATTTGAAGGGGAAAAGGATGCAGCTTATTGATGAGCTGTTATGCTAATGAGCTGTAAGTAAATGAATGATGGTCAGTGGAATCGATGTTATATTGGAGTAAGTGTTGTATTGGATGTGAGGCCCTGGTGACTCTGTCCAACCCCTCTGAGGCACTGCTCTGGAGCAGGAGAAACCCTCGCTCCCCTCCACTTTTCGGGGCCCATGGAGACCCCATAGGGCCCCCGTGTCTCTGTATGTTACTGTTCCCACTGCACGCACAGACTCCTTCACCTCCACGTTGCGCACGGAGGGGTCTGGAGCGGCTTCAGGCCAGTCGGGCAACTCCTGGTAGCCCCCGGCCTTGGCATTCAGCAAGTGGGACAATGAACCCAACTGGAAATGGTCTCGATCTGTAAAAGACACATATAAGCTTAAGAAATGGAGGGAAAAAAATCTGCAAAACATAGATATTACCCCCTAAACACCCGCAACTTTTTTTTTTGTCTTTCCAAAGTGATTATCACAATTTACTGTAATATTATCTTCTACATTTAGCATTTTTCAGTGAAAACCTGGTATTTTCCTATATTAAAATTACTAATCATGCAGATGTTTATTAAAGCTCGGAGTAAGTTCATAAAAAATTGGAAAAAGTGACTTTTTCAACAAAATATATCATTAACTGAACATAAAAACAAGCATCTCTATCCACTGCCATTTATCGAACTCAATGGGTTTTACTGGTGAATCAGTATTTCAAAACATGACAGTGTTTCCATGTTCGCTATGGAGCCTCTGAACGTCCAAATGGGTCATATCTGATGACCATGAAAAGATGACAAACTGTATTTTACACCAATTATTTAAATGTTTTGATATCATTAATGGATCACCAGTTATTAAATATTTTACATCAGATGCTTGTGGTCGGCGGCATATGTTTGGGTCTTCAAGCAGGTAATGTTTCGCAATTGGAATTAAAGGTTCAGTATGTAAGATTTGTGCATGTACTTCAATGGAATAGTTTGTCTTTAGTCTAAATATCTTTCTCCTCTAAATAGAAATTATTGTACAAGTTATCATGATTGTAAGAAACAGAAACAGTTGTCAGTGTAGGAATGACGTTAATGTCAATAAACAACTGGTTTTAACATAAAGTTCATTTAGTTTATACATATAGAACCTTTAAACATGTGACTACTGTAACTTTACCTCATAACCTAATATCGAAATCAATACTCATCAGATACTGTGTCATTTGTTTTTTGTTTTTTTATAATCAAAAGACAATCAATGGCCTTACTCAGATAACCATCTTTGTTTCATGTTTTATGTGTTGTTGTATGTGTTTTTATGTAGTGTGCTCTGTTGCAGCCTATTTACATTACTGTTGTTTACACAAGCTCAAGCATAAAAGATGCAAATTACTCAGATGATTAATTAAAATGCACTGTCTCTGTAACTTTTAACTGCATAAGCAAATAAACAAATATTTATGCAATAGCTTACTGGTAATTAATTTTTTGATTTGGGGTTTTAAACCATATTAAAACACCAAAATGTTCATTAAATTCATAGAGGTACATTTCTAAACCACTTACTATATCTTACATAACATTAGCTTCATAGCATAATTGCCTAAGTCACATTTTTGGCCAAATTGTGATATCTACATAACTTTGCTCTCCTAACACTGCTGCTTCATTTTATGCAAATATCACAGTTTGGCCAAAAATATGATTTATGCAATTGTGCTATGAGGCTAATGATAAGTAATGTATGCATGTGGAGCGGGTCTGACCTGAATAATCTGTTGTTAAATAAGTGCAATGTTGTGATGAAATGTCTGGTATAAATATCTGTTAAAGCCTGCATCAGTCTAGCTCAGTGGTTCCCAACCTTTTTTAGCTCTGACCCTATTTTATCATCACAAATTTCTGGCGAACACAGACATTCAAAATGCAGACATTTTTTTTTTTTTTGCTAAAATTAATTTGTTTTTGATCATGTAATAGTTTGCTATACTATGTTGCAAATAAACAGTAATTTTAGAGGACATTCAGTCTATATAATGTATATTATTATGGACGGAGGCAGAAAAGCCAGGTGTAGATTACTGCGCAAAGGGAGAATTTGATTTTCCTTGTACAGTCAGTCCAGCTTGTATTTACAAGGCTGCAAATTAATACTGAACAAACATTAACTCAAATTATGAATTATGAAAGAGCTGCAACATCTGAAACCAACCACAATGAACATTTGACAGATAAACAGTACCACAGTGCTTCAGTTTGAACTTCAGTTTGTCATGTCTCTTATGGATTGTGACTGTCTCTCTCAACACACCATATATTTTTTATTAATACGTTTTTCAAATTATTTTTATCAATTACCAGAAATTTCAGGCGACCCCATTTGAATTCCAGGCGTCCCCATGTGGGGTCCCGACCACAAGGTTGAAAAACACTGGTTTGGCTAATCCCAGTCATAAGAAATAAAACAGAACTGAGAACTGTGTGTGGTCTCTGTACCTTTAAATGGAGACTCGAGAACAGGTGCAGGTTTGAGGGCGAGGAACAGTTTCTTAGCGTACTTGCTGAGGGCTCCACTCTTTTCGGTGGGTACAATGAGCTGACGGATGAAACGAGCCCGGTCGCGGATGTCGTAGTTCTGGTCGTACTTGGCCAAGTTGAGAACATACTGTGTCAGCAGTTTGGTCTGTGAGAGGGAATATGAACAAATACTGTAGCTTAAAGAGACAACGAACAGCGGGTAATATTCACTGTGTGCATCTGCATCGGAACCAATGCATTACCATTATGACATCGACCATAAAAAAGTCTGACGGCATAAATGTTAACCAGTGAATTCTCAAAGCTATGTAAAAAAAGAAAAAAAAAAAATCATGGATATGATACAGTATACAGTGGTGGAAAACATTTAGAGAACATTTAGTAACAGGCATAATATTGTTAAAATTTTTGTTTGGAACTTGGTCATTATTTATAGATTATTCTGCTATTATTTTACTGGTCCAACTCACTTGTGATCAAACTGGGCTAAATTGAATTTGACACTCTTGACCATAAACGTCTCAGTGTAATTTTTGCACTTGACAGATTCCTCCCACAGGCCAGACTGGAACCTGTGGTGGGCTGGTTTTGGCCCGCAAGCCGTATGTTTGACAACCAAACCAAACAACTGGCTACTTTTTAGACTTCTGATTAAGAGACTGAATGAGATCAACGATTTTAAAGCACTTAAAAACATACTCTGTAGATGCTCTCCTTAAAGCCATCCTCACCTGTTTGGAGTTGGTCAGATAGAGCTTCGCAGCCAAGTTGATAATTTGTAACTTGACAATGTCTTCCTCATTCGTGAATGACTTGGCCATCTTCCTCAGGACGTCTGGTGCGATCTTAGGTACATGTTCACAGTATTCTCCGATGAGCCACAGAATACTGGCCCGAGCCATCGGTACCTGACAACACAGGGTCAGATTCTAAAAATATGGAAACGTGTACAGCAGCTTGAAGAAGTCAGTCTGCCCTTTCCCCTCTGAGACTGTCTCACTGTAAGTTTCCAGGCAGCTGCATTAGAGACACTGTCATGAAGTTCAGAATCAGAATCATGTTTATTGCCATGTAAGTAAACAGGGTTCACATTACTGGGAATTTGCTTCACTGGTTTGGTGCATACATAGAACATGGAGCAGGTAAGAAGCAAATAAATGACAAATGACTAATGAAATTAAATAAAATAAACAGGTAGATTGAGTTATAGTGGACTATCGAATTTTTAAAAATTTTATGATACATGTACACAAATGTACTCCACAAAACAAAACAAACCAAAGTCAGATGCTTCTCATACCAAATATTGACATTGGCACAGATTCTGTAATGCTGTATTCACTTCTGTTACAGTTATTAATAATAATCATCACTGTATCTTTGTTTTGTGGAATACCATTTATTTGTGCAAATAAATCATATAATGTCTTCTTTTTAATCAACTATTGATTCGATTTTTTTTTTCTAAAAAAAAAAAAAAACAAAACTGTAGCCAAGCACATAATTTTCCAGTGAAAATCAGGTATTTTCCTCAACTTAATTCACAAATTAAGTAGATGTTCATAAAAGATCAGAGTAATTATAAAGGTTTTTATATCAAAATGGAGATGTTCACCACTACAGAGCTTCTGAACGTCCATATGGGTTATATCTGGTGTGGCTGAAAAGCTAAAAAAAACCACAAAAAAACAAAACTGCATTTTAACTTAATTATTTCAATGTATTGATGAGGATTAATGAGGGGAATAGCAGTTTTTTTTAACTGTTTCAGGTGAGACATTGATGACAACCTTTGAGACCTTTGGGGTCTGAAATGTCATCACTTGTTCATTTCACATATTTGTGTAAATCAGCATACATTTTTTATGGTCAAGTCTTGTTATGTGAGGAAGACGTACGGTGTTGAATAACAGGTAGAAACGATGTCACAGGGAACACGACCTTTAACCTATGACCACCAAATTTGTCAATGATTTCAAGTCAAACGTCATGCTTAGAATATCAGAATGGAAGAGACGGAGGCAAATAATACGACTCATTATGGTTTGTTTTCACAGCACAAATAACAGACTCACTCAAGTGTTGTGTTGTTATGCAACACATCAACACAAAGATCAACAAGTTTTATCTTAGTGGTATGTGTGTATTTATTTATTATAGAAAATAAAAGAATAAAAATAAAAATAATGAATTACATTTATATAGTGCTCTTCTATTTACTCATATTAAAAATGTATACATTGGATCCGTTATTTATTCACTCTCACATTCACACTCTGGTGGTGGTATTTGATTGACTCTCACCTGGATGTTGTCTGTCAGTTTCGCCATGTGCTTGATGATATCGCTGTGCTTCTCCGGCTGCATCTGCAACAGCTTTTTGATGACGACCACAGACTCAGCTACAACCAGCTCTGTACAACCAGGTAAAGACAGAAGTCTTCATTTAATGTCAATACACAGTTTAAGGTAACACTGGACTGGAATCCCCAACAATAGCTCTTAGACAAGTAGTAGAATTATATAAATAAGCTGACAAATGGTTAAATAATGTAATAATGGCATAAAAACATAGAAGAAATAACAAAATTATTTCCAAATTATATAATGCCATACAATGATGTAAACAAGAGAATACAGAATACATAAAGGAGAAATGGGAAAAGGAAGTGAAGGTAATGATCACACAGGAGAACTGGGACAAAGTATGCCATCTACAATGGTTCTCAACTGGGTCAAACACATGGCGTGAGTTCTGCTGGGAAAATGTCGTAAGAGTTTTTGTAACACCCATTCAGAAACAACATCAAGGCAGCGGGGACACTTTTTGGAGACTTTGTGGGTCGAATGGAGCCAACCACTTTCATATTTTTTGGGACTGTCAGGCAATAAGACCTTACAGGGGAGAGAGCCATAAACACATACAAAATGTATTTAATGTAAATATTCTGTTTAAATTTGAAATCATGTATTTGGGCAATCTACTGTTTGAGTCATGGAGCATCAAAGAAAAAAAACTGCTGGTTATACTATTGGCAGCCAGTAAGAAGTCCATCACGAGGAAATGGTTAAAAGTAGAACCACCCACCATTGATGAATGGATCGAAATTTTCTATGAGATTTATGTGATGGAGAAGATATCCTGTTCCCTAAGAGTTGAAAAAGAAAAAAAATTATAAGATCTGGTCCAAATGGACTGAGTATGTAAAACCAATCAGATCTGATTTCATTTGATTGTACTTGTGCTTCATGTGAACATATCCGCTTTTATGTGATGTTGTGATTGTACAAGGTGGTGCGTTCCCCTGTTCTGTTTTGTTGTGTTACTGCTTTAACTGAAAATTAATGGTTTGTAAAAGGAAATTCTAGAAGGGCAGTATGGATATAATCACTGAAACTTTCTACATTCATCCTATTTTATTTTCTTGAATGATTAAGGCGGGCGACACCGTGGTGCAGTGGATAGCACTCGTGCCTCACAGCAAGAAGGTCCTGGGTTCGATTCCAACACCAGTCGGTGGGACCTT
>JAPQRP010000025.1:25247281-25258231 GCA_037367295.1 Apogon hyalosoma
TGACTTTACTGTAATAAGACAATCCAATCCAATAAATGACTTTTTCTTGTGTATTTCATTCTAAATATAAACCTTGGCCAGTTCTAATGGAGGTGTTCCTTTTCTAGGAAGCACACATGTATATCTGATTTATTACCAACCTAAACCAGCCACATCTAAATAGTACTTGGTCAAGCTGATGCATAATATTTGAGTTTACTTTTGTCAGCATTTCAGATGTAGTTGGTCTAAATTATCTGTTTATTACCCTGTGATAAACTGCAGTTTTGCATAAGTTTAATGAGGAAATATTTAGTAATTAGGGCACAGTTAAAGGAAGGGTTACCTATAATTCTTGGTAATAAACACTACTTTTATTATTAACATTATAACGCTTATTTAATCTTGGGATATATTGAGGCTTCATTTGCAATAGAGACAAAACAGGAGTTAATGGTAGCCAAGTTAATTCTGGAAACAGTAAAAACCCCAAAAAAATACAATTTAAAAGGATTTACACTCAGATCATAGTTATCCAGTGATGATAAAAGAAAAAACAGACAATGAAGGACAGATCAGTGAAACAATTAAAACCAAATGAAATGTGAATAATCTGAAACAAGAAAAACTACTATTAAAATATAGTGAAATTAAAAACTTGAAATGCCCTAAAAATACAAGTGATAATCTTAAGCCTTTTTTTCATACTGTTCTACTTTACAGGGGCACAACAAGTAAAACTGAATAAAGCAATTCATTTTATACCGTTTTCATTTCAAAATTTTATAATAAAATGAATACATTTTGTTCACTAAATAGAAGAGGCAATTTTTTTTCTGTTGTATATCCTATTTGTTTATAAAATGTAAAATTTCACCCAATTCTATGTTAATCCTTTTTTGCCAACATCATTCCAACTCCAACTGCAACCCATACAATATTTTCAACATCACTGACAGACCTCATGTACTTAAAATTATACCACTGATTTATGAGGAATACACTGTATGTCAGTGGGATGTAACAGATAAGTGCCAAGTTTACTCAGGAAACTGTTCTAAAACCATTACATTTTTTTTAGGCTGCAGATAATAAAACCCTTATCTGATTTTACGGCATATAAAGAATGAGTAATCTTTTTTTTTTCCATCAACAATCATTATTTCACAAATTATTTTCTCAAAAATAAGTGGTGTTATTTCATGATCTTCTAAAAGAAGTGTGAAGTCATGGTGATGTGGTGCGTTTATGTAAGCCGTAAGACAACAGATGCATTATTAAATCCATTTTGTAGGATCATAGCATCGAATAGAGGCTGACAATGGTGGGAAAATTATGTCTGGCAAGAAAAAAAATACAGCAGGAGCAGGAATTCTACAACAATAAGTCTTTTCTGTATAAATACAGAATTCTAAAATGGATGATACATAAAGAATATACAAAATACAGCTTAAAATCACCTCTTTTCTGAACTACAAGGTGGAAAATAATGCATTACATTAAAGACTATAACCCTTCTTAAAAAATAAAATCTAATACAGGAATGATATGGGACAAGAGTCATTCATATTATGATAAGACAGTAGTATTTTTTTACTCTGTCATAGGATGTTACAAGGATAGGAATATTTTTTTGTGGGAGTGGGATGTGACAGGAGTGAAAAATCAACTTCCATCTGGAATCAAACTACACTTATACAGCAATTAGATGAAAGAAAACACACATTTCTGATATAAAAGTGGGTCAAATTGACTTAAGGATAACAGGGGGTTAAATTATAAACCAGCTTGTTGTGTGAAGAATATTGATTTTTTTCACACTACATTAACCTTCTATTACAGAATGCCTTAATAAAAATTCCTTTTATTTACCAACAGTGGAATAACCTATTATTCTATTCTATCCTCAGGTGGTAAACTGGATTATAATGAAATCAGGAGTAATGAAATCTAATAATATACAGTGTAGTGGTTTTCTGAAAAATCCCCCCCAGTGAAGGTGTTGTTTGGTTGCAGCTGAATGATGGTGCCATTACTGCACAGCCACAGCCACAGGAGCACTTGTTCAATAAGACAATGACAGTCTGCATGACTTATAAAGCCACCAGGCCACCGATGTGCTGCCATCACTCTTGGTGGTTTATGCTTTCATGTTTACCACGGTCTCACTGAGCTCCTTGTTTAATTTCACTTTCTGCTCCGGGGCTGTGGAGATTTATTTTACCACCCTCACTTGTCACTTTTGTTGCTGTCATACTGTTTTCCACTTCGCTGGGTTTCATGGTTGTTATACTTTGCCTTATCAAATTCAGCGGTTGATTTCATTGGTACTTTGACTTCTCTTTTTGTTCTTTTCAAGTGCAACGCTGATGACACACTAGAGCGAGGTGATACCTATTGAACTGGCATCTACAGTGAAACACTAAAATGTACACAAACCGGCCAAAAATACTCACCATCTCCCCAAATGTACTCTCCTTTGAACACCTCAGTGGCAAAAATGTACATGCATAAAAAAACTGCAATTAAATCATCTTTTTTTTCCCCCATAAATCTGTTAAATGATTTTCAGTATTTTCACCTTAAAATGCCAGATTAATTACAGTATTTGAATTATGAATTTATGTATTTTTATTTATTACAAAAAAATCATTATTTTCCATATGATGAATTGTAGGGGGGATGGGGGATTGGTGGTGACTGGAGTCTTGGATATGTCAAAGATGAGCAACAAAACTGATCTGATTGCATTAGTATTTTTTATGTCGCGCAGGTGTCCAATCCTGTTCCTCGAGGGCTGGTGTCTTGCATGTTTTAGATGTTTCCCTCTTCCATCACACCTGACGGTTGTTATCAGGCTTCTGCAGAGCTTGATAGGCTTATCGTTTGAATCAAGTGTGTTGGATGAGGGATACATCTAAAACATGCAGGATACCAGCCCTTGAGTACCAGGATGGCACACCCCTGAAGAAGCGTCAATGTCAGTTACTCCCTTTGGACACTTTCGTGGCCAAAAATACCTCACTGACTTCCATTAAAACCATATTTTTTAATCCCACTGCTGCTACAGTATATAAACATGTACTAGTGCGTTGACCCTTGCGGTTCTAGATGTGGTAGTTTTTATGCTGTTGTGTATTCATGCATGCTGTACCGCATTTGTCCAGCAGTCATCACCAAAGAGTTCTGGGTATCGCAACGTGATTGTAAGGCTATTGTATTCCAAAATTACTATCTCCCAAAATATTGGTCCTATCAACTTGTGGTTTTCACTAGTCTGTTCCTTGACCAAAAATACATAATTACGCCAAACTGCAGCAGTCAGCTCATAATGGATTTTGTGTGAATCCCCAAACACACATACATGCATGCACACAGAGGCCACTTGGCTTTTATAATATAGATTATCTAATGTCAACATTTCATTTTGAAGAAAATTAGTGATATTTGACATTTTACTTTATACCACCAGATTAAACCATTTTCCCATTGTTACATGGAAAAATGATCACCAAAACTATTTATTTATATAACTTATTACTAACTACTTATTTAACAGCATTGATTTCCCAACAATATACTACCAACAATATATTATAATTTACCATACACTGAGTAAAAAATTAGTAATTGTACAACGAAGAGTTATACTGTTTTGTTCTTTCTAATTAACCCTTAAAGACATAATAGAACTATTTTTGTGGCAATGGTCAAATGAGTTTCTCTCAGTATTTAATGTTTCCTAAGTGATTTATCTTTATTATTTATAATATTATCCTCTGCATTTTCCATTTTCCAATGAAAATAAGGTATTTTCCATATAGATGCTTATCATATCAAAACAGAGAGAAATGTCACAATTCACTCATTACATGTAACACATAAACAACATATAAGCCACATAAAAGCCACTGGAAAATAGGCGAGATGGTGATCCCACCTTTTTTCCACCACTGACCAATTTGCACAGCCAGGCCAAACAAGTTACAGAGGTGAGACAGGCTGGACTTTTACACAGCGGACCTGCGTTATGGAATCAAAGGGGCGGTGAAGCAGCGCAGTGTATAGTGCACATATGGAGACACTGGGATGGATTCTGCGGCAGCTGCCCCCAGATGCTGGTCCCACCGCGGCATCCGTGGCATCCCTGGCACAAAGCCACGGTGCCCAGGGCGGCTGCCGCACAAGCCATGCCAGTGCCTCCATATGCGCCCACTGTCTCTCAGACGTGGGGGTCATCAAAACGTTGCGGAACAAGAGGTGTTCCTTTTACATAGCGTTCCGGAATCATGATTTCACCTTTATCACAGCTCTGTTACTACATCCAGAGGCACTAGAAAACCCCGATAAAGGTGAGACCAAATGATCCCACCATTTCATTTACACAGACGTTGTTCCGGAATAAAGGTGAAATATTCCCGTGACGTAAGTGCTGTGTAAAAGGGACTACTGAAACCTAATTAACGCTGAAGCCCAATGAAATATCACAGATGATGACCTGATGATATTAAAGATAACCTACAAATATTGACTAATTATTACTGAGTGTTAGCACATTTTCACCCATTCATAGTCCATCCTCACCAGTCAAATCTTACTTTTCCTTCATTCTGATTACTACAAGTGTTTAAATACTAATCACAGCATCATACTAAGCCTTAATTTGGCTTCTGACAATAAAATGAAGCCTATAAGGGTCTCAGCCTGTAAACTATAGTCTTGCTCCTTTATATCAACTTCATCCCTAGGAATATCCTTGAAATTAATAATATGCAAGAAATAAAGTCTTGATATATGTTTTTACATTCTGGCAGAGGCACTGGAATTAGTGTGGACCAGGACGAATCCTTGTGGTTGTACATCATAATGGGGGGTGGGGGTCTCATCCATCAGTCCAGCCCTGAACCAGACCCTCATTTTAAACCTCAGCTCTTTTTTCAGGCTGTGAAATACAGAGTTTATGATGAACTACTGCGAAAAAGTCCTTTGTGAAATTGCAGTAGGTCTCTGAAGGACTGACGAAGTGCTGCTATTGTCACACATTCCTATTTTTCTGTATCTTCACCATCATGGTTGACATGTAAAATGAGGCTATAATTGATATGGGATTTGTAGATGATTCTTGCTGATGAGAACAAAAGCTTCAGAAAAGTGTCTGCTGTTTCTGATCACATTTTCAGGCAGAGAAATGAATGGAACAAAAACAGAAAAATTATTACATTTTTCATCTCTGAATCCACAAAAACGAAAAAGCCTTTTGTGACCATTACAGGTTTCATCCTGCACTTGAATTTCCTTGTCACATTTTAAGATAGAAAAAAAAATCTTTTATTGAACACATTTACTACCAGCACTTATTTTATTACTGAAATACAGAGTACCATTGTAAGTAGAGGCTGACTGGTAAATAATGAAAAACCCATTCACTGATTATCTGTAGATACCACTACCACGCTGTAAAAAAAAATCCACTTCTGACGTTGACTTTTGACATTGGCTGTTTAGGTCATTGAAAGTTAAAGAATAGTGACAGCTTAGAGCTTTATAATTTATGACAATGGAGCACAAAAAACAATGAGCGTCCTCAAAAGCCATTCTGACTTCAATAATGTTTGTCAGTGTGCAGTATTGCTCACCTGTGGCTCCTCAGGAGACGGACCAAAGCCTTTGCAATCACTCCAACCTCTGCTTTAGGGGCAAGGTGGAAATATAACTGAGCCACAGCCATCACCACCTTTAATGTGCAGAGAATGAAAAAACAGAGCCAGGGGTAAATCATGAGTGGAGATAAAAGTTGAAGAATTATTGCAGAATGTAACACAGAATCTTTTTAGTAGTAGTCTGTTTAAAGCACTGAATAAATCCGTGTAAATTAAAATCAGAAGTCCATTACCAATGCATCACTGGCTCACACTGCCTTATGTAATGTGTTGCAGTGCAGATGTTGAATGTGAATGATTTATTCTGCTGCTGTTCTGAATATACTTCAACAGGCACTCTTTTTCATAGCTTTCAGCAATAAGAAAATAACTAGCACGTTGACCCATGGGAATCCACGGGTTCTAGAAGCAGTAGAGTTGATAAAATGGGGAGCTGAGCTAAGCTTACTGGTGTAACACACATATTAGGAAAAAATAGAATGGCCCCTATTTTGTTTTGTGTTAACGTCGACGTGGACAATAGACTTTTACACAGGACTGAACATGACGGTTTATTGCGACTCACTGCCGTCCTGTGTCCGGATCCGCTGAACTGTAGACAGTGTGATCCAAGTCTGCACAGAACGGTCTTGTCACCGTGTTACAGTGAAGGGGGTGGGTCCTGAGGTGGACGTTAACGAGCCGGGTCTGACCAGTTTTTCAGTTATAAAGCAGACAGAGGCCACTTGGCTTTTATAATATAAATAATTTCAACATGTAGTTTTTTTTAGACATTTTAAGCTCCTGATCTCCATATTATTATTATTATTATTATTATTATTATTATTATTATTATTTCTTTTTTTTTAAATTTACATTCAATGGATATTTTTGTCTACACGAAAAATCCGAGTTCAATATCTGTCCTCGCATGGCTTTTGAGCTGCTAAATACACAACCACAAGCTGGTTACCATTTGTTTTTTGTTTGTTTTTTGGATCTGCTTTTTAATGTTCATTAGAAGAGTAGAAGCCCTGTGTCATTAAAGCTGCTTTAAAGAAATTTGCCTAAAGGTAGGGTGTGACAGTGATCCACAAATAGCTTTATACATCAGCTCATCAAGTAACATCAGTGCTAAAAGGAGACCATTTACTAAATGTTTAGATGATGCAAAACAATAAGCTGCATGAAGAGTAATTACACAGCACGATGATAGCTTTCTAAACTTGATCCATGATAAGCATTTGAAGAGGAGGGTTAATTCTGAGCTCCAAGAGTACAGAGGGTGATGTTTCATAACATCTAAGATGGAATAAAACAGGCCACCCAAGGTAATGCACTCTGATGCTTTATTAATTTCCTCTGGGTAATTGTCATCACTGTAGAGGTCAGCTCTAATGTGAGATGTTTTGCTCAAGGGCACTTCAGCTGGATAGATGCTTGTTAACATGAGAGCCTGAAACAATGACAGGCATCCTGAACTCCTGATCTAGACTGATGAAGGTTTGTCCCTTATATTTGATATTTACATATTTATATTTATACGACCGCATGACTCTAATAGTTGGCTTATGTAACTTGACTGTAATGTATTATGAATAAAATATAGAACAATTACATTCCAGCGTCTTGTTAAATGGGGTTCCAATTGTGTTTAATTTGTGTGTAGCAGATGTTACCCTTTGTGAATAATGTGTATGACAGTAATGTAGGAATGTGCAGGAGGTTTCTATGGTTTGCTTTATTATGGCGTTAGTGTTTTGTGAAATTGATGTCAGATGAATCATTCTCTATTTACATAAAGACAAACCCCTCTGTTGTTTCAAATATTATAACGTCATAAATATGAACACATTCCATTTGCATATTCAGAATTAAACCTTATGCCAGACATAGAATTTACTGATTAGGATATGTGGGACGTATCAATCTTATTCAAGTTTTAGAAGCATTCATTGGAATATTTACACAATGCATTCAGATTATTCATCTCAACTGGGGTTTTTACTGACATTTGCAAGATATTATGGTTGCACCAATCCGATATTAGGATCAGATATCGGCTCTGATATAAACATTTTAGCTGGATCGGGGATCTGTAAAAGGAACCGACCCATTTAACTGATCCTTCCCCTTTAAATTTTTGTGACGTCATGCATGCAGAGAGTTGAGTGGAGGTGGTGCAAACACAGACAGGCAGCATGGAGCGAACTAAGGGGTCTGTCATTTGGAGGTATTTCAGCCTTACCACAACAACTAGCTCGACAGCAGTTTGTAATGCTTGTAAAGTGAATGTTGCCAAAGTTACGGAGAGACATTTGTTTCTTTATTCATCAATCAAGAAGAAATCTCTTTTTTGGTAGCAAATCTATTCTTTTTAATTGCAAATCCATTCTTTTGACTGATGAATAAAGAAACAAATTTCTCTCTATGCAAGGGTGGTAGTAGCATTGCCAAATACAACATGACAAATTTAATTAAGCACCTGCAGAAGCACCACGCAAAGGAGCACAAGGAATTCCAGCAGCTCAACAGATCAAAAGGAGCTGCCACCGCTGGAGGTAGTTACACAGCTACAGTGGTAGATGCTCTACAGAAAATCTAAATCAACAATGATATTGGATCGTTGTAGGGTATCGACTAATACGCAAGGCCCCAGCATCAGTATCGGCATCGGAACTGAAAAAGTCAGATCGGTGCATCCCTACAAGATATTATAATTTTTCCGGCTGGAGTAGAGAGTAGAGATACTTGCTCAAAAAATAAAAACACTCCAACTTTTAAACATTATGCAAACGTCACATTGGGAACCTTTTCAAGAATTAAATGAGACTGAACATTTAAAGGATTCGGCAAGTACATGGAAAGCTGCAGGAATATTAGTGGAATATTCAGCTTCATCATCATGTTAGCAGATTTGGTGGACTGGGCAATATGCTGAATGAAGGCCATTAAGTTAATGTTTTCTGTATGGAAATCGCGAAAATTTGACATTACTTACTTGCTCTATCAAAAAAAAAAAAATTGAAAATGTTATATATTCACTTTGAAAATGCCTCCACATTCATTGCCTGCCAGTGGGGCAGTTTTATTAAATTTGTTTTTTAATGCTCATTGTCACCCTCATAAGTACTACCTTTTTGTTATTGCTGTTATTTATTAATATGTAAATATCTGACATATAGTTTTCTTAAAGAGAATTGTTTTTTAGTCATATTTGTCTTAGGATTATGTCAGTAGAAATTCACTTTCTCTGACAATAACACACAGCCATCATAGAAATGTTATTATTTGGAATAAAACAGGAAAAAAAACGTAATATTTTGTGCAACATAGACTTTAACTTTGCCATGAATTTGTTTGTGATGCAATATGAGTGGAGACTTTTTTCAAAATATCTTCTATTATGTTTTGTAATACTTGTAATTCAAGTAAAGGATCATTTCCAGTGTCACATCTAAGTGCTGCATCATTATTTGACCATAATGACTCATTTGCTGTACATTCCACTTAATAAATGGCCATTTGCAAAGAACAATTTGACAAACAATATATAAAAATGACTCAAAAATGTCCATTAGATTTTCTAGTTAACTTTGTATGGAAAGTGTTCATTATTTCTCTATAACAGACTGTCACAGAGTGCTGTCATTGACCAATCAGATCTGAGGATTAACTAAATGTAGTAAACCCTGATTAAAAAAAAAAGTGTATCGTTAATGATGCCGTTTCCTTACAGCTGCATTTCGGCTTTGCAGGAGCGGCTTGGTGTTCCTCAGCAGCAGGCGGTGGTCTGGATCCATCACATATGGCTTCCTCTTAGCCATAGCTGCAGCCTCAGCCTTCTTCTCCTTCTCCTCCTCATCTTCATCCTCATCTTCATCAGAGCCATAGAAGGTCTTCTCGCCGCTGTTTCCCTCCTCCAACAGGGATTCCTGCAGCATCAGATACACAGAGTGAATAATGAACACAGAAATTTCTCTGTGGGAAAAATTGTCACTGGATGGTTAAAAAGTCATCAGAAGTCACACGATGGCAATTTGCTCTTGAATATATCAGCAGCAACAGCAGCTACACTGTGTATGAGCAACATTTTCATTAAACCTGTTTTTAAAAAAAAAAAAAGCATATCAAGCAAAAAAGCTGCACCAATTTCCAACCACAGGCATTAGGATTGACATAATAACAATGTCCCACACAATATAAAAAAAAACTCATTTTGTTGCTGGTCTCTTATCAGAAAAAAAGTCGACAGGTGTCTGAGGAACTGGTAAATACAGAGAAAAGCAAAGCACCTTGCAGACAGTGAGCAAGGAAAATAAAAAGAAGATGACTTTAATTTGCTCCCCTATTCAGGAAATAATAAGTCAACAAAACAACTGTATCTTGTACATGTCTTCCATTTGCTTTAACCCAAATGCACTCCAGATACCAACAAAAAATGAATAAACATACTCCTGGGTCAAATAATCAAAACTGAATTTTCTAGTGTCTGTATTATCAGTTTTGAAGCCTCTGCAGTAAAATGTATATTAATCCAAGATGCACTCCAAATGTCCACACATGAATCTGACTGAAAGCCTCTGGAATGTGATCAACAGAATGACGGCTGGTCACAAACCATCAAACAACGCCGAGCTGCTTCTACTGTGCCAGGAATGGAATAAAGCATTGAGAGCCATGTGAAAAACTGGTGAAAAACAAGCAAAGACACTTGAAAGCTGCGACTGAAAATCAGGGTGATTCAACCAAATACTCATTTCGGAACCCTTCCTAAATTAAAACAATGGTGTCCTGATTAATATGGACATAACCTTTTTTTCTTTGTATTATTCAAGTTCTCAGAACACTGCAATTTTTTTTACTTTTTTTTTTTTTTTTAGCAATTTTCTGTTAAATATTATGTTTGTTGGAATTTGAAGGAGGAAAAAGGAAAATCATAATTATACTCAAACACATATATACTAAAACAAGTGTTCTAAAATGTTCACTCTTCAGTGTTTTTTTTTTCTTTTCTAGTTCCATATACAGCCCTGTATGAAGAAAGAAAATATAGGTATTGACAGGAAACAAAAGTGTAAAATATGTCCAAATTAAAATGTACACGAAAATGTTGCTGAATGTATTGCATGAGGGGTCGACTTTGGCTCTGTTCATACAACAAGTCTTAATGCTCAATGGATGTTCATGTTTTCTCCACTGGACACAGTGCTAAATGAAAAGAATGGAGTTTGATGCTGAAATGCCAGTGTTTCTTCCATCCATCCATCCATCCATTTTCTGAGCCCGCTTTATCCTCACTAGGGTCACGGGGGTCGCTGGAGCCTATCCC
>JAPQRP010000025.1:25261961-25278163 GCA_037367295.1 Apogon hyalosoma
TTTCAAAATACATTTTCCTGAAAATATGAGTAATTACCTACCCAAAAATATAAGTTTGGTGTAGATTATTGTAATTTAATTTTTTTGACCAGATGTTAATCTTCCCTTGACTTCACCCAACAGCAGCTAAAACGATGGAGTCTCTGAACACCAAAACAGGCTGTGCACATCTGCACACAGCACAGCAGCAACAGCTTCATTAGTACTGGATCGGTCGTGATCTGACGGTCACATTCTGCAGCTGTTCCATTCAGATTACAGGGCAGTAAGCTGAGGTGTTTGTAATTAGGCAACCTGATCTCCATCAGTGCAGCAGCTGACAGTCTGAGATAAGCCTCAGATCCACCAAATCTTCTAAACATCTGCCTGAAAATGTTATCTCTGATATCAACACACATTAATTTAGTATCATTCAAGCCTCTAAAACTTGAAGAAAAGAAAAAGAGAGAGATAGAAAGAGACAGTGAATGAGAATTGCATGCACTCTTTGCAGTCGTATCAGTAGCATCTGTATTTGCAATAAGGCTTCTTTGAAGAGAAGAGTCAATTCTGCATGGTATTTACAAATATTCCCTATTTTACATCTGTGCAAATGACTCAAATGCATGACGACACTATTTTCATGCTAGTAGAATTTGCCATGAATTCCGCAATTTGTCTGCTTTGTCAATTGTGACACTTTCACTAGTTTAAGGTCCACAAAAGCTACACTTTCCTCTTGTGGATCTGGCCCTTAGTCTAATGGTTCCCAAAATAGCTGTCAGGGCTATTTAGAATGCTGCAAAGAGAATAAGAAATTGTAAAAACTCCTGACTCATAAATATATAAATTATGCTCCTTTAAATCTTGTTTATATAAACTAGGGTTCAACTCATAATAAATACATAAGAAAAATTCAGCAAAAGACTGAGTTCAGAGCACTGAGAAAACCTATAATGAATGCATTTAACCTGAAAGATGAAAAGTATTGAAAGAAGTTACCTGTAGAGTTTAGGAATAGCATGAGCAGCTGTCTTCCTGACATATGGAGACATATCTGAAGCAGCTTCTTTGATGGCCAACATCATTATTGGCACAATGATGGTAACTCGGATGCTGGAGAGGACTCGCAGAGCACTGGCTCTGATTAACTGGTTTGGATCCTGAACGGGTAGAAAGCAGAAACATCCAGAAATATTCTTAATGCTGGGTGACAAGGGTGATTCTCGAAACAGAGTCAGACCCACATTATGGCTCTTAGTGTATTCAAACAGGCTGAAATGTAAATGAACCCTCATACTGTAACACTTAGATTGGAACTGCAGTAAGCATCTCTAAGTACCTTTAATCCTCGCTGAAATGTGGAAATGGACAGAAGAGCAAGATCCTGCTGCTCCTCAGCGTAACGCACCAAGTAAACATACACTAACTTCTTCACCTGAAACGAAAAGAGAGCAAGAGAGACCAACTTAAATTATGTAGATTACTTCAATTATTTTCACCGAGATAAATCTGAAGTGAAGAGATAAAGCACAGAGATAAACCACAAAAAGGGGAGAGGAAAATTGCTATTTCTTTAAGATGAGATAAAGCTAAACCCTATGGGGGGTTTAAAAACTGTGATAAGACAATACATAAATTACAAGCAGGAAAATAAAAAATAAATAAATAATGAGCTTTAATGAAGAAAACAACAAAACCAGAAGAAATGGAGCCCATAAAATACGAACCAACATGGAGCTGAGTTCATTACAAACCTCAATGTTTTTACACGCCACATTTTTCACCACAGCAGGGAAGAGATCTGATGCATTTTTACCTCGGGCGATCATCTGCACAGAAACAACAAAATCATCACTGTGCACTGTGAGGATTTCACAAGGTGACACAATCGTTTATAATAGAAGGTGTAAGATTTTATTTTTATATCATGCTTTTTCATTTTCGTCCTCTGTCCTGCAGGAATAATGAATGAATGAGTCGGCGTGGAGCTTCAGAAATAAGAATCTAACACAGATTATGAATATTTAACAGCTGACTGTGCAGTTCCAATCTCTCACCAGTCCAGTTATATCATCCAAAACTGTCTTCCTCTTATGGCTGCAGGATATTAAACCCCTTGCAGTTTCAGGATTTAACCATGCATGCATGTCATGTTTTGCATTTAATATTACGCCTAAAACTTCCCATGTCTTCGTCCTTCTTCAGCACACCACGCTGCCATACCTGCAGATCTGTGAATCCCAAAGTAAACATGATTTATACTCACAGCGACAATCCGCTTCATAGCCTCCAGCTTCAGGGAGTCTTTGTTGCTGTCCAGCATCTCCTTCAAGTCATCGTGTCTGAGGGAGGAAAATACTGATAATTAGCCACAGTTTTGTTCAAATAACCAGAAAATAACCTTTTTTGAAGCTTAAAATGAAAAAAATCAAGACATATTTTTCAAGTTACAACCACTCTGTATAAAAAGTTTGCAAATGTGACTCAGAAACTGCTCGCTTTGAAGTTGGAAATCCAGCTTGCAGATTATGTAAACCATTGGTGCTGCAGCTCAAATAGGTGAGTAATTGGAAACTGACATGATCCCTAAAATATGCTGAGTTCTCAGAGAAATTACAGCTACTTCAGCAACAGTCATTTTAGCAACATTTCTCTGACAGAAATATTTTGCTCAAGGTGTTCAACCTGCAGGTTTAAACACATCCGATTATTCCGTATATTAACAAATAATGAACAACTGTGAGAACAAAGATTTCTACAGGTCAAATGATTAGTCCCTATCAGAAGTGAAGGGAAGCAGGATGCCTTTTTGAGTGGATCTGAGCTGACATCCCCACCCTGCTGCAACACAAATACACACAAACCAGCAAACAGACAACAATAAGACAGACAGGATCAGTGCCGTAGCTGCCAAGATAAAGAGCCCTGTGTAACCGAATGTTGAAATACCGATCGATAACATTTCCAAACAGACAGTTTTGCTCGTCTGTATTGTCATGAAACAGAAGACAATAATGCTGCCATTTAAAACCTCTTGTGTCTGGTAGCTCTTTACTTATACCAACACAAATGCTCTATTTGTCTGGAATGAACAAAGCCAAATTCTAAGTTGTTTTGACTTTTTCTTTGATATAAAATTAATATAAATGCCATCTGGATATTTACAGGCACAGAAACTTTTATGGACCCAACAGTAAAGATGATTATGAAGCAAAACAGATGAATAAATACATGCACAATTTAATTTACTGGGTTGATTGTGAAGGTGCAGAGGTAATTGGAAATACACTGAATATTTTAATTTGGATTCTGAGGAGAGCATTCATTAAAAAAAACCATAAAAGCGTAGGAGCAGACACAATAATAAAACCTTAAAAAACACTCAGTCTTGCCAAATACTGTAGATTCTAAGTTAAGTGTGTTGGCATTACTCTGATGGCCCATTCATGAACATGATTAAATAACTAAAAAATGTATTTCAAAAGGTCCAAATGGAATCATTCTAGTACTTTAAAGTGCTTCAGTGTAGTTTTGATGTTCCAAACTTTCAACATCAGGGGTAAGTCTCGCACCAGAGCACACTTACAGCTACCAAAACCACCAACGAATCAACACTATGTATGCACAGACTGTATCACTCACTGAATAAAGTACAGTTAATTGTTTGTACACATCTGTATTATGGTATTATCAAATTTTCTTCTTCAAACTAAAACTCACAGACGATTATTCTGACAGTTGATCAAATTAACACTGTCTTATAATCTTCATGTGCTGCATCAGCTGATAGTTTACATTATAGTCTCTGTTAGCTTAGTTCTGTTTTTAGACAGAAAATAGCTACAGTAAAACCATAAATCACCTCCATTTTCTGTTCAATTTGTGTTGTCAGTAGCTGCATTAAAGATCTGTTTGGAATCGTCCAAACAAGTTCAGAACTGTCGCAGTTTAGTCTGAACTGAGGATCAACAAACAGCAACTTAGCAAAGATAATAATGTCACATAATAACTTTATACCTTCATAAATCTCATAATCTAATTCCACCGTGTTCAGCATCAAACTCCATTCTTTTCATTTAGAGCTGTGTCCAGTGGAGAAAACAATGTGAACATACATTGAGCATTAAGGCTGTTGTGTGAATAGAGCCAAAGTCGACCCCTCATGCAGTACATTCAGCAACATTTTCGTGCGTGTATGTGTGTGTATCCGCACAGTTCTGAGACATTGAGATGTTTTAAACTGGCCAATTTGGTACCGACAGTTGGGGCAAGTTGATAGGACCAATATTTTGGGAGATATAAGTCATTTTGGAATATAATAGCCTTAGAAATGTTGCTCAGTTGACCGGAAGCACAGTTCCACACTGCATGATGGGAAATGAAGATAAAAACAAGAACGATGCATTTACTAACCTCAGTCCCTACATATTGGTATAAAATACGACCTGTGTCTCCCCACGGGTCAACAAGCTAGTAAAATATAAAAGTGAATAAAAGGCAAAACTATTTACCAATTTAAATGGAACAGTCCAGAATATTGAAGGCAATAAGTTGACCAAAAAGAAAAACAAAAAAAGGACAAAAAATGTCACACAATGTACAGCAATTTCATTGTGGCTCTTTAACAATACTTTTAGTCTGAAATGGAGCAGGAAGAAGCTGAGCCTATGTTGTCCTACCCCAATTTTACATGACTTGTCTAATCAGCTAAAGTATACATAAAAAAAAAAAAAAAAAACGTCAGTCATTAAATTACTGAAAAAGAGAACAAATGATTACATACCATAAGTAACTATTACTGTTCTACTCCTGTTCATTGGTACTCTGAAAAATAAGGTTTTTTACATCTTCTTTAATTTTGTGATGTTTTCTCACTGTTTGATATTTTGCTCCATTCTATTTCCAAAACCACTCCACGACATGAGATGCACATCTATTTAAGATTTAATCTAGCAAAATGTTTCATATTTAGTTTCTCTCTCTAGTCATAACCCCCTCTCTATCTGTGAATAATTTCTGTATGTTACTTGGAAGTCATTTATTTCTAGCTTTGTATATTTGTGCTGTTTTAAATTCCATCAGATCCCTTAATTTGAATGTATGTGAGTTGAGAGTAAGAATAGTTTATTGGTATGTTTCATATGTCTGTATTGTTTATTATTTGTATTGCTCTTTTCAAGTGTTTTCAATTTTCCCCATTCTTTTCATTTAGAGCTGTCCATTGGTTAAACTGTTCAATTCAAGTTTATTTATATAACACATTTAAAAACAACTTCTGCTGACCAAAGTGCTTTCCAGAAATGCATCAATGAAAATCAGCAACCATCAAATAGGTACTAATAATAACAGTGTTTCTAGCTCTTATTACTTTCTTTGACTTTAAATGCTGTTTCATAGTGGTTCTCATCACATCTCTTCACCATGTTTTCCTCATCATGGGAGACTGGCAGAATGACTCACTACTCTCTCTAGTAGTCACTAGATCCCCTGCCATTAGTATAAATATATGAATTCATTTCACATCTCTACAATCCAATACATTTGCATCTTTGACACAACATCAAACACTCTAATGGTAATTTCAAGTCACTTTTTAATATCTGAATGTAGAAATATTACGTATAGCCCCTTTTAAAGATAAAACTGAAGATGTGGAGGTGTTAAATGGTGAGGATTGGTTTTAGATGATTGGTGGGTGGGGTGATTAAGGAGGTGCACATTTCCCCTAACTGGTTTCCACAGTAACAAATGATAAAATGATGCTAAGTGATTTCCCATTTTCTTATTGTGATCTCATGAGAGTCTCAGAAAATTCATAGCGATTAACTCCTGGGATCAGTCTGAGTCATTCATGCAAACACAAAGACAACAGGTGTTACGGTCCTACGTATATAGAATCATAATCATTCAAAAGGGCAGACTGATAGGGCTTTAGTACCACCATGAAGTCACTTTACAAGTCATTGTTTAGGGTACGAGACAGCATTTCAAAGCAGTTGGTACCCAGTCAACCCCATCTTAGTTGATCTCATTGGATCCTCTGTACCCTCTTAAGTACCAGGAGCAGCCACAGTTCTGTATGTGTTGCCACGCTAAAACTACAGGATACTACGGGATTGTATATCATTTGTAGCAATACACAAATGCTATACATAACCATACCCAGAAGACCGTCAGCTAAAAGCTCAAGAAAACCAATTGTGAGACAACAGAACACAATCCAAACAACAAGCATTTAAAGGAGTGATATTTTGCCTTATTTATGGAATTATGCATTTTAAAACATTTCCTTCTTGTCTACATAAACTGTAAATGTTCTGCTTGGGTCTGAATTCTTCATTAATTCAACTCCACAGGTCCATCTTCAACCCTATTTATGACTAATGACACCAGAAAGGTGGTTTTGAGCGCTGGTCCTTTCAATCCAAATGAGCCACTTCACGCCCCGCCCCCTCCAGGTTGTTGACTGTGCTTTCTATCCTGTTCAACCAACAACTGAGCATTTTTGGTAATTGGCTTGAAATTTGGACACATTTTCAGTATGGACTACAACCACTGACGGTGACAAACAATTATGGTGTACTTGGAGAAATGTTCATTGGAAGTCTTGACCTTATATGTGCAAATGTCGTGACATAACTAGTTATAAAACGTAACACATTAAACAGGAATTAAAACCGGTTGTAGAAATTCACTCGATTTTTGACTGAATATAAAGATAACTTTGCAGCACCTGGAGGGTTCAAATTCAAACTTTATGAACTATTAGGGTCCAAATACACAAATAAATAAACCAAAGACTAATAAAAGTGGGTTCAGCAAAATATGACCCCTTTAAATTGGCAAATAACAGTCTGAGACCAGCATATGATCCAGATAATTTAATAAAACAAAAGACCAACTTGACAAACTGCACTGCTAAGCTCACACTAGGTAGATCCAACAGTACAAGTATTACTCCTCTACTAGAAAACTAACCTTTAAACAACTTTAAGAAACAACTTTCAGTTTCAAAGAAAATAAATGATAAAAATAGAAGCATTGCTGTTTTCTCCACTGGACAAAGCTCTAAATTAAAGAATGGATTTGACGGTGAAATGACAGTGATTCTTCTAAATGGTAAGTTTTATTTTGTGCCTTATGAAGGTACAAAGTTATGATGTGATGTTATTATCTTTAATCAGTTCCTGTTTGTTGATCTATGGTTCAGACTAAACTGTTATAGTTCTGACCTTGTTCAGATGATTCCAAACTTTAGTTCAGCTATTGACAACACAAACCATTCAGAAAATCGAGGTGATTTGTGGTTTTACTGTGGCTGCTTTTAGTCTGAAAACAGAGCTAAGCTAATAGAGAACATAGTGTAAACTATCAGCTGATGCAGAACGTGAAGATCATAATACACAGTGTTATTTTGACCAACTGTCTGTTTTTGCTAGAGGGAAAAAATTTACCAGTACCGTTACACAAATGTGTGTGAACGATGAGTTTGAGACTTTCAGGGTGATACAGTCTGTGGACAGCGTTAAATCCAACACTTTTCACCTAATTTAGGTAATTGCTACCTAAAAAATATTTGAGTGAAATATATAGTTTTTTGGAGGGAATATGAACTCAGTGGATATTATACTATTGAGTCCAGTTAAATTAAACTTCATCTGAAACCAGCTGAATAATTTATCTTTGTGTTTACTTTTTAAACGTCAAGACTCAGTTCTGTCAAAATAATTAATAAATTATTTAAAATACATATAACACATATAATCTAAGAGTGGACAAATATTTGATCCTAGTGTGGCCAGAGGTTTTTATGTCTCTCCAGTGTGTATGGAAGGCTGTTGGGATATACTATATATTTCGTCTGTGTTGGAGGTTTGACGGCAGGGAATGGACGCCTTGCAGTCTGTGAGGAGGTGGCTGCTGCAGAACCGAGCTGATTTATCACGACTCTGCTTGAGTTGTGTGTGCACCCCCGTTTATTTGTGAAAAAGACTCCTGCTTTCGTCTCCTTTGAGAACCAAAGTGTTAATAACTACATTGCATGAATAATATGGTTCAGTCAGTCACACACTTCAAACACTAACTTCCTCAAAGGGTGTCAAATCAAAAACCTGAGAGTATCTATAAAACACTGTTTGTGGAGGATTATTTTTGGATTTAAGCAGTGAGCTGAAGCTGGTTTCTTAGCTACAAATATGTGGCTGTGTACCAAAACAAATGCAAAAATAAACTCCAAGAAAATGCAAAGAAAAGTTGCTTGAGGCGATGACGATTCAGACATAAGGATGACTTACTACACCACACTGATCATTTTTTGCAGAAAATCAAACTGGTTATGGTCCATTTTGTCCTGTGAAATCACGATGAGAGATCTGGAGCTTCTGGCACAACTTGAGATATGTGAACATTTATATTGAACTAGTCACTTCATTTCAGCTCTAATGTCTACCCCTTTAATACAAGCTTCAAAAACATATATTTTTTCAATAAGGACAAGACAAAAATACTTAAGGGAAAAGACATAGCCAAAAAGCATATACTGTTGTTGTAGAGTCTGTAAAATGTAAAATGCATTTAATTTTGACTTTGCTATGATTGAATTTATGTTCAGATACAGGTTAATTATGGGGCACCTTATAATTGTTTGTGTATAATTTTGTGTCTTGGCTTTGTTGAAGACAGTAACAGTATACAGATAAGACTGGAAATATAATAGATTTTCCATTATAGCAAGATGATACCATTGTTATTGATGTACAGTTTTTAGAGCACTCTCACTCTCACTTTCCATGGAAAACTAAAGCTGAATGTGGTGAGTTCACATCCTTTTTCTGTATTTAATTTAAAAAAAAAACAAAACCAAAACATTCTGAGACAAAGTGATTAACTCATTTCTTACACTCATGACTCATCTGAGCCCTGAAATGTACCTGCCAAATTCTAATGGAGGAGGAGACATCCTTTGTCTCGTGGTTGGTGGTAATTTGCCACCTTGATCAGCTTCACTAATTAAGTCACAGTGGATTCATGCAGCTTGTTTGAAGACAAACAGGCGTTTTAAGGATCTAATTAAAGCTGGACCTGAAAACATTGATTACATTTGCTGCAGCTGTCAAAGAGGCATTATCAGCCATCTGCAGCCACAAACAAGGTACACATGCTTTATTAGCAATGTATTATTGGAAAAAATCATAACGGCGTAATGGTTACTGAAAAACAATTATAATTAATTAGAATCAATTGAAAAGAGGAGAAATAATGACTTTTGCAACTATTTCAAAGCAATTCATGAAATTATTTATATTTTTTCACATTTTATGATACAACACAATACACTTTATTGTCCCCTTGGGGAAATTTGCCTTGAGTGTAGTACATACTGTACACAATAATACACAGTATAATACAGAACATAAACAATACAAGTATGGAAACAGATATTGTACATTTGTTTGGCCACAATTGCACCAACATTATTGCACTGATGACGCATGAGCCAATTTTTAACAAAGTCTCACAGACAGAAAAATGACAGTGTGTCCCTGTTGTATTGTTATGGTCTTTGTATGTCTTGTAGTGTGATTGTTCTTTGTATCAAGAGGATGATATTCTCATGTCAAGACATCATCTTGTATGCTACATGTCACCCTGTGTGTGAACTATTATTGCTAACATTTGTCCAATGCATGCAGTAAGCGCCTGACATTGCAACTTTTGGGTATAAAAGTGTCTTCCTTTAGGATGGTCGGCAAGGATCTCTCCTGACTTTTGCGTATTTACATTTTGCATTAATTTGATGAAGTGGAGAGTAGGTCTGCATGATATATTGAAAATGTATCGTTGTCGCAATATTATCACTTGTGATTAGTGCTTCAACTAATGATAATTTTAATAATTGATTAATCTGTTGATTATTTTAATAACTATTCGATTCATCAGATAAACACTAAAGACTCAATTCTCAAAGACTGGTATTTAACCCAAAGCAACATAGGCTGCAGACACTTCACTAATGATTATATCCCAATGGCTCTGGGTATAGTTAACAAGCACTAGCCCGCTACCTAGACTTGTTATGGCTAGAGACTAGTAAGCTATAGTCTTCAACCAACTCCAGTTATAGGCTATCAAACTAGCGTTATATGCATTAGTTCCAGTCAACGATAGGTAACATTAGTCTGGTGGCCTGATAAACAGAGATAGTTGAAAGCGTTATAATTACGACAATAGTGTCTGACTAGCTAGCGGGCTAAAGTAATCATGACACGTAGGCTATCTTAAGCTAGGTTTACATTATGTTCCTGGTGGCTATGGCAGCCCTGTTTGCCCGAAACGTAGTGTGCCATGGAATTTTGGCCATTTTTTTCTTCAAGTTTTGTTACATAAATGGTGCACGACATTTTGGCCGAATGGGGCTGCCGTAGCCACCAGGAACAGAATGTAAACCCTGCTTTAAAAATCTGGCCCGGCATCCGAAGCCTCAGCCATGCTGCTCTGTGTTTTCCTCTGTTACACTACACAGCATGTGGACATGCCTCAGTATTAACCTGCTCAAAACCCAATGAATCAGCTGTCGAATTCGTTGGCAACTCTTTTAAGAATCGATTTGGATTGCTTTAATTGATTTGTTGTTGTAGCACTACTTGTGATAGACATACCACAAAGATTACTTAAATACAATAAAATGAAGTCTACATTTTATGTGTCGTGCATTCACACTCTGAATGTTAACATATTTGACCAATCAGATGGTGCCCGCCAGATACCCGCCACAGAGTCATCATGACAACTAAAGGTAGTGAGTTGAGCAAGGCCACATTCCTAACACCTTCTTGGCTCAACAAATTAGTGGTTAGAAAAAAGGTTACCAGTTTAAGTTGAGACACTGGAATTGGAGTTAAATGATTATTTTTAAATTTGTCATCAATTTTAGATGCTTTGAGTTGTTTTCAGGTTTTTAGTTATTTCACTTGAATTTTGTTTACAGTAGCAGAAAATGTTTTAAGGGGGCAATGTGATTTATGGCCAGCATTGCAATTGTAGCTGCATTTTTCCCAATAAAAAAAATGTTGAAATGGAAACAATGCATTTCTTTCTTGAACTGTCAGCATCAGTCTATGTTGCCAGCAAGTAGAGTGAAGAAAGACATTAAATATTCAAATATCACAAGTCATATCGTTATTGCAATATTCAATAATGTTATTGCATATCACATGTTTTCTTAATATTGTGCAGCCCTAGTGGAGACTGACCCAATTTACAAAATATTCATTCCAGAGGCCCGAAATGACAACAAATTCCTCCAAAGTAGAACCAGGACAAAAAGTGACAGCCTCTGTTACCTCTAAGTTCATCTGTCCAACTGTATTGTAGCTTAATGTATTGGAAATCACCTGCTTCTGAAAAATCATATAAATGTAAGATGAACTATTTTAGAATTAAAGTCAGATCACTGCACCTGTAGGAAAAATGACCCTCTGACTGAGTTTACACACATCTGCACATGCTCAAAAGGCCCACAGTAATTCTACACCAACATGGGTTCTCTAATTTCCCTGGATTTCGTCCCGTCCTGCTGAACCACTGCTGAATTTACAAACAGCTCTGAATTATTTAACCCACTGTCGTACAGCAGAGAACACCGGCGCTCAGGTTACGTGGCACCAACGCCAAGAGATCAGCAGGACTCTGCAGCTGACAGATCTCCATGAAACAACCTGAGACACCATGCTAGTTTGTCTTCTAAAATCAGAATGTTGCTGAAAAACATACCAAGCAGCAGGTCTGAAAATTGTTTTCCCTAATCAAAGGTGATGAAGCTGCTGAGACTTATTTACATAGTTACAAGTTTGAGAGATGATTCATTTGAGATGATTCATTACTGTGACCTAATAAACTCAAACAGTACACTAACATTTCCCCTGAATTTAATTCATTTCCGCAGAGCGAGAGCTTGAATGTAATAGTCTGCAATGTGATTAATTACAGAGGAGGTTTTAGGACTTTTAATGCTGTCAGTCTGGTTCCTGATACAGTACACACTAGTAATAAAGACCATAAAGACCCAGAGTTACTTTTGTGGCAGTTCTCAAATGAATGTTTGTCTCTATTTAACCTTTTTTAAAACTGATTTATCACCATTTATTATAACATTATCCTCTGTATTTTGCACGTTTCATTGTAAAATCATGTATTTTCCTATATTTCATTTCCTACATTTAAATGTAGATGTTCACAAAAAGTCAATGTAAATTTAAAGGTTATTACATCAAAACAGAAAAACTGAAGAAAAAGACTTTCTCAGCAAAATATATCATTAACTGAACATAAACCAAGTGTTTCTATCCACTGCCATTTATCAAACTTCATGGGTTTTACTGGTGAATCAATGTTGTAGAAGATGGCTGTGTTTCCATGGTGACAACGGAGCCTCTGAATGTCCAAATGAAAAGACGACAAATTGTATTTTACACCAGTCATTTAGGATTAGTGGATCAGAAAATATTAAATATGTTATAGCAGTAGATGATTTTGAACACCAGTACATTTGGGTCTTTGCTTGGCTACTTGAAATAACGCAGATACAAGGAAGAACAGAGGGGAACATTGGTTAATAAATTATATGGGTAGATTCAAAAGTTTTATCAGTCTTCATTTTCAAGTATTTCCCCTTTTTGATGCTCTGACTTTTCACAGTGCTCAGCCTCAAACTCCTCTTACATGTTGCATCTAAGTTGTTTGGAACAATAAACTTGGTGTTTTACCGTGGTAATAGAAAGCATTTTGGAAGGTTTAAACTATCAACTTGACATTACAGTCATGATCTGTTAAATCTATCCAAGCTTGTTCTACAGGTTTAGTTGTGATCTGCTGTGTAAAAGCAACAAAATGCACCCAAAATAATGTTGCCCAGATCTGGATTGTTTCTAGCATCCTACCGCAAAGGTTGATTTTGGAAACTGCCCCCACCACCACCTTCCTCCAGTGGTGCTTTTTCCTCCTGGTCTCCACTTCCACCTCCTCCAGTGCCTCCAGATCGGAGATGCCTCAGCTCGTCGGGCTGCAGGGCGCTGTACCAGGCCTGCTGCCCACCATCGGGGGTCAGCACCGGGCTCTTGTCCTCCTCCTGGCCCTGAACCTGGCTCTGCACCGTCTTCACTATGTTGACGGCGTTCACCGGCAGCTGTAGCAGCTTCTGCATGGTGGTCATCTTTCAAAGTAAAGAAAAAGCTCCAGAACAACCTGTAGAATCCCAGTCGGGTGAAGTGGAAAGATGGGCTGCAGTTTGCTCAAGCCACTCCTCGGTGCTGTAGCTGTTAATCACTTGGATGAGTCGAGGAAATTCTCAAGATCCTCCTTCTCAGTTTTTCAAAGAGAGGGCAGCTCTGGTTAGACTGTGTTATAAATACACCTTCCCACTGAGGTTAAGTACATCCAATGTGGACATTTCTTGCAAGAATGACGCAATAAAACCTCTCCAGAAATGCTCTGTTGCCCGCTGAAATGCTTCGCCACGGTGGTGAGGTTGATACACTTTGCTGCCTGAGTGCTGTAATCCAAATCCACTGGAGCTCCTGAGTACTGTGGGTTTTTTTCTCTGTTACTGCTGAGTCTGTATGCATTCAGTGAAGCAGACATCAACCGCTCTGTAAATGGATGCTCAGCAGAGAGGGGCGTGGAGTTTTATTCGCCGTGAAGCCTTGCGACTCCTCCCGTTGCCTCTGTGGTTCCTGTTGCTGCACCAGCCTCTCTGCCGATACGTATACATGCATATACTGGAGTGTGTACACAATAGGTCCACACAGACGCATCGGAGCTCTGTTTTTCAATGACACAGCCTCTCCCACCTTCTGCCACGTTATCGCTCCGCTCATCTTCGCTCCGCCTCATTGCTTTAATGGGTGGAAATCTCGTCCCCCGCTTCCCTCATTCATGTCAACTCTCACTCTTTTCGCAGCTGTCTTTATCTGCCTTCACCTCAACTCTGTGCCAACAAACACTTGCACAAACCCGACACATGCTTTTAATACTCCTCAGTCCTCTTACTCTTTATGTTTAAAAATTGTTCTGTCTTATTCATTTTTAATATTCTGTGTGCTGTCTTTTTTTTTTTTTTTTTTTACCTCTCATCTTACATGACTCAGCTTTCTTGGCAGTGTCGTGATAAGGACTCTCTCTCTCCCTCTCTCTCTCTCTCTCTCTCTTTCTCCCTCTCTCTCCCACTCGTTTCTTTTCGGCTCAAACAAAAATAACTGCCTTCAAGCACAATTCACATATGCTGTTTTCTCAGATATGCAACAGCTCTGACAGGATGTGTTGACATTTATTTAACACTAATAAGATTTTTAACAAGTGATGTCATGAAAAAATAAATGCTCCCTGCAGTATTTCAAGTGAATTACAACCACTGAGTGTTTGGAAATGAATTTGTTCGTCCATACAGTTGTGCTGTAGCAGATAAAAGTCTTGGTTTTTATTTCTTTTTTTTTTAATTTTTTTATTTATTTTTTTTTATTATTATTAACAAAATGGAGTGTTTGATGTCTGAGGAGCTCTCAGACTCCAGTGTAAGTCCAATTCCCCTCCATCTAGGCTAACTGTAGAAAAATGAAAAGCATCACAGTCATTATTTTAACATCTGAGGAAGATATGGTTCTTAAAATCAGAGAATACTGCTGCCAGCCACTATTTGAATTTCTTCTTTTATTGTCTTGTGCTCGATTTTGGATGCAGTGCAATGCCATAATACCTCTATATTAAGGAAGATTACAGTCAAAACAAACAGAATAAAAAAAGAGAATACAAGTGGGTTTTTAAAAATAATTAACTCTAGTGTGTCTTAAAGCCAAATAATTCATCATCATGGAAATAAGCCTTTTGGGTTTACTGTAGTACACTTGTCTCTGTTATGTTAATGATGTTAAACAGACTGGTGATATTGGCAGACTTGGTTCTAACTGTGACTCAAAAACTGAAGGTATTCCCATCCAGACTTTATTAGACTGATGTTCAATCATTTATTCATTTATTGATTAATTACTCAGATTAACCCTTTCATGCGCGAATTATGAGAACCTTAGCCAAGATATTTTTCCTGAGTGTTTTTTATTCCTCTTTAGACATGACAAAAACAATGCAATTGAGTTGTTTTTTTTTTTTTTTTTTTTTAAAGAGTTACAAAAATGTCCATTCAGCCAGACACCATGCATTTAATTTCTGAAGCAAAGAAATATGTATTTAAAACTTAGTACCAGAAAGTGATATAGAAAATTATGCAATAAAAACATTTTTACTGCTGATAATCAGATGTTTTCTGACATTTTAACATACTCTAATACTAGTTATTGTTCACTTCATGGAGATAATATGCAAAAAAAAAAAACTTTTTGTTTAAAAAAAAACACAAAACTGTTAATTACAGTCTAATAACAATTAGCAATTGATTTACACTAAAACATGTCATTGCAGATCAGGTTTATCAAGAACAGCACAGTAACAGTAACGGTATGAATTGCACTGTATGGGATGATGCATAAGTGTCCACCATGTTGGCTGATATGGAACTGTAACAACAAAACCCAGGAATATACAAGAGAACAGCTTTAAATAACTGTCCACTGTAGTGACCACTAGGCATGAAAGGGTTAACATAGTTAAAATGTGTTCAAATAAAACCAAATGTCTGTTTTGTTTTTTTTAACTTACCATCTGCGTAAACTTTCTGTTTTACTCTATTCTACTGTTAGAAACAAAAACAGGTAAAACTGCATAAATTAATCCAATCTCATTTGCAGTAGCAGCCTGTTCAGTTAAATGCAGTTTAAATGTCCAGTGTAGCCTACAGTATTTTAGGTGTTACATTTTTTATTTATACTTTTTTATACTATATAATATTATAGGCTAATAGTTAAGGTTTTTTTCAAGTGAAATGATCAGTCATCAGTGTATTTTTCTTAAAAATTCAACTCAAAACACAAATTTGCAAATATATACACTATTTCACCAAAGCACAAAAAAAAATTTTTCCACTAGTAATACACCAGGCATCCACCAATCACATAACATAGTCATGAAAATCTTTAAAAATCAATCAGCAGCTTATTTCCAGGTATGAAGCTTCTGTATTTACTACAACATATATATATATATATATATATATATATATATATATATGTGTGTGTGTGTGTGTGTGTGTGTGTGTGTGTGTAATCACTGAAATC
>JAPQRP010000025.1:25282067-25293125 GCA_037367295.1 Apogon hyalosoma
CCGGAGAGAACCCACGCAGACACGGGGAGAACATGCAAACTCCACACAGAAAGGTCCCACTGACTGGTGCTGGAATCAAACCCAGGACCTTCTTGCTGTGAGGCACGAGTGCTATCCACTGCACCACCGTGTCACCCCTGCACATACATACATATAGATACAATACCTGATTTCCCTAAAAAATGCAAAATGCAGAGAAGAGTAATAAATGGTGATAAATCACTTAATTAATGTTAAATGTAGAGTAAAATTTATTTGGAAGCTACCAGAAAAATAGATTCAAGGGTTAGGGGTCATCAGAGTGAGGTACAGGCTCTTGATGTGTGCTACGTTTACCTGGTAATATGCATTCTATGTAGACATACAATAGAAAACCATAAACCATAACCAGCATCCTTAAGATATTCAGTAGAGGTGTAGTAGAGTGTGTTGGCATATGGCATCTTAACACTGATCTCAGAAGGTTGTGAGAACAGTAGAGCAAGTAACTGGTCTGTCACTTCCCTCTGTTCAGGAAATATCCCAGACCTGCTGCACAAACATGGTCCTGAACATCACAAGAGACTCCTCACACCCTCCACAAATTATCTCAGCTGCTGCCCTCTCAGAAATGATAAAGAGGTGTTAATTATGAAACCTCCAAACCTTAACAGCATCCTACCTCAGGCTCTCAGACTTTGAAACATGCCATCACGATGAACTTTGTATTTTTGTGCTTGCTACCTACATATTGGTGGATTATCAGAGTGTGCACTGTGAGATATGTTTTTGTCTGTGGTTTTATCTATTATAACTTATTTGACCATTTTTATTATCTAGATGTTTTTATGATCTTGTTTTTTTTGCTGATCTCGTATGAGAAAAATGACAATAAAGCGTCATTGATTGGATTTTAAAGGGGCTACATGAAGTGTTTCTAATTCCAAATATTAAAAATTGTCAAACATTTTTATTAGTTTTTTGAGTACAGAGCCCTGAAGATCTGCTGAAAAAGTCAATGTATTGGATTGGAGAGATATGAACTGAGTATATTTACACTGACAGGCTGAGGGATTTCTGTGCCCACTAGAGGGAGTAGTGAGTCACTTTGTCTGTCTCTTATGGTGAAGAAAACTAATGCCACAGGGCCTTTGACCGAAGTGTCAGAAAATGGGCAGATGGGATGAGAACCATTAAGAAACAACTTTTTGAGTCAAAGAAAGTGTTCAAGTGCTAAAAGCTAGAAGAACTGTTGTTGTTTTCGCCACTGGACACAATCTAAATGAAAACAATGGAAACTGACTATGAAATGGCAGTGTTTCTTCTACACGGGTGAGTTTGATTATGAGGCTTATGAAGGTATAAAGTTATTATGTGATGTTTTTATCTTTGCTAAGTTGCTGTTTGTTGATCCATGGTTCAGACTAGACTGTGACAGTTCTGACCTTGTTTGAACAATTCCAAACACATTTTTAGTGGAGCTATTGACAACACAAACCGTACAGAAAACAAAGGGTATTTGTGGTTTAACTGTAGCTGTGTTTAGTCTACAAACAGAGCTAAGCTAACAGAGCTATAATGTAAACTATCAACTGATGCAGCACGTAAAGCTGTTAAGACACAGTATTAGCCATTTTAACTATCAGGATAATCGTCTATTAGTTTAAGTTTGAAGAAGAAAGCTCGATGATACCATAATACAAATGTGTATAAACACTGAGCTTCATACTTTATTCAGTGACTGATACAGTCTGTGGATACATAGCATTGATTCGTTGGTGGTTGTGGTAGTTTTGAATATGACTTCCCCCTGCACATAGTACATGTAACCCCTTTAAAACTGTCATGTAGAAATACAACAGTTTAACTCCTCAGAAATCTGACATTAAATATGGCCCAATCCCAAATCACCCCTTGGCCCTCCCCTTTACTCCTACCCCTCCGTTTTGTGCGTACACATGAAGGGGTAGTGTTGTCCCAATTCTTGATTAGACGGAGGGGAAGGGCTAAGGCAGAGGGCTGTTTGGCACTCAAAATGGAGATTTTTCAGGACCACGCTATGAACGGAAAAGTAAAAGAAATTTCCCATAATTCTGTTCAAATCAATGGCAAGATGGAGGTAAACACAACCAAAAAGTAGAGCAGTGTGATGAAAGAAACACACAAATGTATGTATTTTCTTCATGAACAACTTAATCATTTGATCGACCGCTTAATGCTGTTGCAGTGTGTTATAGACCACATTTCTGCAATTTATAGCCCATGCAACAGAGATGGTTACAGTTACTGATGGCATGGTGAATACTGTCGGAAACAAAGTTGTCGCATCTGTTTATAGCAGTATCGATGACTGCTGATGACATAACAGGTAGCGACAGATTGTCTCATTTCATAGGAAAATGTTTCAGCCCCTCACCCTTGAAGCTCCATTTCAAGGGGTAGTGCAAAGTGCAAGGGCCAAGGGGTAGGGGTAAAGGGGAGGGCTAAGGGGTGAATTGGAATTGGACCTATATACAAATTAGATGTCTTCAAGGCGTTTTTTGATCTGCAAATATCATTGTTTACTAGATTTAGATGAACAACAAACCGCTGGGACAAAATGCATATTAGCTTGACATCCCTTAAGACTAAACATTGCCAGAGTTTTAATTATTTTTGAGTGAATGATACAGTCTCCGGATACATAGCTTTGACTCCTTGGTGGGTTTGGTAGTTTTAAGTGTGTTGTGGTATGTGACTTCCCCCTGCTGGTGAGAGTTTGGAATATCAACATGACACATAACCCCTTCAAGTAGATAGTAGAATTTTTGTTTTTTCTACTGATCTCATAAAAAGTCTCCAAATTACCTGCCTTTAGACTCATCCTAAAATAGCATATTCCATGTGTGTCGTTCTCTCAGACAGTCCAGAGTGGTGTGATGTGTTTAGTGTGTGCGGCTGCTCTGTGCGCTGTCCAGGAGGGTGGTGCTGAAAAGCCGGAGCTGAGGCCTGGCATCCCGTCTGCCAGGCCTTCCACATTTCACCTTAAAAACACAACACGAACGCAGCGGACACACACCACACACACCCTCGCTGCTTTAACCACAGACCCGCACACGCATATCGCATCAGATAAACACCAGAACCGACCCTGAGCTGCTGCTTTTGCCACCAAATCACGGTGACAGACTCAAAGCAGACGCCGCTTTCAATGACGGGCCTGATTACAAACAAAGTTGAGAACTGTGGCTGTTTATGTGGCTTTTCTGCTAACAATTAGCACTCTGATGTGACAGGAAACTGCAGTAACTGTGCACCTCCCCCGGGCATAAGGTGTCCCGGTATATCCGCGTTTATATGAGAATAAAAACGGCGTCAAGCGGCAGGTGGCTCCGTACCTTTTGTAGTCGGAGGAGAAAATCCCTCCGCTGGCCGGGTCGTGACCATATTCCGGCTCCGCCACACTGGAGGAGCCTCCTTTCTCATCGTTAAAAGCAGAGCTGGCGGACCTTTCCGTGGCTTTCTGCTTTTTTTTTTTTTTTTTTTTTAATTTTTTTTTTTTTTTACCCTAACGGAGCTGTGATGGAGATTTAGTGCAGAAGGCGGCAGGGTTTGCGGCTCTTAAAGGCGCACAGACACATAAACCCTACCGCGGAGGACTGAGGATGCTCGGTGCAGAGGGGGCTGGTGGTGCACGAGGAGGGGGATGGAGCGCGGATTTGATGAGCTAGTCACGTGACTCTGACAGTTTGTTGTCCTCTTAATGGAGCCTAAAACCCGGAAGTGCTCTTTCAAAGTCCCCTCCCCTGTGATTTTCAGTGGAAATGTTCAGTCAAATTAAAGTACTAACAGCACATTGCACACTGTGTTATTTTAGGTATGTTAAGTATTGTGAGCAAAATGCCCGTAAAACATGCAAAGTAATTATGTATTAAAATTAATGTTTTAGATTATTACTAATGCATTAATTTGCATATTGCATTTTAGTGCATTAGACTTTTTTCATTACCGTCAGAGACATAGAACTATTTTTCTTTTCTTTTTTGACAACTGCCAAATGAATTTTTCTGCACATTTAACTTTAATAAACAATTTATCATTCGATTTATCACTATTAATTGTAATATTATTCTCCGCATTTGGTAAACCAGCCTTTAAATTTACTGAGCTTTTTACATGGTCTCTAAATATTATGTAGGAAAATGCCTGATGTTCACTAAGAAAAATACCAAATATAATGAAAATTATCATAATAAATTGTGACAAATCTAAAATTTAGAGAAAAAATTTTGAATTTGAAATCGCCACAGAAATAGCTGAAGGTCTGTAAAATAATAGTAATTAAAATAAATAAACAAAAATTTACTTGATTGAAAGATGACAGCTATGGTTAAATTATCATTTAAAGGAATTGGATTTTTATTTTATTAAATTTTATTGTATTTCTCTCTCTCTCTCTCTCTCTCTCTCACAATGATAAAATAAAATATTTTATCATCAGTGCTAAACATTAAGAAGGAAACATCTAACGTTTCCCTGAAATATTTGCGGGGCTCTCATGTTAGCGATAGCAACTGCGAAAAGGTTGAGACCTTAAAGAAAGACAAATGGCGTAGGTTTGGTTTAACGTAAAGCTGTTTCTACTGATGTAACACCTGCGAATACAACCCAAAATGAACAACCCATCGAAACAAAACAGAAGCACAGGGTAAGGGTGGTCACATTTCCACTGCTAGCTTCAGTTAGCTAGCATAACTGACTGTATGCTAATTGGAAACAATCACTGATGACTATGCTAACACAAAGTTGTGCACAAATATTTTTACATTATTGTTACTTTCTTTCTCTAGATCTTCTCAAAAGATGAAATCTAGCGTAGCAAGAATTAGTGGAAGCAGGCAAGGTTTAATAAGGAGCTCAGCACAAGGAGGTTCTGTGATTGTTGGTGGTGAGGTGAAAAAGGTCAAGGAAGCACCCACAAAAACAGTCTGGGTAGGTTTTATAAACTACACATGAATTCTTTCAATAGTCATTTGGTTATTGTAAGGTTTAAGCTTAGAAAAATCTGGTGATTTATTTACTGTTATGGATAGGTATTGTTAAGATGATCTACAACTACTTTTGTTCTTACTGCTTATCATCTGATGCTTTGACGGTATTCTTGTTGGCTGGCAAATTGAAATGATGGGCAAAAGTATTTGCTTTAATTTCTCATTTGTTTCTTAGGTTTATAAGATTTTAATGATAAGTATGTGAAATAAATATCATGTATAATTATTTACTGCAGGAGAGAACAATCTTCCATTCATCATTTGTAAGCATAAAACTGACTCCAGGACTGTCAGTATTTTCTCATTGTAGTCGCTTTCCTGCAGTTTTCTAAACAATCCCTAAACCTCCTGCTCTGAATCTGACAGATCAGAGGATGTTCTTCTTATCATTTCACATCAAATACTTTGGTCTTTGCTAATCTGGCGGCCCCAGGACTCATTTAGTACTGGGTTTCACAACCCTATATTTAAGTTGTTGCTAATGCTGAAAATATGTGTGAAACTGTGCTACAAAAAACATAAAAAGAGAGAACACCTCTCAGTTAACATGCCAATTTAATGAACGATTTCAACACATCTTATAAGTATGAACGACCATAATACTAAGTGGCTGCAATGTTCACATGTAAATACCTTAACATGTCTCATTATTGATGCGCTAATGTGCATAAATATAGACATGTACAGCTATTGATATCCTAATATGTCTATTAACTTCATGTTTTCCAGATTAGCATCACTGCAAAGCAGAATAAATTACTGTAAAAATAATTTGGTGGACAAACAACCTAAACTGTAAACATCTTGAATAAATGGTGAAGAAGAATGCTTCATGGACTTCCAGGCAGTAATGAAAAATAATAAAAGAGGTGCTCTATGGTGAAGAGACCATCAATGCACAAAAAATACAAAAACCAAGGCACTCTCTTATCATTTTAAAATGCCTTTATTAATTATGGCATGTCTCAATGGACCTCACTGAGCCCAAACATGTTTCAGCCTGCTGGCCTTCATCAGGGGGACAAACACTGTAAACATGTTATCTAAAGCATTAAACAACCAAACTAACAGCTATCCCACTGTAACTGAAGGTAATGCAGAAGTATAAGACATGCCACATTTCTGCACCTATATTTAGTATTTTATAATTTTCCTTTGAAAATCACTTTTTACTTTGAGAAGAAGACTAAAAAATAAAGATTCTTTTTCTTGTTCTTCTTCTCTATTATTATAAGTAATAGATTTATTTTATTGTCTTCTCTCTACAGCAGTGGTTCTTAAACTTTTTACACTGGAGTACACCCTGAAATATGCTTTTTTAGCCCAATACCCCAAACTCTTGTTTCAGCATTTTTGATTGAAAAAAATTTGGCAAAATTTGTTCCTGTGCCAAAGGTGTCTGTTTATATTTTCAAAACTCTGTAAACAAACAACATATATTTAACTAATATATAAAAAATAACACTTTTTTAAAAGTAAATTTTGTGTGCATAAACTATATTGTCCTCTTTCACTGATAAGAAAAATAAATAAATTGGTCATTAATTAATAAATGAACCTTTCATCAACAAAAAAATAATTACTTAGCTACTCAAGTAAATTCATTTTGAATAATATAAAATAGAAATGTTCTTAAAATGTTACCAATGCTTAGACAAGATGATTGACAATAAAACTATAATATGAATGAATTTATTGTGTTTTATATTTTGGCATTAATTCTCATTATTTATTTTGTACTCAGTACATGATGACTTAGTTAATGTATTTTTCCAGAAAAATTTCAAATACCCCTGGGGGTACATGTACCCCAATTTGGGAACCCCTGCGCCACACATTTTGCCTGTGGGCTTCTCTGTCCCATGAGGCATAGTGTGTCTCACAAACATTTCTAAATAAAGGTCAATGCAAACTGTTGCAATATATCTGTGTCTAATTATACAAAGTCTATGGTCTATATATGTAACTTTAGTAACTTTTCTATATAATATTTTACATTAAATCAATTATTGTCATAAATCATGATCAGTTGCTGCTTATTTAAAGGAACTAAATCAGATGACGAACATATGTTAAAATAGAACTTTTTTAGCTGGATAATGAGTTTAACATGAGAACATGAAAAAAAAGTTTCTCTGCCTTTTTTTGCAGATATTGGATGATGATGGCGTGGATGCTATGCCTCGCCCTCTGTGCCAGGCAGAACCAGGAGATGTACAGACAAAACATACCACATTCTGTCTGGATGATGTGTTTTCCTCCAGACACTTCAGTTTCCTTTCCTCCAGGTGAATGTATTAGAGCTGTAATGCTTAATAGAAAAAAACAACAACAAAACTTTAGCTTGTTCCAACTTTGTAAATGTAAGGACTGCTGTTTTAGACTGCTGGTTAAATTATAAATTGATTGAAGTCATAAAAATAAAACGAAATAACTCTCACCTGATGGAAACATTGCTTATTATTTTCTGCAATGTATAAATTGAAATATTATTTGATTTTTAAACACAATTTAATGACATAAGTCATAAAAAATTAATGTCATCTCTAATCTATAACATTTACCTACTAGCTGATGTAGTGAAGTAAAAAAAAAAAGTTAAAGATACTTGGTCACTGCACTAAACATGTCACCTCTAAAATGTGTCTCAATGTAGAAAATGTTTTGGTTTTTTTCCTGAGCAGTACCCCATCAAGTCCGTGTACTAAAACCTCACACCCACCACCAGTTCATGGCGGTAATTTTTCATTTCTTTCATATATTTATTAGTTATTGTATGCTTTTTGTTTGGCATTGCTGTTTTCTCCAAGTGATAATGATATCCTCAGTTGCTCAACCAGTGCATCATTCATAATGTATATATTCATATTTTTAATATTTTACTCTCTAGTAGAAGAGCCAGTGACTATGGAATATCCCATGGAATATATGTTGGATGGAAAAACATTCATGTTGGATGAGAACATCTACATGTGCGTCAGTGAGACAGACACCATTTCACTGCTGGACCAACCCCCTACCATGGTATCAGAGGATGATGATGATGCTGAAGCTGTCAAGTCAGTAAATGGTCCAGTGTCGTGGTTTTGTAGGGACAGAAATATAATGGGATGGAAAGTGGATGTTTTAAGTTCTGATCACGTATACTAATATATTATGTAAAAAAAAAAAAATAAATAAATAAAGGGCATGTCTGATCCATAGATGTCATAGCCATTCATGTTGATGTAATGACATACTCCTCTGTAGTGATAAGAAGTGTTTTAACTTTGTGCATACAGAGAAAGAAACAATCACTTTGCTGAGCACTGCAAGACAAAATATAACTCTTATAAATATGTGGAGCGGTCGACGCAGACTTTGAACGGTGCTCTGAAAACTCAACCTATTCAGACCGAAAAAGCTTTGACGACGGACGCAGGTTAGGTTTACATCCATTTAATGCAGTCTTTGTTTTCATCCTTATTTCATTCTTTGACAGATCAGTTATATGTAGATCAGTTATATGCAATTTTAATAGAAGGAGCTGTTTATTGAGTTCATGTGTGCTGTGTGATCTAATTTAGTAAGAAAAACACACAGAGGTAGTGGGGCTGACAGTTTGATGACGACAGCCATGTGCAAAGAAAACTACTGAATTCCCTCACTTAGCACACTGTAACAATCTTAATTTGTTAAACTGATGCAGTTCAGTGTATTTATTATAGTATCTGGGTACAGTAAAAGTCACTGCTTTGTGCATGACTCTAGAGCAGTGTTTTTCAACCTTGGGGTCGGGACCCCACGCGGGGTTGCTGGAAATTTCTAGTAATTAATAAAATAAAAAAAAAACATACTAATAAAAAAAATATATGGTGAGTTGAGACAGACAATCACAATAGATAAAAGACATGACAAACTCTGAAGCTGAAACTGAGGCACTGTGGTACTGTTTATCTTTCAAATAGGGTCACGAGCCAAAAAAGGTCGGGAACCATTAATTTTTTTTACAGCAGGCAATTAAGATTTTCTTTATGTCTACAGACACTATGGCAACTGCCTGGGACATCTATGACTCTGTCCATAATGTAAATGAAATGTCTGGAAATGACAAAGCTGAGTACACAGAGACTACTGTAAGCAACAGCAGAGATATACAGCAGAGAGGAGAGAGGTGTAGCCATGGTCTGGAGGGTCGCACAGCGCTGTCAGAGACATTCCAACAGAGCTTATTAATTATGGAGAGGACTGTTGTGGAAAACATCTTTCATCCAAAACTGGCTGCTTATAGACAGTTGCCAATAGTTGAAGGTAATTTCCTGTTTTCTACTCTTATGTACATGGGTGCTTCTATGAAACTGGTCCTAAAAACAGGACAGAGGGGCTAAAAATTCAAACCAGATGTAGACTAATGTTATGAGGCAAGTTTGGAAGCGCTTTGGGTCTATTTTAAAAGTAAATATTTACTGAGATAAAAGAGAAACTATTTTTCAGATAAAACACTTTTTTTTAATATACAAAAATCCGCATGTAACATGATAAACAGAACACGAAAATTATGTGCTACAATTTTTTTATTCTCACAGGTACCTTTTGGGAATCAAACTAATTACCGTATGCAAGGCAGAGTATTTCACAAAAATGGCCGGTGTTGCAGAATCACTCACAATTTATTTGTGTTTAACTGGGCAGGTTCTGCTTGTAACACAAGTGGACACGATGGGTTACACACAAAACCTGGAATGAGACTATTGAATCATGAAAAACCTGCATGTCTGGATTAGAAAAACCACTAGGACTGTCAAATTTAACACAGTGTCTTTATTTATAGTGGTAAATAAGGCCATTTACAACCATGTTTTCAGATCAAATGCACCAACACCTAGATAGTTTTTCATGTCCCAATTTTGGTCCTATTTTTGGCTACAATATTTGATTAAAAATTCATTCATTTTGGGATGGCTCAGAGCAAGAGTACAATTTTTTCTTTTTTTTTTGCATTTATTTGAGGTCATCATTAGGTACATCCTGGGGGGAAATATGTCTACATTTCTCTTTTAGTATTGGGTCTAAAAAAGCTGGCAAAGTGCCAGGTGTCAAAATGAGCCCAGTTTCATAGAAGCACCCAAATATGTATATAGCCTATTGGGTTTTATTACTTATTACTATTATTTTATTATTATTTATTTTATTAATTCATTTTTTGTATTGTTTCTCTTTTGCACTCTTTTGCATTTTGTTTCTCTTTTTTGTTCCTAAACTAGAAAAATAATTTTGGTCATTTAGTAAATGTGTGTGTAATGTTTACTAAGACCCTTACAGCACAGAAAAGCCAGGGACAAAGGATCAGTGTGAGGAGGATCAGAAGACCGATGTAAGCCCGACTCTGGAGCGCCTCTGGGCCTTCAGCTGTGAGCTCACTAAAGGATGCATCATCAACAGCATGACCTGGAACAAGAAAAACCCAGTAATACAACTACAGCAGAACAAACCCTGAACACCTGAGTCATTATCATTTTGTATAGTATAAGACTGATAATTAATAACTGTTGACTACAATATCAGATTCTGTACTTTGCTGTCCCTGCTTATATGTAATCAGTGCTCCCAGTTTAAATGGAATGTTTCTCACATTGTTTGGACTTCCTCTATGTAAGGATATCCTGGCAGTGGGCTATGGTAAGTGTGACTCCAGGAACCCTGACGCAGGACTCATCTGCTGCTGGACCCTCAAAAATCCCACAGTATGTAAAAAACAAAAAATCCCTTTTCATGAAGGTCAAACATCTACAGGGGAATGAAAGATACAAAAAAATCCATTGCTAGAACTATTCTATGAACTTTAAATCAGATTTTAGACTTTTGACAGATATATTATTGTATCCACACAGCACTTTTTATATTAAGAGATTAAAGATTTGATAATTTTTTTATATTGTGTTCAAGAGTCATGCAATGAGATTTTGTTGAGTTAAAATGTGTCCTGGAATGACAAAATTATCTATCTATCTATCTATCTATCTATCTATCTATCTATCTATCTATCTATCTATCTATCTATCTATCTATC
>JAPQRP010000025.1:25302662-25322504 GCA_037367295.1 Apogon hyalosoma
TCATCTTCTACAGCATTGATTCACCAGTAAAACCCATGGAGTTGGATCAATGACAGTGGATGGAGATGCTTGTTTTTATGTTCAGTTATTCATATCCTTGCTGAAAAATTCACCTTTTCTTCAGTTTTCTCTGTTACATAATATCCCTCAACTTTAATCTGAGCTTTAATGAACATCTACATGATCTGTAAATTGAAAATAGGAGAACACTTGATTTCCACTGAAAAACTGCAAAATACAGAGGGTAATATTGTGATAAATCACTTAATAAAGGTTACATAGAGAGAAAAAACTATTTTGGAACTTCCACATAAGTACCACTGGGTCTTTATGGGTTAAGAAAATAAAGTGAAAAGACATAACAATTATAATACAATTCATGATAGACAATAAGAAGACCATCAAGTATGTACAATAAATAAGCTGTGAATATATGGATAAGGTGATAAAGTGGTTAAAGTGCAGACAGGATATGAAAAAATGTAAATATGAGTATTGCATTGTGGGAAATTTTATATTTACAATTGTTATTTTAGAGGTAGAAATGAATAAGTAAATACAACTGAAGCAATTAAGTACTTAAAAAAAACTGTACAGGAAAGAGTCCATATGGTGCATGACAACCCCAGGCCTCCCGCATTGCAGATGAGAATCCCAATGCTGATGATTGTTAACCTTTATTTAATCAGGAAAAAATGACTTGTTGAGATTAGAGTGTCCTGGCCAAGAGAGCAGCAACAGAATTTACAGAAAATAGAAATTTCAGCCATAGATCCAAACTAAAAACATACATAAAACACATAGTAAAACTCAGTGCTAAAACTTTACACAAAAAATAATCATATAGAACACCACAAATGATTTAAGGTACTAAACTTACACAACAATGTTCCTTAAAAGCTTCTCAAAGCTGAACTCAGTTCAGTAACATAAACATATGCATCTAGATTGATCACTTTCCCAATTTCTATTATTAAAATGTCTTTGAATGTATTTAAAGAGACCTGATTCTTCTGTAGGTCGTTCCAGTTGGTGGGAACAAAACGTTTAAAAGCTTTCATTCTCAGTTCTGGTCTAATTTTCAGAACACATAGAGAAAACAGATCCTTGGACTGTCTCTCAATAATAAGAATATATGTCAACTATCCTAAGCCGACCAAGTTAATGGCGGCTCGTCGTTACAGTGAGTGATGGGTTTCTGCTTGTGTTTTTTTTTATCTATTTATTTTACACAAGTCTTTTATTAAACCTTAAAAGGTACTTGTAGTGAGTTTTCATGGCTATGTCAAAACATCATGTATGATACTAGCAGTTCCGTCCGTTAACTTAATATTATAGCCCACTGTCAAGTGTACACACGTGAGCACTAAGTCACTGTTCTGTCAGTCAGACATAGTCAGAGACATGATGCCTCCTTCATGGGCTGTTCCAGCACCGGTAGTTACGAAAGCTCATTGTATTGTCCAGTTAGCTGGACTGAGATGGACTGGTCACTGACCCCATGCAGCAGACACCAGTCCAAGGCCCTGTCCACTATGAAGGCTGTTTTGGTCATATCTGTAAATGTTTTGTATCGGATAGGCCTTTCATCCACACGAAACTGTCTTTTTCAGTCACTGAAACTGCAACTTTTTGAAACAGGGTCCCAGAGTGCATAAATTTGAAAATGCTGGGTTCGTGTATTCATCTGTACGACCAAACCGCAGTGTTTCTAAAACGATGATGTCATAGCCCCACCTCCCTAACCTTTCACCCCAGAAGCAAGACACCACTTCACAACAACAACAACAAAGGCGGTCTACAGAGTAGTCTTTGTGCTACAGCAGCTATTGAGCTTATTGGAAATATTGAATCAAAATCTTCGACTACTCTTTCATTACAATGAGCAACAAATAACCATAGGTAACAATATTCACTACATGCTCTTGGATCTACCGCAGAGAGTTGTTGTTGTTGTTCCTCTTCCTCTGTAGTCTATGGTTTGTATACAGCGCACTAGCTTTATGCGCATGCTCTACATCATCTTCTCCATTTTTTGCAAGAGCATTACAATGCCACATACAGGCCTGGCATTTGTACTACATCGTTTTCAGTGGTTTCGTGTGGACGCAGATATTTCCCAAAACAACTCCATGTTTACGGAGCACTTGTTTTTGAAAACAACAAAGAAAAAGATTGGATAGGAAAAGATGTGTGGACATGACCTAAAATGACACATTATCGGTCAGTGCTGGGTCACGTCCCTATGACAGTGATGGAGTGCAAAGCTGATGGCTGCATAAACAATAAGCACGAACACGAGCTTTCCACTCAGTTTTGGTCACTGATTGCTGCTTGTTTACTTGCACTCGATCACTCAGAATCAACGCGGGTACGTCACTTACAGCTGGCAATGGCTGCTCCCCATAGGTTCTGCCACCGCCCATAATTCACCTAATAAAAAGGTCCAGTGTGGTGCATTTATATTCAGTTTAACTAAATTTGTGCCTCTCTTGCTTATAAGTAATACACAAAGCACTATAATGCCATAAGCATGACCAGTACAGGTATACTTTAACTATCACTGCTACTACTTCTATGACTAAAGCTGTTAAGTAGTAGCAATAAAACTGTAAAAACATCCCTGTTGCAGTCATAGTCACAGCTTACCTGATGTATTTGATTTCCCAAAACTGATGTTGGTTTATTTCACATCTGATGGATAATAACATTAGTAAATACATGTTGGATTTTACAAAGGAAGTGGTTCTACTTTGTTTTACTCATTAAACAAAGATTAAAATTGATTGTTATGAAGAATTACATTGCAAATTAATTCAGCTCAAGGACTTTTTGATTGATTTGATTGAATCATGATCGTCTTTTTTCAGACAGTGATTTAACCAGAATAAATATCAGCGAAGGCTGCAGAAATGTTTATCACTGTAAATTACTGGCCCTCTTTGTGTCTTTTCCTGCAGCTTTTCAGAGTTGACGTCTTATTTAATGGGAGGAAACATTACGTCCTGAGAAGAAGCAGTGAATTCCAGACTCTACACAGAAAAGTACGTACATTTAACTTTACTGACAGTTTTTAAAACCAAAACAAATGTTAATACAGTGTTAGTGATTGAAATGAACAGTCATCAAATGTAAACAATATATTGTGGGGGTTGTAGAGTGTGTACTTCATTTTTAACATGGATACAGAGGTTACATGCATCACAGAGCTCCTTTTGACAGTTATCAAGTGGAGTTCATAAAGAAAAATTCTTATTTACATCTTATATGTATAAAAATAAAAGCTAGTGATGCACAGATTTTTATTTTAATTTTTTCAAGCAAAAGTGCCAATTTCTTTAGGGTTTCAGTGCCATATATATATATATATATATATGTGGTTTTTTCTTTTTTGTTTTTTTTTTTTTCCCCTTACTATTGGTTGGTGAAAACAAGCACAAGCAAACGTTCTGCTATTGCACTGATTCCTTAAAGAGCATATTATACATCTTTATGTCTTTATGTATTATATATAAGTGTGGTGACTGCTGTTAGGTAGGTTCTGTTCTTAAATCTGTTTGTTCTTGTCTTTATTGTTTTGTATCGTCTGCCAGATGGCAACAGCTCAAACAGTGTCTCCAGGGTCTGAGTTTTCTTTTATAATGTTCTGTGCTTTTTTGAGGCACCAGGAACTATGTGGCTCCCACCACTGTGGTTTCGTCAGCAAATTTGACTTTGGTGTTGCTGTGGTGGGTGGAGGTGCAGTTGTGGATTTAGAGCAGGGGTCACCAACCCTGGTCCTCAAGGGCCACTATCCCGCATGTTTTAGATGAATCCCTCTTCCAACACACCTTATTCAGATGATAAACCTATCATCAAGTGCTGCAGTAGCCTGATAATGACTGTCAGGTGTGCTGGAAGAGGGAAACATCTAAACCTTGCAGGATAGTAGCTCTCGAGGACCAGGATTGGTGACCCCTGGTTTAGAGAGTAATTTTTCAGGTCAAATTGGGGTCAGTGCATGGTCATGGGGACATCTTTAATTTCAGTGTCATATTATTAATTTAAGATTTCTATCATCCCTGTGACTCTTATAGCTCAGGAAGATCATCCAGACCCCTGATTTTCCAAGTAAAAGGAACCAACATCTGAGAACCAAACCTCTGGAGCAGAGGAGGCAGGAGCTGGAAGACTACATCCAGGTAAAGGTCCTGAATAACCGAGATCAAAACTGTTTACTGATGTGGTTGTGAATGTAGCTGCTGTTCATTCGAATCATGCCTTGTCAAATCAGTCCACAAGCTTAAAACAACATTAATGCAATAGTTTTAAAAGCTGGATTTTTATCTCCCGGCCAGGACGTCATCTATCAAAATGAGGACGTGCCACAAGTGCTGCTAGACTTCCTCCATCTCAAACACTTCCACACAGGGAACAAAATCAGCAGTGTGGAGTAAGTCCCAACTCCTCTGACTGCACCCGCAGAGTCGAGAGGTGACACTATATTTGGATTCTCAATACTTAGATTTGGAGCAGTGCAGCAGAATAAAAATAATAATAATAATAGATTTAATACTCATTAGAAGACGCAAAAGTACACACATTCTCAGACCTGGAGGAATAGATTCTTTAAAAGTACATATAAAATAAACTATACTGAAAGTAAAAATTATCAATAAATCCTCTTAAATGCAACAAAAGTATTTCATCGCTGTCTGACAGAAACCTCTTATGTCCAAAACAGTTATTTTCAGGAAACTGGAAAAACAATGGAGTTAAGAGATGTAGTCACAAGCCATTTTCAACTCTTTCCATTGGGGAAATATTTCTAGAACCACCAGGCTGACATGAAGACTGACCGATAGAATCGTGTTATGACAAAAAAAAAAGCTCAAAAATGGACTTGCGAGGTTTCTGCCCGACAGTGATGATTTATTCCTTTATTTCCTGTCACTGTTAAGATAATTTCTTCGGGGAGAGGACATTTATCACCGAGTTTGTGCTTCCAGCCAATAACAGCATCTCACAAGGTACAATATGAAAATGAAGATACTCATCTCATGCCACTGCTCTTACCCATATGTGAAGCTGTGATGTCATTTCCTGTTTAGGGGTCCACTCATGTTCATTCCTCTGTAGTCAGTATGCTGCAGTACTGTGTCCATGACTTTCTAAAATACATCCAGTCATCATTCTAGTAGTCTCCAAGTGGTGATAAAGTGACTGCAGAAAATTGCAGTTAACATGTAAATATTGTGTTTTAATTTCAGATCACTTGATGAACTGGACAGTCAGGATTACAGGTAAGAGCTGCACCTTTTCACTGTTGAAGGTGGTGTCTGGTCTTTTGGAAAGACTGTTAATTCAAGAAGTGTTTATATTTGGTCTGAAATGATACAAGAGCACAAGATGAACCTGTTGGCAACTAAAAAGAGGGGACGAAAACATTTAGAAACCTAGTAAAACAAGAAATTGTAAGAAATGTGCTGAATCTAATATAATATCATCACTGTTGGACAGAAACCATATATGTCCATTTTTGGTCTTTTTTTGGGTCATTAAATGATTCTGTTGGTCAGTCATCACATTGGTCTGATGGTTTTAGAAATTTTTTACCAATGAAAAGTGTTGAAAACTGCTTGTGACTACATTTCTTAACTCTATTTATTAAAAAGTAGAGTTGTAAACATGTTTAATGTTATTGTGACTTGTACTTTAACAGTAAATGCACATTGTCTTACTAATAAAGACTGGATGCAACACTGCATGGACACAAACTGTGCAAAACATATGAAACCAGTAGTTTTAAACACATTTTTCAGTAAAACAGTGTGTGTTTAGGTTGGAAGTGACATTTTAGGTTTGATATTATAATTCTGGCTTGTCACACACTTGGGTTTTCATTCCATTTTTATTTTCTGTGAACTACTTTTAGGTGATGAACCACCAGTTGAGAAAACTGGATTTAGGGCATTTATTTGACAAGTCAAAATAAAAATACATTTTAAAAAAAATGCAGTTTTCAGACTATGAATGATACAAAGAAAAAGTCTGTATTCATTTTTAAATGACACAGTATTAGTGTTTTAATTGAGGCAGAGGGCAGAAAGCAGTGTTTGGCACAAAGAACCTGATTTTACAGCTGTCATGCATCTTGGCACTTTGGTACTTTTTCTGCCACTTCTGGAGCAAAAAGCAGCGTGGATGCTTTGTGACCATCCATCTTCATCATAAATACATTCTAGAGGTTTTAATAGGGTTGAGCTCTGGAAATTTGGAACCTTGTTTAGATCAATGCATTACAAAGTATTCATTTAGACATCTTGCCTTTGCCTTGTGTTTCCTCAGTTACCAGTTATCAAGTCGGCGAGTGTTGGGATTTTTTCAGGATCCGTACATTTCCGATTACACATCAGGTAGGAAGAGAAAGACATTTGATCATCATCAATCTGCACATCGACTAAATATCAACATCATCTAAACTGATAAGGATAAAAAAAAAAAAAAAAACCCCGCATCCTGAAGCACTTGGTTTTATTGTACCCTGGTCTTTGACTTGCAGGCCTCCCAGACGTGGTCGTCGATGGGGTTCTCCAAGGTTTTTACCCTCGGGAAGTCCGTGTGAGCTTCACTGACCCCGATCCTGACTCCGCTCTTTTATAGACGACTGACATTGTTAGACAAAATGCAGAATAGAGACTGAGTAGTGAGCAAGCCATGGGAAAGGGAGAAAGTAGCCTGAAGTAGGTCACAGGGATCCTTACAGGGTCTTTCATACTTCTGTTTTGTTTGTAAGCCAATGCCTTTAGGATCGAAACTTAACCCTTATTTTTTGTTTTCGGCCTTTTAACAGCACTTTGAATACTCATACTGAACATATTTTTAGCAGCAGTTTTAAACACAAGGTGGCATAATGTGTTAACAGGAAAATGTTTTTGATTTGTTTCAATGACACTGGAGCTCAGATTTATTTGTAAGAGTCCGTATGCTAAATATAGACAATTACTTGAAAATTAGAGGGTATGGATTAGGTTTTAAATACTGGTGTTTACATTTTTGTTGGTTTTGTTAGAAGTTAGGGCCCAAAAACACAGACATGACACTGGATCAGGGCCCACACCTTATAACCTTAAAATAACTGGCTCACTGAAGCAAAAACAGCCATAAAACCGTGCTACCAAATTTGAACTAGTTTGTTTTCATGTTGGACTTTTATGTATTTTTTTATGACTTAGTTTACATTAAAGTTTTAATAAGAAATGAAAGAAGACTGGCGTGTGTGAATCTTCTAAATAAATATTAGCAAAAGAACAACCAATTCAGGAGTGTTTAGTTTGACCAAATACATCCTGAGGAGATTGCAAGAAATATTAATAAGAAAGCCAATACGGGATGTACATATATAATATGGTTGGGGGGGTTATTAAAATTTGGGGCGGCAGGACTATTTTTGTGCTTTGATGTTTATAACAAATAGCTGATTAATCTTTATTTGTTACCATTTTTCTTTCAGTATATATAAATAAAACAGACACGTTTTACTGTTTTCTAATATTAAATTTGACCTTAAAATATCATTATAGTGTTTAGAATAAAGAGCCCTGAAGTTCTGCCAAAGACACCACTGTATTAGATTATAAAGATATGAACTGAGAATATTCAGACGGATGGGCGGGTGGATTTATGTGACCACTAGAGGGAGTAGGGAGTCACTCTGTTGGTCTCCCATGGGGAGGAAAACTAACACCACACCTCTGACTATTTCTTCGTGGTTTTCATCCCATTTGGTCATTTTAGTCAAAGAAAGTGATAAAACCTAGAAGTACTGTTGTTTCCTCCACTGGACACAGCTCTAAATGAAAAGAATGGAGTTTGATGCTGAAATGTCAGCGTTTCTTCTACACCAGTGAGTTTGATTATGATGCTTATGAAGGTTGTAAGTTATCATGTGATGTTACTATGTTTGCAGGGTTCCTACAGGTTTCTACAGAGTTCAGTTTAAGACCTTCTTAAGGCTACTAAGTCAGAATTTAATGCCCATTTCATAGCTTATTTCGCAGCCATACTGGCAAAAATTTGACTCCTAGAATTTAGGAAAATGTCTTTATTTACTCCAATGCCTTGATTCCCATTTTTCCGAGTTATTTCTCACTGGGGGCTGCAAAGTTAGTGATAATCGGTTCCCAATTTCAATAGAAATTGTCAGGTTGGAACGGGCGGAACGGAGTCTACTGTTATTTTCTTTGCAGCTTGGACATTTCCCAGACACATTTAAATACAGTACATTGAACAAGTTTATGGCAACATAAGTTAAGAGCTACTATATCAAATTTGATACCTTTTTAAAGACTTTTTTAAGGTATTAAATGCAGATTTGTAAATTCAAGACTTTTAAGACTTTTTAAGGCTCCGTGGGAACTCTCTTTGCTAAGTTGCTGTTTGTCGATCCATGTTTCAGACTAAACTGTGACAGTTTTGACCTTGTTTGAATAATTCCAAACAAATCTTTAGTTCAATGATTGACAACAAAATTGTACAGAAACTAAGGTGATTTGTGGCTTTACTGTGACTTTTTCTGTCTAAAAACAGAGCTAAGCTAATAGAGCTATAATGTAAACTATCAGCTGATGCCACAGTGATAATTTGACTAAAAGTAACCATCTATGAATTCTTAAAGAAAACTTGATGATGCCTTAATATACATGTATAAACAATATTTATCCTTTATTCAGTGAGTGACAGGGTCTGTGGATACATAGTGTTGATTTGTTGGAGGTTTTGTTGGTCCTAAGTGTGTTCTGGTACATGACGTCCCCCAGCAGGTGAGAGTTTGGAATATCAGTACTACAGAGCTCCTTTAAAACTAAGTCAAACATCTTACATTGAATATTCTGAAGAAAATAAGCATACAGAAGTGTATCTGGAGGATTTTATTAAAAATATTTTTTGTTCAATGTTTTGGCCAAGGACACAAATATATAAAAATACAAGAAGTATAAAAATCACATGGTTTCACATTCAATTCAAACCATTTACAGTGGAACTGAAAGATGTTCTACATTCACAGAAACATTCAACAGTTTTTATTCAGCTGATGTTTACTGAAGGTTGGACGCTTTCTTTTAAAACAACCGATTACATTCATCAGTTCAACTTTTTTTTTTTATTAATTCAATTTATTTTCTAGTTATGGTCAAACCCTTTTTATTTTCTTGTTACATTCTCAGATTCTTCTAACTTAAATTCAGTGTTTTCTCAGTTTGTTTGTGTGTATAAGCAGAGTGTACATATTTGTGAGGATGCCTCCCCGTCCCTACATTTGGGGATTAAACGTCTCATTTTTGGTTTTCTTCTGTGATTGTCAAACAGATTGAACTTTTAGCCACTATACCACAGTTGAAGACTAAAAGTCAGTGGAATGCTCCTTTAATTCAGTTCAGTGTCTTCTTCTTCTTCTTATGCCATAAGTCAGGATGGCCGTTGTGACCTCTGACCCTAGAACAGACAGGTGCTGTAGACTGTGACCTTGTGGCTGATCTCCTGCAGCAGCTCCTTCACGGCGGTCTCCAGTTCCACCAGCTGCTCAGCCTTCAGCTCCAGAGTTCGCTGGTTGTCTGCGTACGATTTCTCTAGATCTGAAGGAAGAAACAGAGTCTGAGTGCCTTATTCTGATTGGCTACCTGCAGGTTATCATGACTTTTACTGCGGCACTCATGATTTTTATTTTATTTTACTTTTTTTCTTGAGAAATTCAGTGGGACATCCCTTCAGCCTCTTAGACCACTTCATACAAGCAAGAAAAAATACACAAGATACAAGCGTGATAACATCTGCTAATAAATTGCATATAATTATTTATATAAACCTGACATATTGAAACTGTGACCAAATTTTACACTAAAGGGACAAAAATATTTTAAGATACTTGGTGTGAATTAGTGATGAGACTTTTATCTTCCAAGACTAACAAAAAATGAGGCAGAAAACTCAAAGCCCTCATCATAGAGGGCTGCGACCTGAAGACCTCCAGTAATTTGGAAATTAATCATCTGCGTCCGTGTTCCATTCACAAAGAATATGGGAAGTTTGGTTTTTTACCCCTCGGCCAACTCTGGCCAGAGGGGTATTGTAATCATTTTGTCTTCTGTCTATTCAACGATGTCGCATTGGGTGAAGAATGCATTGAGATATCTGCACCAAATTTACACTGTGGATGCATCTTGGCATGGAGCAGAAACCAATTAAAAATAGGTGACCTTAACCTATTATTTCAAGGTCAAATGGCGACAAGTCCTTTCAATGATGTAATCGAATGATGTAATCGTTATATTTGGTTGAGGGGTATTAAGTGCACAGCATGTTATATTAATTGGATGTACTGACATGATTATCCCATTCTGATGTCAAGTCTCACACTTTATAGGTACCTGCTGGAAGAGGCCATGTTGTCAAAATGACATCTACAACACTTGAAACCTCTGAAACCTAAATCACTTTTCAAACTTTAATTTATCATCACCTATAGTCCTCGATCAAGAACTTGTAGCAAATCACAAGGATTTCGTTTGCACAGGACTAATATTCATCACAGATAGGTCATCTGTGGTGGAATGTTTTTACTATACAAATAACAAACATGGCAGATTCACAGGGGATTAACATCACAAGCCATCTCTGCAAATATTAGGCATTAAAGGAGGAGATGAATTTAATCTTGGACAGCACTAATTGTAGGACATAGAAAAATGCCTCTGCAAAATAGTGCTGGGGAGAAGTTGTCTTGGTAGAACATAAACATGTTGGAAAATCTCAAATTGTAAAAAAAATCTCTGCAAAAACACGCAGCTAGTGGAAGGGAGGATAAAGCCATCACCCGATCTCAGAGTACGTCCTGAAAACCAGCCTGTATTTGTCTGGTCACATGATGCACATTATAAACATTCTGAGGACCGTGTTGTCACCTTTGAGCAGCTGTAGCTTGTTGCTGGCCTGCAGCAGCAGCGCTTTGGCTTCTTGTTGTAGTGACTCCGCCCTCTTCCTGGCATCAGCCACACCCCCCGCCTTCTGACCAATCAGCTGTTCCACTGTAGCATATTTATCCTTGACTTCAGAGTCCAGGTCCTAAACAGAGTCATTGAAGTGGTCAGAGCAGGACCAGACCTGATGTGTGTCATCAGTGATGTACCCTATGATCCCACACCTGAACTCACCTTCTGTATCGCCTCTGCTAGCTTCCCAATGCTCACTGCGTCCTGATTGGTTTGTTCAGTTGTCTGAGTGACGTTCAGAGCTTTGTCTCTTAGTAGCGTGACATCCTGCTCGAGCTGTTGTAGCCTCTGGGTGGCGTTGTTCAGCTTCAACTCAGCCTCTTCGGTCTCTGACTCCACCTGAATGCAGCAGACAGAGGCTTATTTTCACACATTTGCTGGGATGTCAGTGAAGTAAACTGGTCCACAAGATGAGGTTAAACCCTGGATGGTACTGACGGAGGACAGAAGGTGGTTGGTGGTCTGGATGTCGGCTGCTGCCTGCTGGATGGCACTGCTGGCCGCGGTCTGAGCTCTCTGTGCTTCTTGCAGAGCTTGTTTGACCTTTTCAGCAGAGTCCTTCACATCTGCCGCCTCCTTACTGCAACACAAAAACACACACACTCTTAGAACCAGTGTTGGATAAATCTGCAAACCCAAACTTTGGGTGAATCAGTGTTTACTCAAGCACACGTGTATCAAAGCACATATGAATGTTCTCTCCATGACTGTAGATCTTTTTTTTTTTTTTTAAATTGGAAAGCAGGTGCAGATCAACATATGTCCGTCACTGCAGACAAAAAATATATACATAAACACATACATGTGCCAAGATATTAACCACGATGTAAATCACAGAAATAACAAAAATAAATAATTAACAATGGATATATAGGTATATGTATACACATACATAAGAGCATCATTACTATGTACAATTGGCACATATGAGTCATAACTAAACCAATAAAAGATTCAAGAAAAATAACACAGAACACCTGCATATTTTATAGCCCCTTAACCCTAACCAACCCCATTTCACAGATCTTTCTCTAAATTTCATGACATGCTGGATATTTCAAATTAAATACATAAAAATACAAAATAATAGTAAAGAGTTAAATCATAGCTCGAGCTACATCAAGTGCCTCCTTCCTAGCTTTGAGCACACGCTGGTCTGCTCCAGAGATAGCATTTCTATTTAACTGTACATCCATTGATGCACAGAGTGAGTGCGGTGGTTGCCACCTAACCGCCACCATCTTTTTAGCTACTGTACATGAAGATAGTCACAGCAACCTTTGCATATGGTTAAAGTTTTGCCCAGAATCATCATTTAAAAGCATACATTTTGGAGAGAAGTCAATCTCTAAGACAAGTGCATCAGAGACATGTTTTACTATTTGTTGCCAGAAATTTTGATAATTCTGTTTTCTTGAGTTTCGGATTAACTTTTGTTTCTACAGAGGGAGGGGGTCTCTACTTTGCTTCCCACTGTGTTGCTCTGCAATGTTTCTACAGTTTAACAGAACAGACGAAACAAAAAGTGGCTCTGCATTTTTTACATCGAAAGTGACCGTCAGCCTAGGTTCTTGTATTCAAGGGCTTGCAATCTGAGGCCTCTCCACTAAAGCCTATTTAATAAACTGGATAAAAAAAATGTATTCAATAGAAGGTAGTCATTTTAGATACAGGGTTTGTACTCATTTTTCAAGGTCAAATTCAAGTACTTTTCAAACACTTTTACGGGTCTTTTTCAAATTTTCCCAGCACAGCACCTTAATACATATCGACAGGAATACATATACTCATTTTTCACTTGATGATGTACATTGTATTACGCTATAAAACATCTAAAAGTATGTTTCATAATAGCAAAAAGTTTAGAAATTAAAGGAGAACACAATGTTTTATCCAAAAAAACGGAAGCCACTTGGTGTTCTTCAGACACACTCGCACCGAGACAAAGATTAAGATAAAAATGTAACTGAAGTCGACCTGAGAACACCCGCTAATGTTCTTTTTTGACATAAATTTTTTATTTACAAAATGTATCACCTCTCTGTTAGTAGCTTTGCCTTGCCATAACCTGGCAGAGTTAATATTGAAATAAATAAATCATATCACAGTTAGAATTACAAGGATTTAAAATAAAATTCAAGCACTTTTCAGACCTTGAAAATACAACAATGCATTTTCAAGGATTTCAAGCACCCGTATGAACCCTGTCGGTGGAACTGTCCCAGCTGGATGACTCACCTGGCCCGTCGGGCCTGATCCAGCAGGTTCTCAGCTCTCTGGATGTCGTCGGCGCTCTGTTGCAGGATGGTCTCCACGTGTCCCAGTTCTCCCACCTTCTGTCGGATCTCATCGGTCAGGTTCTGCAGCTGAGCCGGTGTCGTCGGCATCTGCATCGCCAGAACCTCGTTTGCCACCAGTTCAATACTCTCCAGGTCTGCAGCGTCCTCTGAAAGACCCAGGTTATGTTTACCTTAGATACTTTGTGATGTTTTGAACATTAGTGCAGACCTGAAAACTACTAATACTCAATGTTTTTGCTCACTTAACTGATTAATATGATTATTGAAGACTGATCTCTGATTGGATAATATTTGTGATATTCAGACTTTAGTAGCACACAAAATGAAACTGATAATAATCATGAGAATTGACATAAACATCTCAGTCATTAGTGCAGATTTTGTAATTGGTCAGACTCATTATTTCCCTCACTATATGGCTATATTAAATTTGTCCAATAAAACCCTGACAGCAGTGATTTAGATGATCTGGACAGTTTTGTCTATATACTCATTTAACAGTTTGTACTCTGCTAAATGATCCTTTATCTGAGATTTCAGAGTCTTGAGGTGTATTTAAATTGTCAGGATGTTCTATTGTTTAAAGCAAGGGTTCCCAAAGTGGGGTACATGTACCCCCAGGGGTACTTGGAAGAAGCCCAGGGGGTACTTGGAATTTTTGGGGAAAAATACACTAAATAAGTCATCATGTATGAAATACAAAATAAATAATGAGAATTAATGCTGAAATATAAAACATAATAAATACATTCACACAATAACATTGACACTCTTGACCATATTTCATTTCATTACTTTTTTTTTATATTATTATTGTCTGTCATCTTGTTTAAGCTTTCATAACATTTTAAGAACATTTCTATTTTCTATTATTTGAGATTAGGTTATTTGAGTAATTGAGTTATTTTTTGTTGATGAAAGGTTAATTTGTTCATTCATTTCTTATCAATGAAAGAGGGCACTTTTCAGTTTATATTTTGCACAAAAATTGCTTATAAAGATTTGTTATTTTTAATATATTGAAGTTAAATATATGTTGTTTGTTTACAAAGTTTTGAAAATAAAAACAGACACCTTTGGCACAGGAACAAATTTTGCCTAATTTTTTCAATCAAAATTGCTAAAGCGAGAGTTGGGGGTACATGGCTAAAAATATATATTTCAGGGGGTACTCCACTGTAAAAAGTTTGAGGACCACTGGTTTAAAGAATTCTTCACACAAAAATGTGATTATTGAAAAAGAGTTTGCTGTTGTCTCCCTGTATTTATCAATCACCAAAATTTGTGTATATTTCCTTTTTAAAGGTCTTATTTATTAAGAACGACCACTTTCCACAATAATGGACCATTCTTAATTTTAGGTTTAAAGCAGGAAGTCATTCTTTGTAAACAGACACAGTCAAACATGTATGTGAAGGTACACACGCGTTAGGAAGTCTCTGATCTGTCGGATGAGGCTCCTCAGCTCCTCGTTGCTCTGGTCAACTCTCTGTTTCGTCCTGTTGGTTTTCATCAGGACGTCCTGAGCACTCAGCTTCGCCTCATCTGCTTTCAGTTTGGCTTCCGACACCTGAGAGATAAAAGGCAGGTGAGCAGATCAGCCCCGTCACCTGAACCAGGAAACGGAAACACTGAAGATCTGTCAGACTCACCATCTTAGAGAGTTTCTCCACTTCCTCCATGGCGCTGATGATCTCCTTTTCTGAGTCTTGCGCTTTCAGCCAGGCGCTCTTTGCCAATGTCAGGACGCCGTTGCATCCTTCACCTCCACACCTGGTCTGGCCCTCAGAGTCCACGCAGCCCAGACCACCACAGGGTGACGACGAGCACGAGTCCTGACCCGATGGGCTGCCACAGGTCTGCAGGAAACAGGACAGATCGGATTATTAAATATGACAAGAAACTCCAGCACATCTGCAAGTGTTCTGTGTTCAAAACCTCTTAGAATAGAATTAGAATATTTCACTCTGTTTTCCTGTTTACAGAAATAAAATTATAACAATAATAATAACAATAACAACAATAACAATAACAATAATAATAATAATAATAATAATAATAATAATATACAACCTTTACTGAAAAAGTTAATAGTGGGTGCTTCACTGGGTCACAAACATAATTTGCAGATGTGTAAATGAATCAGGTGCTCAAAGACAGGGGCGAAGTGTATGAAAAACAGGAAACACAAAACAGACTCACAAATAATCAACAGTCAATGATCACAAAATAAGCAACACAAACACAACAGACAGTAAGTGTCTGAGGCAGTGAAACAGTAATAAAACCAGACACCATCGCTAATGTGTTTGGACTACAGAGCACAAAACTAAAGACATGTGAAACATTTATTATTATTATTATTATCATTATTATTATTATTAATGACCATTAACTACTGACTATTTGTAACTGTCTTGTTTGCTTTCCCTGTTTTTCATAAATTATATTTAGATTTAGCTATCTGTTAATATATTGCAAATTTCCTCTGTGATTGTTGTTTTAAATTGTAATCAAATATTATTTAATAACCTACCTATCTGGAAAACCTGCCAGTAACTTCTTGTTTCTTTTTTCTGTTTTTCAGAGTGGATAAGAACTAGAACTGAAACTGGACTTAGTGTTATTATTAATGTTAGCAGTGATAAGAGTAATCATAATAATCTGTTTTATATTATTACTGCTATGAATACTACAATCGTACTAATAATATTATCATTGATTCTCCTTTCTCTTCTCCCTCTTCCTCCATTCTGTTCTTGTTATTTATTTATTGCTACTTTTCATGTGCATTCTTTTCTCTCTTATTCTTTTTATGCTCCTTTAGTTTTTTATTTGTTTCAGTGTTTGTTAAACCCGTTACCGCCCATCAGTCGTAATAATACTCACCTTCTGGCTGAGCTCTGATAGGTCCAAACTCTGCAGCTCTCCTGCCAGGTCGTCCAGTCTCTGAGCATGGTCTTTGTGCTTCTTCATGAACTCATCTTTGGTTTGGTTCATTTTGTCCTCTGTGAGCTCCCGTAAGGTGGCAGAGGTTTCCACGGGGCTGTTTGGATCCACTGTGGATGCGTTCGCTCGAGCTTCAGCTGCCTGAGACTGCAGGAAGTACTTAGTGACACTGTCCGACGCCCCTAACAACAGACAGGAAGTTAAAAAAAAAAAAAAATCAGTTGATGAAAACTCCAGGCCCAACCTCTTTTGACAAACTCTGCCTTTTCAGCTTAGCTTTAACCCTTAAAGACCCATGACTATTTTTGTTACAACTTCCAAATGATTTTTTTTTTGTCTTTCCCAAGTGATTTATCACCATTTATTATAATACTACCCTTTGCATTTTGCATTTTTCAGTGAAAATCTGGTATTTCCCTGTATTTAATTTACTAATCATGTAGATGTTCATATAAGCTCAGAGTAAATTCATATTGGCGAAAAAAATTGGAAAAGGTGACTTTTTTTAAACAAACTATGTCATTAACTGAACATAGAAACAAGCATCTATAACCACTATCACTGATCCAACTCCACGGGTTTTACTGGTGAATCAGTGTTGTAGAAGATGACGGTGTTTCCACGGTAACTACGGAGCCTCTGAACGTCCAAATGGGTCAAATCTGATGACCGTGAAAAGCTGAGAAAATTAATTTCACCTGAATTATTTACATTTATTGATAAAATTAGTGGATTGCCAGTTATTAAACATTTTAGATCAGTAGATGATTTTGGTCAGTGGTGGATGTTTGGGATTTTCTGTGTTAAATGTTGTTTCGTCTTTAACTGTAAGTATTTTATCTTTTGCTCTAGTCAACGGTTAATCTTCTACCTTTACTGTATTTTTATTATTCTTTAAATTTGGAAAACTTTGCTGCTTTCTTTGTTGTGTTTGTGTGTGTCGTGTGCATTACTGAATTAAAGTCAAATGTAGTTTTCCAATCAGTCCATAGGGGGCGACAACACCACAGAAATACAGACCTCCTGTATGGATTAGTACTACTACTGCTGCACTTGTGTTATGTGTAGAGGCTGTTAAGCATAAAATACTGAAAGAAACCCTGAAAATGATCTGATAATAGCTTTATCCCACTCTTATTTGCCCAGAGGATGACAATAAGCAAACTTTTGTTTTTGTCTGATGCATCACTGGATTGTGTTTTCTCTCTTGCGGTCAAAAACATTTCCTCATTCCTCCCCAATCTGACCTTTAACCTCCTCCTGTCTGCCGTGCTCTCACCTCTGATGTCTGAGTTCTTGATGAACTCCACCTGATCCAGCAGCTCCTGGATGGTCTGTTCCAGTTTCTTGGTGTCCGCTGTCAAAGAGTCCAGTTTGCTGTTGACACCTTCGTCCTGGTCGGCCGCATTGATGAGAGTCTGCTCTGTGAGGTTCAATGAGCGGCTCAGGGTCTCCATCAACTCACTGTAAGAGGTCAGAGGTCAGCATGTTTATATTAATTAAATACAGTTTGACCTGGCTTGTTTCCCCTAATCTGATCTAGTGTTATAAGTCTCAGGTTCAGCAGGTTTAAAGCTGCAAGAGATGAAATCAGAGGAAGACAGTGGAAATTCACACCTTCCTTCTGTAGCTACCTCCTTTCTGTGCAAATCAAAACAAAAAATATAAATATAAATATAGTGAGCCCTGCGATGAACTGGTGACATGTCCAGGGTGAACCCCGCTTTGTCCATAGACAGCTAGGATAGGCTACAGCAGCCCATGACCCTCTTGAGGATAAAGCAGTTCAGAAGATGAATAAAAAGAAATATAACTTTTTGAGTTATCTTGTTAACAGACAAACAAACAAACAGACAAACCCTGATGAAAACATAACCAGGTAAAAAAATATAAATATAAATGACTGGGCATTGTTGAGACCGCTAGAAGAAAATTATCATCAGAGCAGCAGAATGATCATCAATTAACCCTTTAACCCCTGAGACATTACATTTTGACATTGGTTGAACTCCAAAAAGCAGTTCCACTGTCAAAACTTGGAAAACCACAGTAAAAAAAATAAAGGAAAATCACGACAACACTGCAAATAACATTAAATAAAAAAAAAAAACCATAAGGAAATCGGTGTAAAAAAAAAAAAAAAAGCCCAAACCGTCTATTTTTTATAGCTGTCTCACTCACTGCCCTGTATTTTACCCGCCATTCCACAGGCGGCGGGGTGTGCACTGAGCATGCTCAGATGTCTATGGAATTTTGAACGTTTCCTTATTGAGCAAATGATTGAATTTTTATGAGTATATAAAATAAATCATACATTCTGAATGCTCACCACAGACACGTCAGGGGTTACAGGGTTACAGCTTTTATTATAAAAAGTTATAAACCTCGGTTTCCATTAGAAAACACCAATCAGCATCCAAAACCTCCTGTCACACTGAAGATTTCCTCCAGCCTGAAAACAGCCAGGAGTAGATGTAGAAGTCTGGGTTCCTCTCATTTCACTTCAATTACAATATAACATGTATTTATTTTGCTTACTGACCTCAGATAACTATGATACACTAAATCTTTTATCGGAGATCTCACCTGGCCCGTTGCAGTGAATCCTGGATCTCCGTCAGAGGCTGGGACGCCGGGTTCTGGTTCAAGATGGTCCGGATTTCCGCTGCACTCTTCTCCATACTCTCAATGGTTTTCCTGTACGGCCCAGTGACCCCGCTGGCTTTAATGGCATTGACCTTATTGACAAGCCGGTGCGTCTGATTGGTCAGCTGACCGACGACAGCGTCCCAGTCGGCGAAGCACTGGTGGCAGCGGCGGCAGTCTGGGAAAGTGCCTGAAAATCCACGGGCGCAGACGTCACAGCGTGGTCCAGTGACGCCCTCGACACACACACAGTGACCGGTGGATTTATGGCACTGCTGCTCCTTGATACCGCGAGGGTCACAGTCACACGCTGAAAGGTGAAAGGTCAGAGGATGGTAAACAGAAAGGCAGAGTAATGTAGGGTCAGACATTTTACTGAAGCATGACTTTAAGAAGAAGTGGCTCAATATTTATTTTATAGAGAAGGAGGGAAAGACAAAAATAACATATTTGGAGAATGAGCTTTAGCTATTATTTCCTCTTCAATTCAAATTAATTACAGGAATAAAAACTGTCCACTACATGTTAAGGGCAAACTATAAGACATTTGGTTTAACAGAAGACATGCAGAAGCTGGCTGCTGACAAAGGAAATATTTGGGTGAAAGATGGCAGACTTTACATGCAAATGTGACCCTAGATGTACTAAATATGGATTTACCAACACTGACAAGAAAAAAGGACTAAATCCCAAAAGTGTGTAACATGTCAGAACAACAACATTAGCACTAGGATTGCTTAGAATTTATTTTGACATGTGTAAGATTTGTTAAGGTACTTTGAGGAACTGACATGGGACATTGTGATCAGTAGTGATCAGCCAGTTAAAAGGAAGTTTTTCCTTCCACTGTCACCAGTAACAAGTGTTTGCTCCTGGAGAATTCTGTTGGGTTTCTGTTAATTAGAGTCTGGTTCCGACTG
>JAPQRP010000025.1:25335949-25355140 GCA_037367295.1 Apogon hyalosoma
ACCAGTAAAACCCATGGAGTTGGATCAATGACAGCGGATGGACACACTGGGTTTATGTTCAGTTAATGATAGATTTTTATGGAAAAAGTCACATTTTCTTCATTTTTCTCTGTTTCTGATATCATGACAACTAACTTTACTCTGTACTTAAACATCTACATGATCAGTAAATTAAATATAGGAAAATACCTGATTTTTACTGAGGAAACACAAAATACAGAGGATTATATAATAATAAATGGTTATAAATCACTTACAAAAGGTTAACTAGAGAGAAAAATTCATTTGGGAACTGCTGTAAAAGTAGCTCTGGGTCTTTATGAGTTAAATAAATGGAGCTGGATCAATGACAGTGGATGGACACTGGGTTTATGTTCAGTTAATGATATATTTTACTGAAAAAGTCACTTTTTCAAAACATTTTCTCTGTTTTAATCAACACCTAAATTAAATGTAGGAATTCATATATGAAAATACATGATTCGCAGTGAAAAACGCAAAATCTAGAGGATAATATTGAAATAAACATTGACAGATTGCTAAAGAAAAGGGTAAATCAAGAGGAAAAATCATTTGGTAACTGCCACAAAAGTAGCACTGGGTCTTTATGGGATGGACACTGTAGTTTCACCAAAACAAACCCACATCAAAAACATCTGCTGTTGCATGATTATATAGATGAGTGGAAGTGAAAGTTTCCAACAGGTGTTTTCTCTTAACTTCTCCTTCACCTTGATCTGGGAAAAATTTCTCTGGAAAGATAAAGGCTGCAATTTTTGGACAACCCTGTGTTCATCCATATCTCGTCCCTATCAGCTGTTGTGTGTTTGCTTAGTGGGAACTCACTGGTTGTTGATGGCTCCTCCCAGATCACAGTCACATGGTCGACAGCCGTCCATGTCATTACTGAGACCCCAGTGTTCAGACTGAAGATGCAAACACACACACAGATGTTGAAAACATGTCATTATGTTAATTTCAGACCTCCCAGCTTGTTTCTGTCTGTAAAACCTGGGAGAGGAAGTCATTCAGGCTTTCATCTGCTCCACAGACAAACACACACGGAATAAACGCAATAAACACACTCCGCAACCCCCCACCGCTTCACGGCAGTCGCTTGTTTCTTTCTGATTCAGCTGTGTTAACAATAGAACAGACCAATAAGACGCTGAAGACAGAGGGGTTAGTGTTTTACTTCTTCACACGCAAACGTGAACAAATTCATCTGTAACCATGAACTCAGCTGAGGATAAAGTGGAACATACACTATGTCATTTTCTTTCACAGGCCACATACCGCTCAATATGATCTAGAGTGGGTCAGACCAGTAAAAGAATAACATAACAGCCTATAAATAATGACAACTCAACCTGAAAAAACTGAAAGAAAAATAAGTGTAATTTTAACAATATTATTCCTCAACTTATCATATTATACATGTGAATAACCATTCTGATCTACAAAGGCACAAAATATTTTGTAACATACATTATATTGTTAAAATTGCATTCAGTTTTCTTTAGCTATTTCAGGTTGTTCATATTTGTTCATTTTACTCACATTTTATTGTTAAAGGATAGTTTGTTAATGTAAAGATTTTCATAATTTAATGTTATTTTTTGCACTAAAAGTGAAAAATTTGGAGTTGTCATTATTTTTCGGCATAATGTTTTTTTTTTTGTTTTTTTTTTTCACATTACACCTGTGTTATCACTGTTTTACTTATTTATTCCCTTGTTTTATGATTTGTGTACAGCACTTTGGCCAGCTGTAAAATTTTTAAAGTGCTTTATAAAGTTGGCATGGTATGGCATGGTATGGTATGGTTAAACCAAGAATAAAATTTGGAGTCATTATTTATAGCTTATTATGCTGTTATTTTACTTGAGATTACAATTGGTTTGTATGTGGCAACTAAACTAAAATGAGTACAACACTCTTGACTGTTTATATCTTCAGTGTCATTTTTGCACTTTGCAAAGTCATCCCAAGGGCTGGATTGGAACCTTTGGAGGGCCGGTTTTGGCCCACGGGCCTCATGTTTAACACCCCCGGTCTAGATTATGTACAAGGTTCGTACATATTTTTCAAAGTCAAATTCAAGCACTTCAAAGGGCTATTTTCACATTTTTCCAGCACAGCCCCTTGTCGCTGGGGTAAAATACATATCTACAGGAATACATATACTCATGATTATTCTTTCACTTTTTATCACCATGATGTTCATGGTATTATGCTATAAACATATACAATTATATTTCACAACAGCAAAAACTTTAGAAGTTAAAGTTTTATCCAAAAAAAGGGAAACTACATGGCATTCTTCAGACAGACTGAGACAAAGATTAAGATAAAAATGTACCTGGAGTCAACCTGAGAACACCTGGTAATTTTCTTTTTTTGACATAAAGTTTTATGTTTTAAAATGTATCATCTCCTTGTAAATAACTTTGGCTTGGCTTGTCATCTAACCTGGCAGAATTAATATTAAAATAAATAAATCACACCACAGAGTTATAATTTCAAGCCCTTTCAAGCACTTAAACTAAAATTCAAGCACTTTTCAGACCTTGAAAATGCAACATTGAAATTTAGGCATTTTCAAGGATTTCAGCACCCATACAAACCCACTGCTCAGATCTTCACTTTAGACTCTTAGAATGCAAAATTTAAAAAAAAATTAAATGTGCCTGGAGTTTTATTTTTTTAAATGTATAATCTGTGTAAGTAGCTTTGGCTTGAGTTAATATTCAAAATAAATAAATCACATCACAGAGTTATAATTTCAAGCACTTCAAACTAAAATTCAAGCACTTTCCAGACCTTGAAAACACAACATTGAAATTCAAGCATTTTCAAGGATTTCAAGCACCCATACAGACCCTGTATGTAACCGTAACTTGTAAAATTTTTGTCTCACCACACACTGGTCACAGTTTCGTCCGGTCACCAGTCGTTTACAGAAGCAGCTTCCTGATTCACTGTCACAAGGATTTCCTCCAGGAACAGTTCCCAGAGGGCTGCATGTACACGCTGACATTCACAACAGTAACACACATACCGTCAGTCACGTTCACAGGGGTTTACCACAGTCCGTGTGTTACATATTATCCTTAATGTTTAGTGTCGTACCTTTGCAGCCCTCAGGATCATCGCTGAGGCCATAATGGGCCTGTTTGCAGCGCTCGCAGTGTTCTCCCTCCACATTGACCTTACAGCGACACTGACCAGCGATTAGACCGGCCCGAACGTCCGTCATCCCGTCACATATCCCTCCATTCAAAGAGCCCAGAGGGTCACAGTTACAGGCTACGGAAACACCCAAAACACACAGGTTAGAAGGATTATTTTAGCTTCATCACACGGACACGGGTCACACTGTGTCACTTCAAAAGCATCATTAAAGGACATTTACACATAATACACTGAAAAATAAAATACTGTAACAAAAGCACCTGATTCCTGCTGTTGAAAGTTAAAAATCTATAAACTCAGATCTGTCTGGACTCACGTTCGCAGATGTTGGGGTCTCTGATGTCTCTCTCTGGATGTTGGAAGTAAAATGGTTTGCACTGCTCACAGTTGTGTCCAGCTGTGTTGTGCAGACATGTGTCACAGACGCCTCCGCTGATGTTTCCAGAGGCCACAAACACAGCCATGTCGAAATGACACGAGTCTGAGTGATGGTTACAGTTACACTCTGCAGATGGAAGAAGAAGGAGAAGGAGAAGGAGACGGAGGAGAAGGAGAAGGAGAAGAAGAAGGAGGAGAAGGAGACAGAGGAGAAGGAGAAGGAGAAGGAGAAGGAGGAGAAGGAGACGGAGGAGGAGGAGAAGAAAAAGGAGAAGGAGAAGAAGGAGAAGGAGGAAAAGGAGGAGAAGAAGAAGAAGGAGAAGGAGAAGGAGAATGAGAATGAGAATGAGAAGGAGAAGGAGAAGGAGAAGGAGAAGAAAAAGTTTTACAGATCATTTCGACCATAACCATTTTAGTGCTAGTCAGGGACTAAGGTCAGTACTCTTTTTACTTCAATAAACTGGATTTTTCTCTCTATTTACACTGTCAGAGCACTTTTATGAACTGTAATTTTACTTTTTATGTTTACTTTGAGGTATATTTAAGTCCTGGTTGTGTAGTTTTATAAGACATCTGTGGACTATATGGCAGGAAATGATGTGATCTCCCATCGAGACACAACGCTGCTCATTCCTTTCCAGGAGATTGAGATAAAATGTCACATTAGTGAACTGGAGCAAGGGAGGGAAAAAAAACAACTAAACCAGATGCTGAATGAGGCTGAAAGTGATTGGAATTCAGATTAAATTTCAGATTGGGATCCAGTAAAACATGAAGTGAAACTTAATAAAAATGCTTGGCTCTGTGTAAAGGTCTGATTAAGTCGAGTCCAACAAATGTGACACATTCATTATGCAGTGAAAACAGTGTTTACATGAAAATGTGGGGATAGAAACGGACAACATCCTCTCAGATGGATCCGTGGAAGCACCAGTAGTTTTGTTCAGTTTGTTCACAGGGTGTTAGTAACAAAAAGCGGTTTATTTAGCTAAAATAAACTGCTGATTCCTAATTTTGCTCATTGAACTTCGGCTGCATCCAAGGCTCATTACAAACAGGACCGATCTGGATCAAGTAACGCTGACATTACTTGATATATCACCCGACTGAGATTGTGTTGAATTATTTTTGCATTACTAAAAACCACTAAAAAATATGATCTACGCACTTTCCAGTCAAATATCATTTCACCACAGTAACACTATTTAGTTGAGTAAATAACTGAGGACTATTTACACTTCTAATGATTAACCCATAAAGACCCAGAGCTACTTTTGTGGCAGTTCTCAAATGAATTTTTCTCCTTATTTAACCTTTTTTAAATGATTTATCACCATTTATTATAATATTATCCTCTTTATTTTCCTTCTTTTTTTTTTTTTTTTACTGTAAATCATCTATTTTCCTATATTCAATTTCCTACATTTAATGCAGATGTTCATGAAAACTCAGAGTAAATTCAAAGGTTATTATATCAAAACAGAGAAAACAGAAGAAAAAGTCACATTTTCAGCAAAGATGTCAATAAATGAATGTAAAAACAAGTGTCTCCATCCACTGTCACTGATCCAACTCCATGGGTTTTACTGGTGAATTAATGTTGTAGAAGATGACGGTGTTTCCATGGTAACTACGGAGCCTCTAAAACAGGGGTGGCCTACCCTGGTCCTGGAGATCCACTATCCTGCCTGTTTCAGATGTTTCCCTCTTCCAGCACACCTGACGGTAGTTATCAGGCTTCTGCAGAGCTTGATGATAGGCTTATCTGTTATAACCCTGGGTCATACTTCCTGTTTATATGTGTATGTGTTTCTGTGAGTGTGTATTTTCTCCCCCAGCCCTGTAGGGGTGCTGTTTTTTCTTTTGCCTTTGTTACAGGAAGCTGCTGATTGGTGGTGCCAGATGAACGGCCAATTAAAAATGGCCCTGGATCCATCAGCTCTTTCTCCGTCTGCCAGCTCCCAACAGAGGACCCTGTGTGTTTTTGATCGCCAGTTCTCATGTGACTCGTGTGTGTCTATTATAGTTGTATGTTGTAAATATTTGTAAATAGCAATTTCGAGAAACAGTCCAGATATCTGGTAGGGGAAGGTGGCTCTTTTTTGTTTAACACATTTTTCTCCTATTTTTGGTTTAGGGAGTTAAAGTTAGTTTTTGTATTTTATTTTCTGAAGTTAGTTTTGGAGATAAGAAGTTTAGTTTGTCTTGAAGATGGTTTTGTTTGTTGTTTTAGCTGAGCCCTCCCCTAACCCTCTTGGAGTTGTTTAAAAAAATAATAAATTTTGGACTATCTTTCTGGACTGGCTTTGTACTTGGGAGTTGGGAGAGGTCAAGGAGAGCACATTATGCGCGTCCTGGTAAACCCCTAGGCCGGGACGTAACATATCATTTGAATCAGGTGTGTTGGAACAAGTGTTAAGAAGTTAACAAGTTACAAGTGTTTGCTCCTGGAGGATTCTGTTGGGTTTCTGTAAATTAGAGTCTGGTTTCGACTGGCTCTATATGTAAAGTGTCATGAGTTAACGTCTGTTATGATTTGGCGCTATATAAATACATTTTATTATTATTGGAAAAGGGATACATCTAAAACATGTAGGATAGTGGCTCTCCAGGACCAGGGTTGGCCACCCCTGTTCTAAAACATCCAAATGGGTCATATCTGATGACCAGGAAAAGATGACAAACTGTATTTTACACCAGTTATTTACATGGACTGAAAGGATTAGTGGATCAACAGGTATTAGAGACTTCAGATGAGTAGATGGTTTTGTTTGCCGGTGGATGTTTGTGTCTTTATGCTGTAATGGTTGTTTGGCTCATTCGTACTGGTAATGTTAATGTAAATCTTACTTTTGCAGGCGTTGGTGTTGCGTCCCTCAGCTGGTCTCCAGGGCAGATCATGGTAAAAATCTTGACACTGTTCACAGTTCAGTCCTTTGGTGTTGTGGTTACACATGCAGTGACCATGAACCTGCAGATACAGACTCTCATCAGCACATCTGATATAATTATCATCGCGAATCAATAGTTATCTCCTGATTGTCTCTCCTCATAGGCTGATCCTCCCTCTTGAGGACTCACCATGCCCTCTCTGGTCTGGCCGGTTCCGTGGACGGGGGCGCACTCGGAGGCGTGTCCGTAGCAGAAACAGTTCCCTCTGACCACCATGTCGTAGACGGCGTAGTAATACTTCTCCTTGATTTCCATTCGAGAGTCCAGCAGGTTGTCTCCGAGTGTGTGCAGTTTGGTGAACTTCACCCTCAGATTAGTGATCTTCAACATATCTGAACAAAACATCAGCAACACATCAGAAACTAGTGGTGGAAAGTAATTCCAAATTTTACTGCAGAAGTGCACTTTACTAATTCCATATTTTGCGTCTTCTTTCCTACACTACACATCGGAAGTACTTTTCTCAGGGTTCGTATACATTTTTCAAGGTCAAATTCAAGCACTTTTAAGAGTCATTTTCCAGCCCAGCACCTTCTCACTGGGGTAAAATACATATCTACAGGAATACATATACTCGTGATTATTTTTTTCACTTTTTATCACAGTGATGTACATTGCATTATGCTATAAACATCTAAAATGATACTTCATAATAGCAAAAAGTTTAGAAATTAAAAGAGAACACAAAGTATTATCCAAAAAAGGGAAGCCATTTGGCGTTCTTCAGACACACTCGCACCGAGCAAAAGAGTAAGATAAAAATGTACCTGGAGTCGACCTGAGAGCACCTGTTAATTTTCTTTTTTGACATAAAGTTTTGTTTTTCTTTTTTCTTTTAATGGATCACCTCTGTTAGTAGCTTTGGCTTGGCATCTAACCTGGCAGAGTTAATATTAAAAACAAATCAATAATAAGCACTTTCAAGCACTTGAACTAAAATTCAAGCACTTTTCAGACCTGGAAAACACAACATTGAAATTTAAGCATTTTCAAGGATTTCAAGAGCTTGTCCAAACCCACTGTTCAGATCTTCATTTTAGACTCTTGGAATGCAAACACGCCAGTTGTTAAAGATTAAACAAGTGGTTTCCAAAGTGTTTTTCGAAGGTAGCCTGTAGTCATCTCACATATCAGATGTCTATGAATTATTAACAGCATCACCAAGTTGTGATTTTTCCCTTTCAACGTCACATAGTTTAATTTCAGTAAGTGCTCAATTGATCCAATATCTCCCCAAAAATAAAAGATTGAAGCAAAAGTATAAAAGTTCATCGGAATACTCCTCCCACCATTGTCAATAACACATCACCAAAGTGGTATTTTAGATGGAAAACAGACTTGAACCATTATCAAATATTTGCTGACTACTTTTGGGTCGGTCCTCCCGGCCTTTCAGCTCTACTTACAAATGCAGTTTAATCCACAACAAAGCATTTCACTGTTTTTCTCCTACATTTTGTTTATAGTAATAATTCATACAAATGTTTTATTCTAAAATGTTGAAAATGTAAGAGTTGCTTGTGTTTTTGTAAGTTTGCGGACTCTATTTCTACAGTGACGTACTCTGGATTCTGGGGCTGTACGGGTCATCGATCCTGAACGCCGGGTCCAGAACTCTGAAAATCACCTGGGAAAAAAAAAAAAAAAAGTGTTGCCAGATTATCGCATAAGACTTTTATTTTGGAAACCCGGTATGTGTGCTGTGATCTGCTTTCCTTTCACACCAGTGCGTACCTCTCCTTCTGTCGACGGCTCAATGTCAGAGTAGCGGGAGTCGCAGATGACGTCGTCCACCTTTTGCATGGGACCGCGGGAAACAGAGGGAAAAGACGACTCGCAGTCGTAGGCGAAGTAACGGTACACCTGCCATGTCTTCCCGAAATCAGCTGACCGCTCAATCACCATGGCAGCAGGACGAAACGTCTGTGGGAGGAGCAAATGTTAAAGCAGAACAAAGTGTGGTGTGTCTAATTATGATTAAGGATCAGCAAAAAAGGACAAAGAAATGACATTAAATATTAAATTAAAACCACTAATCAAAAGGAAACAGGTCTGAAACAACCATTTACTGATCCTGATGAAAGTAGGAAATACAGATTTTCACCAAACTCTTGGCAGAATCACACAATTTTAAAATGCTACAGGTAAGTTCATGTCTCAGCCTGTGAATACCCAGAATGCATTGCTGTTCAGCTGACTCACCTTGAAGGTCATGATCAAGTGGGTGAAGTGAAACTCTGCCTCCAGGTTCAGCTGGATGGTGACGTTCTCCAAACCTTCAGGAACAGTTCAAGAATTCATAGATGACATGCTTTTTGTGATCACATCAGATCAATAATCTATGGATGGAAAATGCGGACACTATATGTGCAGCTGCGATGATCAAACTGTGGCTCATGACGGATTAAAGTTCTATGAAACCAGCGAAGGATGAATGAAAGTTTGATATTCAGTCCTTTCATCGCAGGATCAAATTTATGGCACCAGCTGAGAAAAAGGGGAGGTTATAATGTGTGGGTTTTTTTTGTAGTTTAATAACACTGAAGAACAAAAAATCTGGAGAAAACTTGTTCAGTACCCACAGGAACCCACTGGAAACAGACTGTGATGAGGAGTCGAAGTTTGGTGTCTGACAGAACAGTTATTATCGGTGCTGAGCCTTGTCATTCAGTGTTTTCCAGACTATGGCTGAATGTTGCCAGTAAAATATCTTGTAACAATTAAAACTCTGGTGTGAAATGTTTGAGGTTGTGAATACAATTAGCCAGAACATCTGAATTTACCCACTACTTAAGATAATGAAGAACTCTAAAATTTTACCGTGATAAAAATGTTCATGTCAATTATTATTTAAAAAAAAAAAAAACGTCAACATTGAATAAAATTAAAGGGGCTACACATAGTCATTCTACCTTAAAACAAGTGGTGCCAGGCACAACAAACCCCGCCCCTCGCACATATTTCACCCATTGTTAGTAAATGGGAAGATTTTAAAAATTCATTAAAAAAATTTGAACTTTGACCTATTGTTCCCAAAATGTAATGAGATCTATTCTGGGTCACTGGCAATTTGGAAGGAATTCAACTAATAGTTTTGCTACTACAGACATGTGAAATTTCGCCCATTATAAGTAAATGGGGAATCAATGTTGTAGAAGATGACTGTTTCTACGTTCACTACGGAACCTCTGAACGTCCAAATGGGTCATATCTGATGACCATGAAAACATGACAAACTGCATTTTACAACAATTCTTTACATGTATTGATAGGATTAGTGGATCAGCAATTACACAGTTTATATCAGTAGATGACTTTGGTCACCGGTGGATGTTTGGGTCTTTACGGGTTAAAATGTACCTGACTTAGTGTTGAAGGGAATATTTCCACATTTATCATCACCGCCTGCTGGTCAGTTTGGTTTATCATTAAACTTGTCTTCTGTGTTTTCATACTGTGACATTCTGTATTATCTCAGGTTCAAAACACCATCTTTATATTAAATAAATTTGAGAAGTTTAACTTTGATCAGTTTGGGTCAAAGCTTGTCATTGAGGTGTGATAGTGGGTCCTTAAGTCAGACCAGTTGAGAACCACTGATTTCAAGGCTCTCTTGAAAAACGTAAACAGAACCATGTATGAACACAGAGTCTGGTTTGGGGAATGATGTAGTCTAATCAGAGCCATGACTTTTCAAGCTCTTCCTAAAGTCAACCAGTGATGCCAGGCACAAGAAACCCCGCCCCTCGCAAACGTTTTACCTGATTTGCCCTATCTCTTATCATCATCATGCGAAAACACATTTTTGGTGACCTTGACCTTGACCTTTGACCTACATTCACCAAAATTTAATGGGATCTATTCTGGACCACCTCGCACCTTTCCTGAAAATGTCATGGAAATTGGTCCAGTAGTTTTTGCGTAAAGTTGCTGACAAACAAACAAACAAACAAACACACACACAGACAGACAAAAAACCAAACCACAAACAATACTCTCGCCTCCCCTTCAGGGGGCAGGGTAATAAATGAACATCAGCTGATCTGTAATCAGTTAATTGCGTGTTTAAACCTGTAACGACACACGTGACTGACTCTGGGCCTCTGAAGTCTGAGGGGGCGGAGCTGACCTGTGACCTCTGTGGTTTTTCTCACCGTTCTCTGACTGCCACCACGTCTTCAGTCTGTTGGGAGCGAATGTTGTGACCACGTTCTCGACGCGATGGTTGCTGGTTTGATTGGCCAGCTCGTCGTAGGGCGCCGCCGAGTTGCAGACAAAACACTTCTTCTCTTCCTGGGAGGTGAATGTAAGGGGAGGGGGTGAGGAAGGACACAGAGGGGGAGTGAAGGATTAGTGATTGGAGGATTCCTCAGATTCCTCTGCTGTTGATTCACAGCAGATTAGAGCAAAGTTTGTGTGAAGCAAAAAACCCAAAGCTGTAAATTTGGTTCAGCACATTTTTAAATTATAGCGCCTGTGGTAAACAAATCAAAGTTCAATGTGTTCAAGATGTTCGTTCTGAAGATGAATCTTTCACTGTTTCTTCATGGACAAACATAAATTTAATGATAAGTCGATACTATGCAAAAGTCTGAAGCCTCATTTAACTTTATTGTTTTCCCAGGGTTGTAAATAGTGAACATATTCATTTACCAGTCTCTTATTAAGCAACAACACAGGAAATATGTTCACAAATATGTGCACGACACACAAATAAAATCAGAAATATATGGCTTCTACAGGCGAAAGTCAGTATTTAATTTGACATCTGCCCGGGCAACAACAAACATTTGACGTGTGTTGGATCAAAGTGAAGATTAGTGCAGTACAACTCATATTACTTGCACAGAAAAGCTCAAAATATGAGAAAAATGAGGTCACGCTATCCTCTGATCTTCTATCTAAACCCTTTTAATACAAATTTCCTGTTTATTCCAGTCGTATATTGATGCAGAGACTGAAAAGCACAAGTGTGGTTATTAGAACTTCATAAAACAAGAATATTAACAATACCTTTAAGATTTTTGCACAGTACCATATTTTAAGTTTTCACTGTCATTTACAGTTATTATCCTCAAACACTGGCTACAAAGCATTTTTTTCAGAAACATTTAATAACTTTTGAATGTAGGCTATCTGTACACTGTTAAAAAAAAAAAAAAAAAAAAAAAGTCAATTAAAAGTACAGTTTCTGGGCATTTTATTGGTACCAAATAGGTCTTATCTGGACAAGTAATAGCTCTGTAGTGAACGTGTTGAAATCTTAACATTGTCCCTCATAGATTCATCAGAATTTATCAAACTGAGTCAAAATTCCTGTAACTTAGGAAAGGTTACATGTAAACAAATTTTTACTTTCTAAATTATAAAAATAAAAACCTCCTTAAAATTCTGCTGAGTTATACTGTAAAAAAAAACAACAACAACATATTTTTAAAGTATTTTTTTCCTCATAAATCCATTCTCAAATAAAGTAAATGTGAAGTTTTGACTTCAAATGAAACAGATGAAACAGATGTTCTGTTGAACATGTGAGACCGGATGGTGACTGACATTAGAAATACTTCAGCAAAAACTAAATAATCTACTACAGGCACCAGGAAAAGGGTCTAGATTTATGAGAGTTAATATATTAAAACCAGACTGTGAAAATATTCAACTATAAGTAAAGGGTTTGCGCTGAACCTTCATTTATGTAAAAGTATGCAAATAGAATACTACACCCAAAATACTCCACTGCAAGTAAAGATCACTGAAAAATCAGTGTTTAGCGAAATAATCCCTGTCTGTGTTTTACTATTAAATATGACGGTTTTTTTTTTCGTTTTTCTGCTCCTGTAGATGTTTAAGTTGAGCTCATTTTTACTGCTTTATATACTAATGGTAGCTTATTCTACAGTATTGTAGTATGTAGTAAACCCTTTGAAATTCATAGTTTTCTGCATGAATTTGACAGAAAATATGATGTGATTTGCATTTCAGTCACAAGTATAGACCAACGCAGTGTTTTTAAACTAATATCACACAAACAATTATAATATTTGACATTGTTGTTCAACACAGATATTAAACTTTCATTGTGCTACTGGGAAAGTAAGTGAATCCTTGGATTTAATGACTGGTTCTATGGTTTATTTGGTTTAATTAGTACACACACTTGAAGGTATGTGGTTTTTACTGAGCAGAAAAGGTGCGAAAAAAACAGTAATCTGAAAAATAATGGCAAACTAAAGCTGTCAGATCAATGAAGCTGGGTAAAAAGTACAATATTATAGTAATAGTGTGAAGATGCATAAAATGGAAATGAAGTACAAGCACCTCATATTTGTACTTAAGTCCTTAAATGTTTGCGTCAATGCACTTAATTAGAGTTTATTCTGTGACTCAGTTTTGTGTCTCTGCAGGAGATGATGTGATGGGACGCCTTCGGTGTGATGCAGCTGTTCTCACAGGAACATAAGAACAAACATCTGTCTGCTCAGAGATCAACACTTCCTTATAGGGGGGTCGTTCTACACAGGAAACAGCCCAGACTGTAACACACACACACACACACACACACATCATCCCCCACAGTTTAACTAAACACAGCAGCCGTCCAATCAGAGCGCAGCACACCAACAGAAACAATGCGAGAACAAAGTTTAGACTAAACAGAAACAGAAGTCTGTATGACATTTATTACTTTGTTTGTCAGATGTGTTGTACAGAAATTAAAATAAAAAAACATCTGTGTCTGTGTGTTTGTGCTTTCTGTTTTCTTCCCTACTTCTTCCTAAAAACTTGAAAAGTCAAGATGATCATATACTTTTACAGCTTTTTTTTTTTTTTTAGATATGACTGATATATCAGCCCAAACATGACCATGTTACTGTACAAATGAGGGTTTTCAGGCATCTGTACAAACTTTTCTGATTACTATTATTTTTCCTTGCTCCATTTTAACATAAATGACTGTACTTTCTATCATTTTTTTTCCTCTTGTTGCTTTAATTTGAGGTGAATTATTGACAGTTTTCCTTTGTGCATCATTGTACACTGTCCTAACTTCAAGCCTAATATGAACCTAAATGCATCCCTTATCGTGAACGCAGACGACACAACAAACTCATTGACACATAACAAAGTTAACACTCACTATTGTCAGTCTAGTTTTTATTTAATTTGATGTTAGAATGGTTTAACAGTCTCAATGTTAAATCCAAATGACGTTCATTTATCCTTGAGAAGCAAACACTTGTAGGTTTTACTTTTCTACTATAAAATGTGCATTTCACAGTCTGCACTTCTCCACTTTTACTGCAGTGAGGAAACTGAATCAGTACGTCTAAGTATCTGCACTTGTACTGAACTAAAGAATGTGAATACTTTTGTGATGGTGGCTGATGTTTATCTGCTGTAAATTGATTGCCAACTATTTTGCTGAAAAGTCTAATTTTTCTGATTTCAGCATACTTAATGTGAATATTTTCTTTTTTCTTTCCTTGTCTACGAGATTAAAGCTGAATATCATTGAGCCTGAAAACACTGATGTGACATATTTTGGCCTAATGGGTTAATCCACTAACTGACAGTGAAAATAGCTGATAGTTACAGGCCTAATTGTTGTGTTTTATCTAAAGAAAGTGCACTGAAGAGCTTCTTTTTCCATTCTGTCTCTGCACATACATGCATAAAACCAAAACTCATTCTCAGAACATCCCACAAATGGCAGCTTCATGAGTCAGAACAGAGTTTAGTCAAACAGTTTATTTATCTGTTGAATGTTCTTCATAGAACAATTTACAAACAGACCTGAAACTGTCCGAACGTGTTACTTTGGGGTAATTTAAGTCTATCTTAAAGGATCAAGGAAACAATATAGTACGTCCACTTGAATGTCTGTAAATCTGCCTGCAATCATTGTTGAACTTGTCCTTATTAATCCTGAATGTTCTTATATCATAAACAAACAGTACTGTATTTACTTATTTATGTACACTTTTGCCCATAAAGCTGGAATAACTTTGTTTTCAGACACATTCCTCTTTTTATTCCTATTCATACAGATCAGTAATCACCTTTCACCAATGATGACATACTGAGTCCAGTTACACTTTTATCAAGAATAAATTACATTGTCACAATCATTTCACAAGAGGTAAAAAAAATTATGTTTATTTAAGCTTAATGGGCAACAGTGTATGCTGAATGAACATGGTTTTGTCTTGATTTGTTTTAACTATAAGACACTTTTTTTATCTCAATGAGGATTTCATCAGGTTAAGTAAAGGATGTATGTATTTATGATGAATGTTTCTTTTTTCCTGGCACAATAGGAGGAATAAACAACAAAAACAAAACAAAGAAAAACATTCAATCTAAATCTTGTTTTAAACATCGGTATCAATTGTTAGTTTTCGTTGCATCCTTTCTCTCAGAGGTGTTTTACCTGCAGGTGACTGACGATGCAGAACGGTTCAGGTCGGTTCAAGCCACAGGTGGACGTGGACGACAGTTGATGGGCTCGGCCAATCAGAAGGTCTCCTGTTGCCGGGTAACAGCTGCCCTCCGTGCAGACGTCACTGAACTGTGGGAGGACGACGTCCCTCTGACCCGCGAAGACCTCATCCTCCTGAGCCCAGGTAAACACCTGTAGGGCTGGGGTGAAGGGTCAGAGGTCAAATCGGGGTCAAAAAGCAGGGTTTAACCCAGGTTAAATATGTTCAAAGTCTTTTAAGCTGAGTTCAAACAGAGTTAAAACACTCCTGGAGTTCATCTTTAACTGTAAATGGACTTAAATGTGATTCAGTGAATAAAGATTCATGGTTTTCAGCATCTCCTACATTTACTAATCATGTGGATGTTCATAAAACGTCAGAGTAAATCCAAAGGTTATTTGATCAAAACAGATAAAGCTGAAGAAAAAAAAAAACAAAACCTTTTTAGCAAAATATATCTTTAACTGATCATAAAAATAAGTGTGTACAACCACTGTCGTTTGTCAAACTACATGAGTTTTCTGATGACTCAATGGTGCAGTAAAGGACGGTGTTTCCAAGTTCACATGGAGCCTCTGAACATCCAAAAAAGACACATATATGCTAAAAAGCTGAAAACTGCATTTAAACTGTATTATTTCAATGTATTAATAGGATTAATGGTTCAAAACTTAGTAAACAGTTTAGATCAGATGCTCTTAGTCTCCAGTGGCTGTTTAGGTCTTTAGGGATTAATATGCAAACTTTTTTCTTTTTTTTTTTACTATTTTATAATGAACCAACTGTGTCATGGGCTTTAACCAGCTGATCAGACAGTTACAAAGCATGTGGTATACAGACGATTTCGACTTTCCTTAGTTTACTAGTTATTCATCACATTGGGAAAAATAATCTACTTTAACCCAAATAAAACAACTTTATCATACTATACCTCATAAATTTCACTGAATTATGTGAAATGACACCAGCTCCACAGTGAGGTCGGTCTTAAATGAGCTGCCTCCGATTCGGTTCAGTTGGTGTATTTATATTGGACTGTATTTAGTCAAACATGCAGTCTTTTATGTTTTATGCGTAATCTTCATGTGCTGCTTTGTTTGTGGATTGAACTGGTTTAATCACAGTCTCATTTCCACATCAAGGCCCCTGATCTCAGATCAGATTTCACTGCTGCTCTTTGATCAAACCTGGACCGTTTTCAGTCACCAACTTCTGAACCCATTTAGAAAAACATATTTACATTGAGTATATTTGATCTAAATGTACTTTTTATTTCCTTTACTTTTTTTTTTTTTAATTATCTTTATTACAGCTCCACCTATGACAGAAGCTTGTCTAGTCTCACCTTTTGTTCGTTTCTCAGTGTGATTTCTTCTGTGTAAACCAATAAATACTAATTTTCTAAACATTGATGGATCATCTCAGTCATTACCTGATGCTCACACAAAGTGAAACTGATCTAGAACCAGTGTTACTCATAGAGCATCAGACCTTCAGGAGTGTTTTTACATTTTACTTAATAAATAAATAAACACGTCCATACTTTGTCTCGGCTGTGATGTTCACATCTGTTCTACTTCATGAAGCTCAGTAGAAGAAATGGGTATTTTTTTCCGATGGAACTCACCGAGCAGCAGAGCCAGCCGGACCCGCATCATGCTCCTCCGAAACCTCCGGACAAACGTGGGAATCGGACAAGGCCGAGCTCGAAAATCCACCGGAGCAGAAATACTGTGAAGTGTGGAGCTGTGGACTTCACAGACCTCCTGAACCTGTGGAGACCTCCAGACCTCCACAGTCAGGCCCCGCCCCCTACTCAAGCCCCGCCCCATCCAGACACAGACAGACAGCACACAACACCCGCGTGACTACCACAATAAAATGACCCTCAGACACACAAAACAGCAGAGAAGAAGAAGAACCAAATGTCAAATAAAACAGTGGAGTCATTTAATATTCCATTAAACCAAGAGGACTAGATAGATAGATAGATAGATAGATAGATAGATAGATAGATAGATAGATAGATAGATAGATAGATAGATAGATAGATACAAAAAAGAGACAGTAAGATATAAAAGAAAAATCTAAATAATACTATAAACAAGATAAATGCTTACTACCTATTATATGCTACAGTATGTAACTGTTGCAATGATAATAATAATAATAATAAATTATAAATATAAATTATTATTATTATTGTTATTATTATGCACTTTACATTTGACACCAAATCTCAAACTGCACAATACAAAAACAACCACAGAAACAGCAACAATGTACAATAAAATAACAACGACAGATTTTCTAAAAAGGAAGGTTTTAAAAAGCATCCACCGTCTGTGAAGCCCTGAGGTGGTCTGGGAGGTCATTCCACAGACAGGGAGCAGCGGCCTCATATATACAGCATACAGCAGGACATGTGATACTGCAGAAAGAAAATAATGGTACAGGAAAATACTTAAAATACCAAAAATAAAGGTGCAGAAAGTACAGCTTTTGGGAAAACAAAAAAATAAACAAACACATGCTGTATTGATTAACAACAACCTATTCCAAAAACTGAGCAACAAAAGAACATTTACAGGACTGCTGTATTTGATTCTAATAGTCATTTCCAAAGCTGTGTTTAATGGATTCTAATCCAAGGTGCAGTCCAGTTGTAATGTCTTCTTTAATGCTGGACATGTTTAAGGTATAGTGTATTTTAATGGCTGTATGGACTTAGTGCTTGAGTTAAGAGACTTTATCTTATATTACTACAGTCATGGCCAAAAGTTTTGAAAATGACACAAATGCACGCTTTTTAAAACGTGATTTATTTGTTATTACATTTCTTTGACACTTGTCATGTTTTTAATTGCTCTTTGTTGTATTTCAGAAACTAAGACAGCAAATCTTGCTAAAAAAACTAAAATTGTCATTCCCAAAACATTTAATATTGATTCAAAAAGTACCCATTTACCAAACTGTCAGACAAATGTAGTGGATGAAAGACTAATAACTTCCAAGAAAAAAAAGAAATGCCCATTTAGGTAAATGTAGTGAATAATCATCCACCACTGAACGCCATAAAAAAAAAGCTTCATAACTCCAGTTACCATCCTGCCTTGTGTTGGATTTTTTTTTTCTGTTTCAGCTTCGACTTCATCACTGAAACTGGAGCTTTTATTCTGAAAACAGTTACATCTGTTTCCCTGTGTTCCACATCAATTGACTTTACTACTTTCATTGATTTCACTGCAGTATGTGCGCTTCCCAGTCTAAAGTTTTCAGGCCAGTACATTAACATTAGAGTTGAATAATGTAAAAGAATAAGGAAAATGTCACACAACTTTTTGAATTTCTATACTTTATGTGTTTTATGCTACTTCTGCTTAAGCCTCGACATAGCTGTATGTGTTCTTTTATTCATGTTATTATATCAGAATGAATCAAATCACAGTAAACTTTTTTCTCTCCATTGGTCATAGTTTTATATTTAATCAGATATTATATATTATATGTTATAATTTCCAAGCATTATCATTTTTTTCTTCCGTAGTTCACAGGAATTTATTGGAATAAAAGGAGACCATGTGCCCCCACCTCCCCCTCAGGCCTCCACAGACAAAAGACAGTCCTCAGGACACCCCCACCCCCCACCCCCAAACCACACACACATACAAACACACACCTCCTCCTTTGTTGCTGCAGGTGAGGCTCAGAGATTTGACGGAGGGGGAGGAGGGGTTCATCTGTGTGTGTGTTGGGGGATGCTCGGGAATCTGACCCCCCACCTGAACATCTAAAGACTCCCTGATGTGGCCTGGCGGTGCATTGTGGGATGGTTTAATGACTAAACATGTGGTAGCCTGCAGAGCCCAGCTGTCAGCCAATCAGAGAGCAGATCACCTGAGGGCGGACAAACATTAACAGCTGAATGGAAACCACACACTTGGGTTTTGATTACTGCAGGGGGAATTTCACTGACTAATGAAATATATATATGAAAACAGAGTGAATGTTGTAAAAATGAGCAACAGGATTATATGATATGGTATCGTCACAATGTACACTGAGTTCTTTTCTTTCACATATGTGTCTGCTATTTTTCACTCTGTCCAGTTGTTTTACTTATTAGTTTGTCGAGTTAATTAGAGTCCCAGACTATAGTATTATTACATTATTTTAATTATGACAT
>JAPQRP010000025.1:25357456-25369850 GCA_037367295.1 Apogon hyalosoma
CTCTCTCTCTCTCTCTCTCTCTCTCTCTCTCTCTCTCACTCTGTGTGTGTGTGTTCTTTGAGGAAATGTGAGAATTTATCCTTTGCTGTGAATTGGTTTTACTTTCCAGGTTTGACAGTTGTAGAGGAAGACACCATCACGTCATACAAAGTAATTTCCCCTTATACTCTGATGTAGAATAAATTTGAGGCTTATAGTACATTATATAGTAAGTAATATTGATTGCAGATAAAATAATGTTACTATTGATGATTAAAAAACAAATTATTTCAAAAGCTTTCAGACACTTCCATGCAATAACATGCTTTTCCTACAGTTGTTTATTATACAGTGTAATTAGCATGAACTACATTACAAATTTCAAATTTCAGGATCACAGTAAACAAAAACAAGTTGTAATCATTTCTTCCAGATCTTTTGTTCATCAAGCAAATTTGCAATCTGCTTTCCGGCAGGTCTTTTGTTTTGATCCTGTCTGTCACAAACTCAGTTATAACTCTAGGTTCCAAATGGAAAACCAGCCTTCTCTTCAAAGAGTGAGACATCACAGCCTATTCTATTAAAAAAAGCAGGTGCAAATGTAAAAGAGATGCTTTGATTTGTGGCCAATTACAGACATCCTTGTTGCATCACCTTAATGTGGATACTCTTCCTCTTTCCTTGGAGATGATCATAAGAATTTGACCATTATTCATGTTAGATAACTAGAAATGTAAAGATCAAATGAAAAGGAGCCTTAAAACTTATCAAGTTATTCAACACACCCAATTAAACTTGTTCCAATCCTCTAATGGCATCTCCCTCTTAATCACTCCATGGCGTACAAGGGGCTGCCCTCAATTAGCTGCCTCCTGTGACACCCTGACACCTCGCCACATCGTGATTGTATTTCAGCTTGAATTGCCTAGAAAAGCCTTCAGCGCAGAGGTGATTGGTCTCCTCCGTTCCTTATTCATCTTTCCCTGCTCTTTTTCCTCTTCTTTTGATTGGTAGGGGGGTGTTAAAGGCCATTCAGTCATGTTGAAGACCACAAGTGTAACTGACTGCAACTTTTAGAAATGACAGATTTTTTTTACTCTGTCTAATGTTTGACATTTTTGCACAGATAAAACACTACAAATGTTACATGGTGTTTTTTTTTTAATGGTGCAAAATGACAGCATTTCACTTCCACATTAATTTATGCAGAGAAATATTGTTTAATGCCATTATTTGTTAATCTGTCTGAAGAAAACACATTAAATATGAGACTGTGAATATGTCCTGGCAATATAAAATACGTGGGAGTTGAATATGTGCCATCCCATATTACGTAGATAGATTATTGGAGATTATTTTCCATCTTTTCAGTCATGGGGATGTAGAATAAAATGACTGTCATGGAGAACATTGCAACATTGCAGAGTTGTAAAATCATTCCTCATACTTACATACTCCATGCAGTATCACCCTGCAGGTTTGTGCATCTGATCAGCTGGTTCATAGAGGGAATTGGGATGGAAAACATAATTTTAAGAATAAAACTAAAGAACATGATTAACCTGCTCCAAATATCACACGTTTGTTTTTGTTTTTTTTTGTGTTTGACACACCACAGTTCCATTTAGTTTCTCCATCTGATATTGTTTTAGTGGTGTGTGATCCAAATAGCCACTCACATAGTCAATTATTTAACCCAACCACATCTTATCATCTTATAGGTAATGGAAAGCACCGATACAACAGTTACACTGTGGCTGAATAAACTGTATTTGTTGCTGGGCTTCACTTAGGAGCTGGGTTGTGATTCACATGAATGACTGAATAATTTCTGTCCTTTTGAAAATAATTATTATCATTTGTAGAAAATACTAAAATGTCAAACATGATTGGAAATTTTATGACTAATCAATACATGCATAATATAATCTAAATTTGACTTCTACTCTCAGTTTTATTAACTTACCCAGGATGTGTTCAGTCTCTTGTGCCCCAGCACCAGCCACCCATGCTGATAAGACTTCATATTCATTTATCTGTTCTTCAAATTATGCTTCCTTGTTTTTAATTAACTGTCTCATCAGGACCAGTTGCAGAGCGCCAACGTCAACACAGCCCCATATTTTCCATCCAGACACCTGCTGTATAGCAAACCTGTAAGTGTAAAAGAGCATGACCACTCTAGAGTACTATAATAATGGGATGCAAATAATGCATGTGTCACTAAAGTGGATATTAATTCAGTCTTGAGTTAAAATATGTAAATATTTCACTTCTCCGTGTTCAGATGAATTTACAGCATTATTGTAGCAGGCATGACTGACAGATAAAAGCCGGATGTAAAAAAAAAAAAAAAATCTTAACTGATATACCTTAAATAATATGAGAATTAACAAAATTAGATTTTTCACCAAAATATGATCGTATTATAATTCAAACAGGATTGTAATAAAAAATGGTTCCACTTAGGAAGAAAAATCTCCTATTAAACTTTAAGGAAATATTGCTGTTATGGACAAAAATACAGGGACATATCATGGCTACAGCTCATAACATCAATATTTCCTCAAGGTTTAATGGGAGATTTTTCTTCCTAAGTGAGATGTGAAGAAGAAGATGGTTGGTTGTGGTAAAAAATTATTTACAGTCAGAGCACAAACAATATTTTAGAAATTTAGAGTCATGAATAAAAATCAATGTTGAGAGAAATTAAGTAAAAACTATCTCTGGAGCATTTGGAAGAAATGATAATTCAAACAAAACTAACCAATGCAATGATATTTATCAAAATATAAAACTATATTATGACATTTGTCATTACTGTTTTGCATCCCAGACCCCTGTTAGAAAAGAAACACCTGAATTCAACATGTCTCAATACTTTTGTCTATATAGTGTATCTTGAGATTGCAATTCATTGCATCATTGCAGTTTATGTTGTGGTTATTTTTTATGTTTATGCAGTATGAACTGTATTTTTTTAAGGAACTGGTCACTTCTAGTGATAAGTATCTGATGGGCATGCATGTGGCTCTACACACGTCAGTGTATTGTTTGTTGGGAAAGGAAACCCCAGCTCCTTCAGACTATTAGAAGCAGAGCCCCAGTAGCCCCGGTAGCCCCCGGTAGCCTGCGGCTTGCAGAAATAGCTTTTTAAAAGGCACCAGTCTCCCCTGTTTCCTCAGGATCCAGGTGCAGTTAATTGGATTTCTTTGACAAGATTATTGCCTGCTCAGAGGCCAAACTTGGATAGTGTGGAGTTATAGACACTTGTAGGAAATGTACCTTTAGTCCCTTTAATCATAAGTAAACTTCACAAGGAACTTTAATTTGATTTGGAATCAGACTGTGACCAAATGACCACCACTCACTTTTTTTGGCAAAAGTTCAGTTTCATATAAATTCTGGTGAGATTGAATTAAAGCAGTTCATCTTGTGAATCATAAGTCTGACACAAATTCTGTATATGTAATAAAACATCTTTAGAGATATTAGAGACCCAGCACTTAATAATTTCAGAGCCATTTATGTAACTACCCTCTCTGAGATGAATAAAAATCCTCAACATAGACAGTTTAAAGTCATTTATTCCCAGGTAGCCAGATTCTCCAAGGTATTTTGACCTTCTTAAATGAACTGACTTTTGAAAGAGCATAACGAGAGGCAGTGAATTTTACCAAGCAGCTCTTTAATCCTCTAGAAAATGCTCTTTTAAATCCATTTAGAATGACATAACAGGTCCAAGCATGGTCAAATCAATTTGGGGGCAGAAATGAGCATCAATTTTTCTGTCAAAATGGGCACATCATTGGATAAAGACAAAGAATAAGATAGCATCATGCAATTTTTAATGGTTTATTGTTTAGTATGATTTGAATTAATTACAAGGCTACTTGGAGCCCATTGAAGACAAGAGGCTTTGAGCAAGGACAGTTGTCAGACCATAACCTGTGCTTAGCCTTACATTTTAATTGTGCAATTACTTGTGTTGCAGATTTTTTTTAAACTGTATTTTGTGTTTTTTTTTTTTTAAACCTCAGTGCAGTATAAGTACAGCAGAGATGGGGGCGTGGGAGGGATTTCTGACTTTGAATTGGCAGAAAAATGTGGCTTTGCCTTAAGAAGGAAATTCTGCTGAGAGGTGGTGTTCCAGTTTAAATACTTAAGAGCAAACTTAAAAGATTTATGCACTTTATTTTACAGAGAATCAGAGTGAAATGCAAATAAGTTGCAATGCCCTGAAAGGAAAAAATAACAGAAATCACAGTGAATTCCACACACTGTCACGATGGAATGCACTGCTTTGTTTATGAAAAAGTTAAACACGTTGAATTACACTCTGATTCAAGGTCTATTGTAAGAGCCTGCTCTTCAGCGATACCTTGCCACAGCACTAACAAGAGGCACAGCTATAACAGAGTGATAAAGTAAGACATAACTACTTTTCTAAGGGCTCAGCCGGGAAATTTTAACAAGGTACAGGATTTTGAGGCTGGGACATCAGGTGGGATTTTATTAAGGCAGGGCTTCTGACTGGCCTGTGTCATGCTCCTCATACTGTGGCTCATCTGTTCTCATTGTGCCACTTGTTATAGCCAGCTAAAAATGGGCTCTGGTGTTGCTAACGCTAATCTCACACCATACGCTTTTTGAGGAACATTGAGGTGTTGAACAAATTGACATGTGATGTGTCGGTCCTGCGGAACTCCAGGGCTGAAAAACCTCTGACTGAGACAAGATGAACGCTAGTCAGCGTATGAGAAACCATTAAAACAACATCTAGATTATATACCACCAAAGGAATATACCGTTGATTTGTTGTGAAGGACTTATGTGTCATAGCTGGAAAATGAATATACTAATGTAGTCTGTTTAAATAATCAGTGGAAACTGACTGTGACAGAGCCAGATGTTTTTTTGTTTTTTTTGATAAATATTTTTAAGAGCCAGATGTTTAAGAAGTATCTTAGAGATGGCAGGAATGTATAAAGCCCAATTATAAAGCACTGCTTCTGTAGATATTTCTCTAAAAAAACACTTTCTAGAAATGCACTGCTAAAGATGACAGAGTTGATTCAAAAAGCCATCCTCCCAACCCAATATGCACTTTATTTGTTGCAAAAGCTTTTATTTAAAAAAAAAAAAAAAGACATCGTATTCCAGTCTTTTTTGTTGCACTTTCCACTCATGGTGCTTTTTTGTACATCAAAATGGAATATTTTATCAACAAAATGCCGTATTTAGTTTACATATACTTGGTTTTGTGAGTCTAGCAGCCAAATGAGAAGTGTAGTTCTGCAGCTTTTACCAGCTTAATTTAATTTCTGTTAATTGTGCCACTTAATCCACTTTTACATTTATATGGTATGCATAATTCATACTGAAGCAGAATGTAATGTAATATAGCAAGGGAAGTACATTCCCACTGATGTTGTGGTGGCTGCCCCCATAAAACATAATTAGAACCATTCGAAGTGCAATTCATCTCCCCTTCTATACAAATCACATTTAGAGGATATAATCATATATGCTGCTTTATTGGCAGCTAAATGGGTTTCCAGCAGGTCTTGAAGCTGCCTTAGTATGTATGCTGAGATTACATGGACACATGGGCTACACGCAAGAACAGGAACAGGAAGAGGCTTTTTCCTGTGGCTCTGTGGAAGAGCAGAAATGTGATGACCTTAAAAATACAATGTTTTGTTTTGTTTTGTTTTTTTAAGCAAATCCATGGGTTTTGTTGCTAACCAGGGTCGGAGCTATGAGACAATAATGACAAATATCATCATGTAATTCTATAATTCTATATTGTGAATAAATGTTTCTATTTTATTTTAATGTGAATTTTATTTATATTGTCATCGGAAATTCATACAAAAGCATCTGAGTTTGTTTTTGCCTAATTTTACTCAAACTTTTTTTGTTGTTTTTGTTTTCTTTTAACTTTGTAATCAAATGTTCTATCTCTAGCTTTCTTAATGATTTGCCACATTCTGATTAAAAATAACCATTTTGAGCCACAGGTAACACTTCCTTTCTTCAACTGTCACGTGTTATTCAGCTCTTTAGTGTGTCTGTGTTTTTTTTTTTTGTTTTTTTTTTACCCCTAATTAAGGCTCTAAGTTTTGTGTTAATTTGTAAAAAGTACATCACAAAAACTCAGTGTAGAGTATTTAGTGACATATGGCAATTAGACTGCAGCATGTAATTAGCTTCACCTTACTTATCTCCTTCATTCTAAAAAACTATAATTAAGATAACAATTTACATTGATCTTCTTAAGTAATTACAACTCAGACATTACTGAGTAAATACCACAACACATTTATAGTTACAGTTACTTTAGTGTAGCATAATCCCCTCCAGTTTCATAATCAGTTTATTGTAAAACTTGTGCCAACCTCAAAATTTGAACACGAAACAGACTGCAGAATTGAATTCACTTTCATATGCAAGAATTTGAGATGTGTTTGCTGGTGCCCTTAAATCACAGTTAAGATATGTAACAAAAATAAGATCAGATGTTCCACTGTACGCAGAGTCTGGGTTGTGAGTGGGTGTGACCAAGTAGCAAAACCGTGACACTATAGCCCCTTTTACACAGCGTTTCTGTTCCGGGAATATTTCACCTTTATTCCAGAACGACATCTGTATAAACAAAATGGTGGATCATTTGGTCCCACTTCTGTCACGGCTCTTTAACACCTCTGGAGGTAGTAACAGAGCCGTGATAAAGGTGGAACCATGATTGCGGAACGCTATGTAAAAGGAACACCTCTCGTTCCGCAACCAAGGTGTGACGTTTTGATGACATATTGTGTGTGTGACCCCCACACCAGGGGGATTTAAAAATTAACGTGGGCCGTGTACAGTAAACAAACATATCAGTGTGACCAGAAAGATGTCGAACTGGGGAGACGACGAGATCCGCAATCAGTCGTTACTTCGGGCGGAGGACTCTATTCATGCTAATATTTGTGGAGCAGTGAAAGACAGGCCGTACCATGAAGACCCCGATGCTTGGGGTATTTCCGACACGCAAGTTATACGTCACACTATACACTGCACTGCGTAACTGCCCCTTTTGATTCTGGGATGCAGGTTCGCTGTGTAAAAGTCCAGCCTTTCTCACCTCTGTTCCTCCTTTGGCTTGGCTGTGGAAATGGGTCAATGGTGGAAAAAAGGTGGGATCACCATCTCACCTTTTTTCCGGGATCTCTGTGTAAAAGTAGCTTATGAGTGATGATCCTTGTGTTAGCAGTGACAGGGTGGGAACAGACCAGTAAAGAGACATGCTGACCTTCAACTAAAAGCAACAACCCAATCCATGCTGCAGTATTTTGAATGGAAACCCAGTAAAGCAGTCAAATTTATCTTTCTATGACATTTCCATTCATATCATGTTGTTTCCCACAATGTTCAGTACACTAGCCCATTACTGATATTCTGTCTTCTGTGTCTCAGCTCAGTAATGCGGGGCTCATCATCATCATCATCATCATCACCCTGCTGAGTACTTTACTCATGGTGTTACAACATCACTAATCTAACAGCTCAGTAAAAATTGTTGAAGTTGCACTAACATGATTGAGCAAAGAGAAAAAACTTTAACTGAGCGTGATATTTCATCACATTCCTAAGCCTGAGTAATCTTTTCAGATTTTTCAGGAAACACAGAAAACTTAGCCAGAAATTGAGTATTTCATGATTTGGGCAAAAAAGTTATTTTTGTCAAAGAATTACTGGGCAATTATTTTAGGAAGGTGATTGTACATAAGACTAAGTAAAAACACATTATTTTCTTTTTGACCAACTTCATAAAACAGATTATACCCAGACATTTATATATATAAAAACCTTATTTTTTATGCTGAGCAATCTCTTGATTCTTTAGTCTTTACTCACTAACCTAAAAGTCCACTAAAAACATGACAAACATTAAACAGTGTATGATTTGCTTGTTCTGGTGAATAATAACTGATCCACATTCTATACATAGGTGATGGTAATGCATAATAACACAAGATACAGCAGGAAAGAAAAAGAGAATGTCTGTTCTGAGCAGAAACATACTGATGCAACTTGCTCTCTGTGAATACAAGCGTCTAAATTTAATGGAACACCCCCAAAATTCTTATTTTCAAGTAATTGCACACCGATAGAATCACTGTTATGGCTATTATAGTCAATTATATCATAATTCCAATTACATTAAATTGAATATATAGCGTAGTATATTGGGCTTTTATATTCAAATCTAATGCTGCATTTCCACTACATGGTACTGGCTCGGCTCGGCTCGACTCAACTTCACTCGACTAAGCCTTTAAGCGTTTCCATTACATAAAAGAACCTGGAATCTGGTACCCGGTACTAGTTTTATGGTATCTACTCCACCAAGGTTCCAAATCGGGGGAAGAGATACTAAAACGTGACGTGTAAACACTACAGACCACTGATTGGTCAGAGAGTTGTCGCTGCGTCATTGCATTAGCAATGTGTGAACTGCCATTTAAAAAAAACAGATGCAGAAGTTTACAGTAAATATACCAGTAGGTTAATCCACATAGTGGCAGCCCGCAAAACACTGTGGTCAGTTGAGGAGATTCAGGGCGCTTTCACACAGCGTACTCGAGTCCGTACTGTACTTGGATATGTTCACACCTTTCCTGCAGATGTTGCTTTCACTAGCGTGTACCGCAGCCTGTGCCTGAGTATGAGTAGGTGTTACAGGGCCGAAACAGTAGGTGGCGGTGTGGAAGGAATTCTGTCGCTATCCAACAAACACGGAAGTCAGAAAAAGACAAACCCTTCAACATCAACTGAGCAAATGTTCTGTTCACAGGCAATACTTTTCTATTTGGTAGCCTGTTTGAGGCAAAGTGAGGAAGAGCAACCGTTGTTGTCCCTGATATAGCACCGAGTGGTTTGGTTGATAAGGTGAGCCCGTGCCGCGTGGATCCAAGACTTTTTCAGGAAACAACAGGAGTGCCGTCTATGGTCTTGTGGTGATTAACTCACTTCCGTTGTTGGAATGGTGATTAGGTCACTTCCGGTCTTGGGCACGGCCCACATTCACACGGCACCATACCGTACTGGAGCATGGGCAGTCCGTACGCTACTTGAGCATGAAACGGTTGCGTTCACATGGACAAAATTAAGTGGACTTTGGGATCCAGCTACTCAGATACGGACTCCAGTACGCTGTGTGAAAACGCCCTCAGACATTTCTGTCCTTGGTGGCCAACAAAAAAATTCAGTGTGAGCTTGACGGGGCAACATGCAACGAGCGAGTTTATCAGCTACTCTCTGAGCAGACATCACACTATGACGTCCAGGTACTCTAAAGCCGGTAGTATCCTGTAATGAAACGGTCTCCAGGAATAGTACCTGGTACCCAAGTTGAGTCGAGCCAGTTCCACGAAGTGGAAACGTGGCATTACACTGAACCTCAAACTCTCATGATGTTTGTCAAACATCACCATTCCAACAGGTTAGAAAACGTACACTTAAGCTGTCAAAAACTAATCATATCTCTCAAACACTTACAAACTGTTGCCTAAACCAAATCATGCTGAAACAGGGTTTTGGTTTTGAGGGGGACAGAATGAGAGAGAGGGAGTTAAAAAAAAAAACTAAAACTAAACAGACGTTGCCTGGACTATATTCATGTCTCCTCTCCTCGCAGCTACTTACTAAATCAAAAATACTGTCAGATTTAACCACCTTTGTAATGGAACACAGCAACACTCATGTAGTTTGGATTCCTGAACTACACATAGTGGTTTCATACACAACTCAGATTTCAGTCTGCAAGGCCTCCTGCTGGAAACATAAAGCCTTCACTTGTGTGAAATTAGCTGAAAATAAAACTACAGAGAAAATCAAAAGTTTCCAACAGTTTAGCTATTTAACTCTGCTGTCTGCCTCAGCATGTCACGATGTAAAAAAAAACATAACAATCATTGTTGGTATCAACATGAGCTGTAGGGGCTAAAGGCCAGTCAATGAAACCACCCGGTTTTGACATTTACTGTACAAAGCTGTTGAACGTCACCATCACTAAGTCAGCTCTTTCAGAAAGTGGATCTATTGACAAATCAGGAACGTCAGTGCAGGAACCAGCATACAAGAACAAAGACTTAGCCAAGTTTATTATTGGATTTCTGTCCTAACCTTCAATCCATTTCTGTGAGAGTGGTTATTATTTCCAAAGAGCAGGCTGATCTGAGCTTGTGTCCAGGTCTGCAAGGTCACAAATACCCACACAGCAGACCAGGGAGTGATGGAGCATCAGTACATGGCCAACATCCATGACAAATCTCCTGTCAGACAGGTTCTCATTCCACCTACTAAGCACAAAGACCAAACATTATCTTGGAAACAAGACAGGGAGTCATTTCAAGACACATACAGCTGTGAAGTGACAAAAACCAGACTTGAAGTGACACAAGACTTCGCATTAGAAACAGACATCTAACAACAGCAGAGGCCTGTCTGAAATGGACCCTTTTGATGAGATCTGATAAATGCTATTCAAATGAAAATTTAGGAACATGTCTGTAAATTGAACTGACTTTCAACTAAACCAGCCGGAAAGCATGGACTATGACAAACCCATCTGTAAGCTTATGTAACAAATGCTAGTGATGAGTAAACCCCATGGATGAAATGAAACAGTTTGGTAATAGTATGAACAGTAAAACATACAAACTGTGAAGCAACAACACCATCTGGCCATACGTCTGTTCGTACTGTATATCACTGACTATTTTATTTTCTGGGGACTCTTACCTAAAATGGCTCTGCATTATACAAAACACAAAAATCAAAGGTTATGTAATTACTGTGTATTAATATCACAAACATGTAAATTATTTGCAGTGCAAATGCTTTAGGAGAACTATTTAATCATATATTGTGAAGTAAAAAAACAAAAAGCAAACACTCATTGCTTTTTGGTCCACTGCTCACTTGTTCTCAGTGAGTTGACAATTAAACTCTGTGAAGGATAAAACTGTTTACTAAAGGAGAAGATCTGTCTTACTAAATCCACATCAACCCCAAATGAGTATTGTATAATGTGTGTGTTTGAAAGTCAACACATTTAAAAGACAAGAACACACCCCAAAGATAAACTCCATCCACATTTTTCTAATTGAACTCTGTGTTCTTTCCTTTGGACATGGCACGGATTAGCTTGCAGGTTTATTTATAGTCCCTTTTTAACTCATGTGTCATTGTGTTCTGGTGGAGGTGAATATTGCAAAGCTGTGTCCTTGGTCTTGATCTGGCCCGGAGCTTTTGTCATCTGTCACATTTCCTTTTCTACTGTGAAGGACTGAGTAAAAGGCAAAAAAGCAATGACCTAAATGTCATGTTGGGGGCTATCATCAGGTTTTATGTTTTGATGTGTTGAAAGGTGAGTATTACTCTACCATACCTCATCAGCCATTGTTAATGTGTCCTTTAGCAATGGTTTTTGGCCTTAACTCCCAGAGCAGCAGCATTTCAACACAGTGGCCCTATTGCACAGCTGTCAAGAGAGCTTCGACGAGTGAGTATGACACTGAAGGAACTAAAAAAAAATCTCACTATATGTTCTCACATCATATCCCTTTGTCCACTTTTATGCTGCAGAAATCTCCATGTTATAGTTTGAATTATATACACTGTAATATAAGGCATTTCAGTTCTGCTCTCGAATAAATGACGTTTTACTTTTTGTAAACAGCAGAATGGGAACACAGAAAAGATTGAAATGTAAATTGTAAATGTCAACTCAGTATCAGATACATGCAGGTGAAGCAATTTAGTGTTTTTATTGAAGCAGCAATTTATAATGCCCTTCTTTTCTTGAAATCTGTCATCCTTTTGTTAAATCAAGGCTGGCAGTGAGAAGCTTAACAGGAAATCAGTCAACATCCCATAAAGCTTTGTATTAGATTGAGAAGAAGCAATTTTTGCAGGTGCAGGTGAATTGTTTTGTATACTAATGTCGATCTGAGTAGGAAATTGTTGTCAGTGTAAGCACCTAGAGACCTAGGTTCCCATGGTATACTGAAAAGAAAAAAGAAAAGAAAAGAAAAGAAAAGAGAAAAGAAAAAATATTTTATTTATCCCACCATGGGAAAATTTCACAGTTTAAAGGATTGATATTTTGCTATTTTGCTTTTTTAAATGGAATTATGCATTTTCAAACCTTTCCCTGTGGTCTACATAAACTGTAAATACTCTGCTTGGGTCTGAATTCTTCATTCATTCAACTCCACAGCTCCATCTTCGATCCTATTTCTGACTAATGACACCAAAAAGGTCGTTTTGAGCGCTGGCCCTTCAAATGCACATGAGCCACTTCAGGCCCCGCCCCCTCCAGGTTGTTGACTGTGCTGCTCTGTCCTGTTCAACCAACAAC
>JAPQRP010000025.1:25378534-25391356 GCA_037367295.1 Apogon hyalosoma
TATTTGTTTATTTTTAATTTCTTTCAGGTTTTAGCCTCTGGTTAACTACTGTGGCACAGCCTACAACTGCCTTCTGACGTTTCTCTCATGTCTCTCTCACATGCTCATCCTCTCATTTTCAATTCAGTCAAATCCTATCTGCAATGTGAACATGTCAGTCATTTCATAAATTCATGAAAAGCAAAAGCAATCTGCAATGATGAGTGCTTATTATTATTATTATTATTATTTTCAATTTCCATTTCTGTACCTCATTTTAAAAATTTCATATTGTTTTCAGAGAGCATCTGTGGCTGCTTCATTTTTTTTTTTCATTGTGTTTCATCGTTCACTTAGCTTGTGATTGGATTTAGGTGCTTGGCGACCCAGCAGATGTAACCTCCTGGAATAGTAAACATCATCTGACATTTTCCTGTTTACATTCAGGACACAAGACTAGCTGTTGTAAATGCCACAGACAACACAATCAGATGATTTTTTTGTGATAGCTCATAGAAAAACTATCAAAAGTATGAATTTACTATCTTGTAGACTCCTTCAGATTAGGTCTAGGAGATCTCATCATGATCGTGACTGATCTTAATTTGTCATATGATCTGCTTTCAGAAGAATTATATGGATCGCATCATTTAAAAAAAAATTGCCACCCAGTAAACAGAGTGTTGCATTATGGGTTTGTAGTCAGGCTGGGTGATCCAGCCAAAAGATCACATGACAATCTTTTGAGGTAAAATCATGATCCACGATCTGAATCACAATTTTCTTACCTTGTTTAAAGCTGTGTATGACGGTCGTCACCAATTTGTCATCAAATCTGTAAAACCCCAGTAATAGTCTAAGTATCAGGAATCCATTAGTCTTTCTGTGATTACACACCTGAATCACTCCCCTCATGGTCAACAACTTCAAAGTATACTCCACCACAAACAATCCATTAGTTTACATACCAAACCGAAACCTAAACGAAACCGTCACTCGGGTTTTTTCAGCATTTCCATGCAGCCACATTATGGCCACAGCGGAAACAAACATGGAAACAGCTTCACTGCCTCTTGCTACTGCAGCTGCATGAAATTTCGAAAAAACCCAAGTGACGGATTCGTTTAGGTTTCGGTTTGGTATGTAAACAAATGGATTGTTTGTGGTGAAGTGTACTACAGAGTTGTTCACCATGAGGGGAGTGATTTATGTGTGTAATTAATCTAATTAAATGAAAAACTGGTGACGAACATCATATGCCGCTTTAAAGTATAGGTGAATTAGAAGCTTTTTCCTTTACTCTTTTCTCTAGGTTTTGGAAGCTTGGGTTGTGCATGATGACTTTTTGTTTTTTTTTGTATTTGACATGACACACTGCATTTTTGCATCATTTTGGACTGATACAACTACACTATTTAGATCTTGAAGTAAGCAAACACATCCACAGTATTGGGTCCATACAACCACAGTGTTACCATTAATTACTTGGACTGTGGTGACCTATTTCACCCCATTTCCAGGTTTTGCAATGAATCAAAACATTTTTAAGCCAGAATTATTCATCATTTCTTTAACAGCAGTAAAACAACACAATGAATAAACTCTGTGAGTCCATGTGGGCTGATATGCAAACAAATGCTAAAGTATTGCCGGATGGACTGAAATAAAGTCACTAGCCTAGCAACCTGTGCTAGTGACAGGTTGCTAGGTTGCTAAACCCACACTGTAAAAACTGATGAGTTTGTTCAACTTAAATCATTTGAAGAAACTAATTAACTACAAAAATGTAGTAGTAAACTGTAATCTGAGTGGATGTGGCAGAGAAGTAAAAATAATGACACTGTCAGTAACAAACCCCATGTGAGGAGAGATACTGTGGAAATAGAAAGGAGTTAGGTCCTGCTTAAAGACAGAAAGCAACAAATTATTCCTTGGTGTGATGCTGAAAAAAGCTTTACATAAAACAACACTGCAGAAATTATGAAAAATGACAGTCTGGCTGAACATATAGATAATTTTGACTCATGTACATATAGTTAAAATCTGAGACTATATTAGAATTAGATGAACAGAAAAACATATTCCATCAGTAAATCTCATCAGTACCATACCGTACTGACTTCATCCGCTTATCCAGGTCTGGGTCATGGGGGCAGCAGCCTCAGCCCAGAAGCCTAGACAGCCCTCTCCCCAGTCACTTCCACCAGCTTCTCTGGGGGAATCCCGAGGTGTTCCCAGGCCAGCCGAGAAATATAATCCCTCTAGTGTGTCCTGGGTCGGCCCCGTGGTCCCCTTCCGGACAGACATGCCCAAAACACCTCACCAGGGTGGCGTCCTGGAGGGATCCTCACTATGCCCAAACCACCTCAACTGGCTCCTCTCGACGTGGAGGAGCAGCAGCTCTACTCTAAGTCCCTCCTGGATGTCCGAGCTCCTCACCCTATCTCTAAGGCTGAGCCCGGCCACCCTGCGAAGGAAACTCATTTCGGCCACTTGTGCTCGCAACCTCATTTTTTCAGTCATTAGAATCTCTTCAGTGAAACTATTAATATATTTGGTTTCATACCTGAAATATACTGTCCACAATATGTATGTTAAATAATGAAGATTATATTAAAACCATGAGTTTGAATCTTTTTTCATATAGAGTATGTTCAGTTGCATTTACAGTTTTAATGATGTATAGTCAACAGTTAAGTCAAATGAGTGACCCCAACTTTTTTTTATTTTTAAGTTACATGAACTCATTAAGATGTTGTTAGGTTTTACAGTGCACAGCTTAAATACTGTAACTACACTGACTACAAAAGTTTTGACAGCACTGTTATTTACATTTAATGACACAATCTGTATGCTCCCTTTAAAAAATACATCATATACAATAAGATTGGCCGTGATCTAGGAAGAGGAGCTCGCCAGCCTTCATTTGCAGAATTAGTCTTTATAGGCGTGTGTGTGTGTGTGTGTGTGTGTGTGTGTGTGTGTATCCACTTTAACCTGAAGTGTTTGTGTAAGGTGTTGTTTTGTTACAGCTGAAGAAACAAAGAAAAAAAAATCACAACTTCAGCCAGAAATTGTGAGCTCCTGGGTCAAAGTCTGAACTCTGGTTTGCAGTGAGTTTGATTATTGTACGCTTTACAGTTACATTTTTGGCTCGTTATGAAACTCAGACAGGACAAATGAAGCCGCCACAGTGCAGGCAATTAATAGCGGAACACTACAGCTGTCAAAGATTTGTGTTGAGTTAGGAAAATGTGGACTAGTGTTTATCAGTCTTTAACTCTTATCAAAACATTGCTATAATATCAGTTAAATGTTGCAAAAATGCACAGTTTGAAGTAAGGCATCATCAGCAACAACAAAACCCCCACACCAGTACACCACAACACCGGTACCAGTACATTTCACAAAAAATGTCTTGATGTCTTTTTGGGTTTTTTTTTTTGTAGTGGCTGGCTCAGGCAGTTACAAACAGACAAGGATATAAGGGTTGCCTCAGGACACATTAATGCCACTATTAATATTTCACTATCCTGTGAGTGATGCAGTCCAATTTGATCGATGGTGATGGAAACAGTGTGTCCTCTGTTGGACAGGGAGGTTCTTTTCTATACTCACACAAATAACAACACCAACACAAACCGTGCCTGTGGGCAGGACTCTTCTGTCCACAGTAATGATGTCATGCAGAGGCTAAAGGTCAGCCTCCGTCCTTTCGTCCCTCTAGAGCTGCAGCTGGAGGATACGTCCATAGCTGCTACTGTGCATTGAACAGACTGTTGTCAGCTCAGCTCATCCTGTAGATTTAACCTCACGAGTTGTGACCCGGATACATTTTGAAAATATAACTTTCTATTCATTGTTGGGTTCATGTTTTGTTGGTGTAAGAAACAGTGTTGTAGTGTAAGGCATCACTAATCAATTTTCAGTAATATTTGAATCGGAACATGTTCAATAGCAATTGCATTACAACACACTTTTCGCCCATAATTTAATTGCTCAAATGAAAAAACAAACAAACAAAAAAACAGCAAGACTGTGAGACCTAAAGGAATTAAAAAAAATAAATAAATAATGCAGCAGTAAAGTTCTGTTTCCTGTTGGTGTTCAGGCAATGGGTGAAAATGGCAGAAGACAGTCCATTGGCCACATGGACGTATGTTCATTACTAACCCTAACCCTGCTTTACAGAAGCTAGTTAGCATGATCCCTGTGATCAGCAATGACAAGGTGAGCTAACGTTTCTATGACTAGTTAGAATTCTTTATTAATTGTGGGTTTCTCTACCGGCATCCTCTGTGCTGCACCCCCTGTTTGAATATGTCAAATGTTGAAAAAAATGCAAGCGTTCCTGCTGGGATTTGCACATCGTAGACTGTAGCGTTACTTACTGAACGTCCATATCAGAGGCGATTGCTTTGAGACAGCAAGGGAGGCTGAACTTCCCCTAACATTTCAGGAAATGAATGGGCAGAATTGCACTGATGAATTTACAGTAAAGACATGAATTACATTTACATTAAAATTGCGCAAGCATGCACTTAATTTTATGGCTGTGTTGTTCTGGTTAGCTGTTCAGCAAGGCAAGGCAAGTTTATTTGTATAGCACTATTCACACACAGGGAAACTCAAAGTGCTTTACAAATGCATAAAAATAATAATAAATAAATAAATAAAAATCCCAGAAGAACAAAAGACATTAGAAATCACAAAAAGGGTAAAATAAAATAAAAAAAAAAACAACCAAACAAACAAACATTAAAATCATCAGAGATAAAATGTGCTTTTAAAATGCAATACATGCATTTTTTATATTGAACCATACATTAAAATTAACATTAAAATTCAAACGGAGTAAAGCAAGACATTAAAATAAAAAAGTGCATTTAAAAGACAAGACTGAAAAAGAGTTTACTCACGTAGTGTTTGCTTTCCAAAGCAAATTCCCTGATACATTCTTGTATCAGTGTACTACACTGTTGAATTTCCCACTGACGTCGACTGTCAATGGGACGTCTATGAGGCAGCACCAAGCTGTGTTTTTCACTGCAGGGAATCATGGTGGTCATTGGTTAAATGCATAAAATCATCCCACCCAAAACCCTCCCATGAACATTCAGCCTCTCTAGGGGTGAATGGGTTAGTAGGCAGGCCAGGATGCTGGACTTTGAACGTTGGATTGGATGAACTGTTCCAAAGAGTAGGTATTGGTCTGAAAGGCTGAACCCGTTTTGACTGACAGCGGTGTTGAAACATACCGGCATCAGAGCACGTTGGAGCTCAGTCGGGATCAGTGGAAGAGAGGTCGCTTGCCAAAGTGCCATGACTACATTAGCTGAGGAGAAAAAGGGTAGTCATGCACCTGCAGGTGTGTGCTGCTGTGCTTTTATGGTACAGATGAAGTAGAACAGCCTCAATTAAACATTCCTTTTATTTTTAAGTGCTTTGCTATAATACGACAAGTTTTATGACGGAGCTGTAAGATGAGCTTCCCCTGTTTTAAAGACCAGCAGCCGCCACTGGTCCACATGTACTTTGGGGTGCAAATTTATGCATCCCAAGGCTCCCCTATCTCTTGTAGGGGGGTGGGGGGCATGCGCAATTTATGTCAAGAGTCTGCATGTAACTGAAAAGTAATACAGCAGTCACAATTCTGAGACAGTAATATTGTAAGGTAAAGAATTACTTTTAAATGACAGTAACAAGTAATCTGTAATGAACTGGAAATGGAAGTTACTTGCACAACACTGATAAGAAACAGTATTTGTTTTGTTCTGACCTCACAGAAGAACAATAGCCAGTGAAAAGTAACTCTACGTGGACACTCCAGAGATAAAAGCTTAAAGCACAAACAGTAAAGTTGATTTTCTTCGGGGTCTGTTAATTCCCCCTCTGGCAGTTTTCCTCTAAGGACAAAATCAGAACAACTTTCTAAACTCATCAGCAATACTCTCTGAGCTTACACAGCTTTCTATTTTTATTTTCTAAAAACTTCCAAAGCAGCTTTATGCACAGTCTTCTGGTGCCCTGTAGTAATAGATGTTCTTTTGGCTGTTCTCAGAATTTCAAGGCAATTTTGAATACTTGTGACTATGAATCAATCCATTCCTGTATCTCAAAACTGATTGGAATATTTTACAGCTGATTAGGACCAAACCATAGCTGAGAGTGAAGAATGAACTATCATTGTGTGGGTTCACTCTATATAAAGCTCAGAATCACACTTTGGTCTTATTTTAGTCCTTTAGAATTCAGAACAGTAACATTCATTCAACACCAAATAAAGTGAAATGTTAAGACTCACACAGCTCTTGAATTACTAAAACGAGCCCTGGAGGTAAAAGAGGGCTGATCAGCTGCTACATACTCTGTATACTGTGGAAATGTATGATGAAAACTTGCTAAAAGGTACAAGGTCTCTTCTGATATATTACCTGAACAGTATGAGAAATTCAATGGTTGATAAGGTGAGGTAATCTTTATACAAAGCCTGTTATGTTTTAGCAGTTTGTTTGTTTTTTTCAGCTCTTTATTTATTTATTTTTTTAAAAAAACTCCAGAGCCAAACACGTAACCTTTTCCAGAAAGTTTTGCCAGTAGTTGTACTGAAAGTGGGTTGAAACCAGTACATATTAAAACTGGATTCTAAAAAACATGTGTTGTGGAAATTTTTCTCTGCTGCTGGTGAATAATGAAATAGAGACTTCTGCTGGCCGACAAGGTTTTTTATTTCTTTGCAAAGAAAGTTCAGTTCTGCACACGAATGGTGATCGTGAAGAAAAGGCCCTGAGCTTCTGGCAAAATCCACCTTTATAGGGTGGATAGCATCTCATGGGTGACACCTACAGGGGTCTCAGTGCTGGGCCCCAGCTTTTACACCTAGTCACGAACATGCATTTGTTGCTTATTTACATGTGTAATAAGACACCTCGATAGATTCCATGGAAAAGTAACAGTGGGGGGTGTTGGGGAAGGAGATGAGACAAAGCTAAAATTCTATTACACAAGTATTAATAGAAAGCAAAAACGCTAAAAGGAAAATTGCTTAAAGCCGTGTCTTGCCGTGGCGTTATGAAAACTAACTTATTTTAGACCAAAATGTCAGCAGGAACTGTCAAAGGTCAGTATTTACAGCCAAACACAATGCAGCGGCACTGATATGACCTTGTTATGGTATGTTATCTGTGACAGCAAATGATAAGCATGTATTAGAGAGCTGACTGCTTTGGCACTGGCTTTGTCATTGTCGTGCTAACTCACTGAAGATAATTAGCTCCGGGGAAGTGGAGTGCCTTGTCCTTTTCAAGTTTGTTTGTTGATCAAAGGCATTTGACAGACTTGCTAATCCCCCCTTCGACTGGCTGGAAAGCAAGTGAACTGGCTGGAGCAGCAGGTTGTGGAGTGGCAGCTGATGCACACAAGGACTTTAGGTAATGCAGTTTGGTGTCACTTGAGCTTCAGATATCTTATCAGGTAAATTAATAAAAGAGTGAGTGTTTTTTGAAGGATGTGGCTAATGTTCTTTTACATCCACTTCAGTGTCAATAAATTCCATGAAAAGGTCAAAATACAATAATTGGATTTAAATGTTAAAAGGGACATTAACCTCTGAAAAACTGTAGGGTCGAAGAGCTTTTAGTGAAATGACTTGTATGACAGAAAGTCACACATTTGTGTCTATTTTCAGCTGCAGCTTTAAGGTCTTGACCCACAGGGAAGGTGAATATTATGCAGTGCAAATGTGGCATTTTATATTTTTAGAACAAGGTCAACTTTCAATCAATGGCTGAGATAGACGTTATTTTCCAACAGCAATAATGGACCCAAATTCTAGCCATTGTTTTGTATAAAACACAAAGATAATGAAGACAGTGAAGTGAAGGCAACATGTGGAGTAGCAACACCAAGAGCAGGGGTTCCCAAAATTTTAAGTCATGACCCCTAAAATAACGGTACCAGAGACTGGTGACCCCCACTATAGAACATATGCATGTGACGTCACACTAGTGGAAGTCACCGTGGTTACTGAGTGGCAGAAAGAGGGAGATGAGTGGCAGCGCTGGCTACAATACCGTCTAAACTTAAGAACAATATTAAAAAATGTAAAAATGTGGAAGAGCTGTTGTGCGATTGACTGTATGAACAGGTTTGAAAAGCAGTTGGAGCTATTGTTATACAGGCACCGAAAGTTTAAGAGAAGCAGATGCAACGAAACCTGGATTTGTGGATCCCGTTTCGTGTCAGGCAAGATTAATTTATACTGTATTTTTGGGTTAAATCATACCTTAAATTACGTATTGTTTTGGCTAATGTTACTTCTTAGTAAAGCTCTTGTTAGCATCTTACATGGTTTTTGTCTTCATTTTGTGATTCTGAACCTTGTGCTCTACATGATTTGTAAACTAACTTAAAATGAGGCTAACCCAGTTTTTCAGATACGGGGGTACTGGAGCACAAAGCCACGATGGCATATTAGGGCCACATGAGAAAATAAAAACACTGTCACTACGACAATAAAGTCATGGATAAAATATTGAGATAAAACCCGTAATTTTATGAGAATAAAGTCGAATAAAAAAAGTGTCATAATTTTATGAGAATAAAGTCATAATATTTCAAGAATAAAGCCATAATATTAGGAGAATAATGTAATTTAAAACCAGGTGGGAAAAGTATGATTTTCAATACCCTGCTCGTACAAAGCAGTAGTATCTGTGTTGTATAAAGTATTTGATATTAATTCTACTTAAATCTCCACAGTCCCAGTAGATCCTGCATATGTTCACTGGGTCAGTCCACTGTCTACTGTAGATGGACTCTGGATCAGCTGGTTCTGCTCTAGTTTTGGACCCTGGTTGTCAGTGATGATGAAACCATGTATATTTGTTTCAGGTAAAAGAGCGATAATCCCCTTCATCCTGGATGTGAGGATACATGATTTTGGGCCACATGTTGATGTTTGTGGACCACTTGTTCTTTGGTAGCTCGTACGGATCCATGTCGAGTCCAGTTGTCCTTAATTTCATTTCATATTCCACATTTTTCCCGGTCTTGCTGTGTTTACTGCTACACTCGGTTGTGTTGAGTGAGGTTTTTGCCACTCAGTCTGACTTAGAGGGGCGTGGCCCGGGGGGGAAGTGACTTAAACTCATACTATCTATTTCCGAAGCGACTGAAACATTAAAAAAAACGTGCGCACAGGACTCACACAATGATACTATGACATATTTGCCGCATTGCATTGTGGGTACTGGGCATTTTACTCATTGTGTTCTGTTTTATGTGCAGGGGTTCAAGGGGGGCTTTGTGTTGATGTTTAATTAGGTTAATGTGTCTGTTTTGCTTTGTTTATTAGCTTTTTTATATTTATTTTATTTTTTATTAATATAACACCATTAGTCAAACCTGTAGGCCAAACAATGCCTCATCTATTTGTCACATTGATGATACCAGCCAGACATTGTTATCGCAGGTACAGCAACTGTGAGGTAAAGATCTTCCTTCAATGGTTTGACAAACAATAAGTTCACCTCCTCTCCTCAGAACTAAAGTGACACAGTAATGCTGTCAACCTGTCAAGACCAGCCCAGGGGTCACATCAAGAGGTGTCTGAATATTGTCTCAAAAGCACAACTCCAGGAACCCCCGGCCTACAGTACACTTTCAGGATAGTGGGGAGTTTCTGTAACATGAGTGTCACAACAATCTAGTCAAGTTTGCACTGTGTGTGTCATTTTACCTGGACACTTGACATAGTCCAAAATGAACAGAGGGCCCGGATCAGAGACTGGAGACACACAAGCTGCAAATATTCCTATTTCTCTCCAACAGAGTAGGGTGAAAATATTTGAATCTTTTATTTAACAAGTGTCACAGCTGTTGTAAACTCTCTACTCTAAACATCTCCACTGGTGTGAATAAATGGGCTTGCACTTGTGCTTCACAATGTCCACACTAAAACACTCATAGGAAGCCACTTGGGTTTAGACACTTTGCCATGTGGTCAAGGATCGAACCGGTTTGAGGATAACTCTCATGAGCCACAACTCAAATTTGAATGGTTTTCATGTGAAATGTTCCATATTTGTAATTTTGTGTTTTTATCACCTGTTTTTACATTTTTACACTAGTTCTTTTTTGTGTTGGGATTGATTTTATGATATTATTGATTACTTTTAAAGCTTTTCATGGTCTGGCTCCAGATTATATTTTAGTCCTTTTAATCCCACATCACCTGGTGTGCAGTCTGACATCCTCTGTTTATCCTTTTGTCCAGGATAACCCTAAAGTGGCCTGAACCTTCTTAGTCATGGCCTAGAAGTTCTTATTATCTGTCACACTCCTGGTGTGTAAAAGTCTCAACTGTGATGAGGGTTGCATGGTCAAGTCGTGCTTTATCATTTTTGACTAATTTACACCAAGAAATTTGTTCACTTGACCCCGTGTTCTGCACAGCCTCTTCTAATTTACATGTATTTTCAAATTTCTTGTTATTTTTCATGTAATGTCAAATGTGAAAGGCTTTTATTTTAGGTTTTTGTGTCTTATGTTCTATGTATATATGAATTCTAGATACTGAAATTTGACAATATAACATATAACAAATTTCAGTATCTAAAATTCAATAAAATACCAATCTCAAAATGTGTGCCACGTGTAGAAATGACTGAAAGGAGAAAAAGACTTTGAATATCAGAAAAAAAAATTTGCTGAATGAATTCAAGTGAAAGTATAGTGAGTAAAAGAACCCTTTATCGAAACAGTTAAAAGGTGGGGGTGTGATTCTCCTTTCTAGTCTTCCCTGCAATTTCAATTCAAATGCTAAGGACATAAATCCTCCCCTCAAGACAATGACCAGTGTCTGTTTTGCAGCTCTTTTACTCTCCTTTGGTCTCTGTCTTTCTTCATCACCTTCCCCCCTTTGTGATTTCAACAGCAGCTCTCGAGCTGACAGCTTAAATGGGTCTTCAGACAGACAACAAATACCATTTAAAATGGCAGCCTCTGTCACTGGGGAGTGCTGCTCCAGGTCTGTTAAAGCCATTTGGGAAATTAACTGAACAGCCTGAGTTTTCGACGAACACCTCGTGGATAACAACACTAGTTCTCGGAGACAGTGTTAATGGCTTATGCGTCCTTAGTAACATTAGACTCTGAAAAATCAGCTTTTAAATACAAACTGGGAATGTTTCAGGTCAGTTTTAACCAACGGTTCAGGATCGACAGGCGCAAATTAATGTGTCATGTTCCCTTAAGGCCAATGCTTTGCTCTGCGAAGCACAAGATTAATTTTTTGTGAGTGGATTTTAAATTGGAAATCAGTGCCCTTACAATTAGCCCCGACAAAGTAATTCTGTTTTAGAAAATGCAAATATGGTTTCAACTGTGTTTTGTTTCAGCTCTAAGTTGTAATTGTTGTGTGTCTCATTTTCGTTGCTTTGGCAGCTTTTCCTTTTAATTAACATAACACTTTTTGCTCAGTAATGTCAGTGCTGAGACAGATTTGAACAACACTGATAAAATCAAAAACATTTGAAGTCTATAATATGAATAAAAGAAGACATTTCAATTTGGAAATGAAGACAAATGGCAAAATTATTTCCTAAAGTATAAAATCTTTTTGAATGATTTCTTAATGATGTGCCCTATTTTCTGAAACTCCATGTGCACGCATAAACAAACAATAAACAAACCTCATTACAGTGTATACGCTCCAGGTCAAACCAGCTAAACAATTTGTCAGTATTAAACACACAATTAAAAGCTAATATTTCACAACAGAAAAACATCAAAGAAAAAGATGAAGGTAATACTGTGTAGTGAATGTGTGTTGTCTGGCTCTGTACTTCCTGTATTCCTATGGTTGTTGACTGAATTAAAAAAGTATGTTAAGATCACAATATATTATTCTCATTTAGAAAGACTGACTTCCACCAGGGTGGTTATATAATCATCTGTATCTGCGTGTTTACCTATTTAAATACATCTAGAGCTATCTATATTTAATTATATCTCTAAATTATATTGCAGTGTTTTTATGTTTCATATTTTGCACTATATTTGCACAAACTGCATTTCATCGTTCAGTGCTCGTACTTCACACAATACAGTTGAATCAAACATATTTGTGTTGGAAGAGAAAGAGCCAAAGAGGAACTAAACAGCCTGGAATGGAAAGTGATTAGATTGAAAGGATTGATGGGTCTTGTCGATGATATGAGCTCCATTCAAGAAAATCTAAAAATAAAGCCTACGTAGAAGTGTTATAAAGTTGCAGTACCGCTGACAGCCACTGGGGTGGATCCAAAAAGCCCTAGCATCCTTAGACTTAAACGGAACAAAATAGTGAATCAGGTTTTTTCTAGGACTCATTCCTGTTTCATCCTTTTTATTTCAACTATAATAAGTGATTTGGTGGTCCATCTTTAATTTCTCTCTCTGTTAATCAGATCTCAGGGTAAATGGAAGCTTTAACGTCTGCTGTGTTGGGCTTTGACAGCTTTCTATCACAGCTTGCTCATCTGCGGGGTTGGACTTTTGGAATTTTGGTTCATTTAACAAAATGTAGACAGACAGCTTGATGATAATGATACTTTATAGGTTCCACTAACAACACAGTAAAATTACTTTGTTACGTAACGCTTACTGAAGTTTACCGTTTTATGGAGCCAATGAGGGCGTACTTATGAGCTCACCTCTGATCCCATGGGCTCCACTAGTTCCATCCTTTTCGTCAAATATTTTCACTTCTGGGTCCAAAAAGCCAATGTGGTGATAAGCAATTTTCCAAGGGGTGGTGACTTCTCTCTCTCTCTCTCTCTCTCTCTCTCTCTCTACATATGT
>JAPQRP010000025.1:25391456-25406915 GCA_037367295.1 Apogon hyalosoma
ACTTTGTATGGTATCCAGAAAGCTTCTCAAGCAAACTAGAAAAATTACAGAGGCAACAAGAACTTACTCATTATTTGATCAGTAAAATCATCAGCAAGATTTCTTAATTTGTTTTTCAAATGTGAGACTTTCACAGTTTTGTGTCTTGCCAGTAAATGCCAAAAAATTAAACTGGAGGATTAATCAACCTGAAAATCGCTTTAGAGACTACTGCTTTTCTGTTTCCAATCCTGCATTCAGTCACGCCTTCATTCTGTTTTCTTATTTATGTGTGAAATCCTACTCATTGCTACACTTTATGATAGCACAGCTCATATATTAATTTCTTTAATGAGTGTTTTTCAGTGGAAATGCACAGCGTTGACTAGCTAATGAGGCTGGTGTGTAAGTGACAGAGCTAAACCTGTGGAGTGGCAGCACTCTCCATGTCATGTCAGGATGAGCGTCTGGCGATGGAAAAGCGCACATCTCGGCTTCACTAATTGTTTTGTCAGCCAGGAATCCCAGCAACGCAAATTCAATCTGCGTGTCAGAAATGTGCTTATTCTGCTAGCAAGGCAATGAACCGTGACCGTGCTAAAGCTTACTGTGATGATACACATGTAAAGATGCACTGATTGTGGATAGTATGTTAACCTTCAGCAGCAAAACTCGAAATCCACAAACTTCTTCAGGAATGTCTGCAACCATTGTTCAACTACCAACACATTTTTGATCTATGGATTATATACGTGCTTGTGAACTTGCTATATTCTTTCCTCACATCAGCACAATTAAAAACAATTATATGACATTTACTCCTCTTATTGAACTCATCCCAGCTGGTCACCCTTTAATACCCATTCTGCCCTGATGCCATCTTATTTTACACTCCCATGAGTCAAAATTATAAAATATAAGCAGAAATAATTATATTCCATTGTGAAAAATCAGACGTTAATGTTTCTGCACTGAGCTTAACTCATCTGTGTACTTAAAACTGGACTCATTTGTGTTAATTACAGGCTTCTTTCATAGACATGGAGGGGAAGCTCTGCTGGAAATTCGTGTGGGAGGAAATAACTTTGCACGATGTTGACGCAAGTCCCAGTAGTTCCTGGTAGAGGTCATTGAATATCATGCATTACATAATTCCCCTCCAGGTCAAAATATATTAAATTAAGGAGGCTGAAAACTCGTCTCAACCCAGGGGTATGTTTGGTCTAAACTCAGCAACAGTCTGCACACTTAAGTGTGGTGTAATGCAAAAGCCCTAGCCATTGGAACGGTGCTAAAACTCCAGATCTGCCAAAGCACACAAGGGAGATCATTAAAAGTGAGAAGAGAGGGAGTCCCATTTGCCAACCACCTTACCAAACCCGCAGACCATCTATTCGTTTGGCACTGTAGTCATATCTCTGTTTATTGCTCTATCTAAACACAACTGTCAGTAACTATGTGCTTTTACTCAGAGAACTCTCAGCGACTTGAACTACCATTCTTTTCATGCCATGGCTCATGTGAGAGGCGCCTCAGTCCAGTATTACACAGACCTGCTAATAAACTGACCTATAAACTGGTATTTCAATAACATTTCTGTGAACAAAAAGAGTACAGTCACAGCAAGTTCAATAAGAAACAAAAAACAAATGCAGGGTCAATGGTTGGATATGTCATCATTAAAGGTTTCTTGTTCATGCTTGGCCTACAGGAAGTGAATAAATAATATTTACCTCACTTGTCTACTTTAGCCACCTGAATTCAGTCAACCAAATGTAATTCCCTGACCATGAGTCATAGCTCACCCTCTGAAAATAATGTAGAGAAAAAGATGACCTTTTAGTCATTCAGAGCTTTTACAGACACTGATTCTTTTTCAGGAAGGCTGCCTTTCTGTTGCTAATGTCCAAATCACACTTTGTCATTTAATCATTTCCTGTTTGCTTTATTACAGCAGGAATTAGGGTCTCTCAACACTGTACGGTGTTCCAGAAAACATGTTATAGGACACTATTAACCCATAAAGAACCCAGTGCTACTTTAGTGGCAGTTCCCAAATGATTTTTTTCTCTGTATTTAACCTTTCTTAAGCAATGTTTCATCATTTATAACAATATTATCCTCTATATTTTGCATTTTTCACTGTAAATCCTATATCTTCCTATATTTAATTTCATATATTTCATTTAGATGTTCATGAAAATTCAAAGTAAATTCAAAGATTGTTACATCAAAACAGAGAACATAACGTACCTGCACTTCAAAACCTTCAGCCTTCAGTCCACATCAAAGTTTTTGCACGTATGGATGGACAGATGGATGGAAGGACAGACAGATGATGAACTGATGACAGTACCCTGCGGCGAGGGCCGAGGGTAAAAACTGAAAAAAAAAAAAGTGGCATTTTCAGCAACGATATTATTAATTAAACAGAAAATCAAATGTGTCCAGCCACCGTCACTGATCCAACTCCATGGGTTTTACTGGTGAATCAATGTTGTAAAAGACAACGGTGTCTGCATGTTCACTATGGAGCCTCTGAACGTCCAAATGGGTCATATATGATGACCATGAAATGATCGCTCACTAACTGCATTTTACACTAATTATTTACATGTATTGATAGGATTAGTGGCTCAACAGGTGTTAAACGTTTTACATGAGTAGATGCTTTTGGTCACCAGCGGAGGTTTGGGTCTTTATGGGTTAAAATCCATTTATTTTACAGTGCTATACTATGTCCTGTCATATACACACACACACACACTGGATATAAATGACACACATCATAAATCTGGACACATAACGGGGAAAAAAAAGATTAAATTAATTGATCAATGATGTCAGTTTCGTGACCCTGAAGCATTGCGTTATTCCAAGTTAAGCTTTTTCCATCATAACGTTAAAATAATAATATTGCTGCCAGGGAGGGATAAACTATATTTTGCTGTTTTCTTCCATCCTCTTATAAGGCCAGATAATACTGCACATCTCCATATACAGTAAAACACAATGGGTAATAGCTGTCACCATGTGTGGATCTATGGAGACTTTCATCTATAAATTACAACTGTGTTCATAGCCCTAAATCATAGTGAACACAAATGCATGTATTTATCATATCACACACTCTATGCTTAAGCACACTGGATTCACTACAGGAAACAAGACATCCTTATGTTGATCTTGTGGTCTGGCAAGTCCTGTAAAGTATAGGAATTAGTGCCGTCAAACGATTGAAATTTTTAATCAGATTAATCACAGGCTTGCTGTGGGTTAATTTCGATTAATCACATTTAAATATAATTTATTTTTAATCTATATTAACTGTGTTTTATTTTGCATGAGCAATCAGACTCAAGAAAGAAGGAATGTGCACTTAATGTGTCTGCTGCAAGCTGGGCGACACATTAGCCTTAGTGCTACCAGAATCCCAGACTAATGTATACTTTGTGTTAATGTGGTATTTTAAGATGGAAGTGCTTCAATGAAAAGAAAACTCCTCCCTGTAGAGTGTGCATAATACTTTATGTCAGTCGACTATTTCAACTTGTTTTTTTTTTTTTTCCAGAGGGCCAATGTGCTGATTAGCTCTTCCATCTTTATGAGCTGGTTCTGCTACCTGTCACTACTGGATCAACTGCCCATTTGCACATGTGCAATGCTAACTTGACTTGGACAAACTGCTCTAAATGCATTGGCAGAGACGTTCAGCATTGGCAGAGACATTCAGAGTCATTCTGTGCTGCAGATGGATTAATTATGTTAAAATTTTTAATCAGATTAATCATGTTGATAGATTCATTCACGTTAATGCATTAATTTTGCCAACCCTAGTGGTAATAGTAACTTGTAAGACTTTGGAGTCACAAGATCACATGACATGAAAACTGTTAGAAAAAATAACATTCTATTCAAATATGTACTTGGATTAAAAATAGTAAATTATATGACATAATAATTTCACTAGAAAAATAACATACATGTCTATTGGGATCTAGAGTTTTGTTCATTTGTTTGTTTTTTAGAATTTTTTATGTTTTAAAATTCATTATGATTTTTTTTTTTTCAATCACTTCTATGTCATGTGACTTAGTGGCTCCAAATCTAAGCATCTTTGTCAAAACTTACTATTTTGTGGTTGTAACTGCAGCTCGGAGGTTGTTGTTCTTTAACATACTGACAGACGCAGGACTAAAAACAATAACAACAAAACAATCCTGTCAGTTATTCTGGCCGATTTCATCTCTAAATTTTTTTTTTTTTCTTTAGTGAATGCAAGGTGTCTCTGTTTACCACATACCTGCATTAATGACTGAAACCACCCAGTTTCCTTAGGGGCATCTCCAGCCCTTGTTTTCTTTGAGAGCTAAAGTACCAATAGTTTATTGCTCTGTGGATTGTGTCAGCTTGTGAGGAAAACTCTCACAAGCATCAGCACAATTAAAGAAAAGCAGCAATTTTATGACATTTGTTCCTTTTACAGGGCCCAAACCTAGCTACTCTCCCTTAAATCCCCATTCTGCCCTCGTGCCATCTTATTTTACAATCCCACATGCCACAATTATAAAATCCAGCCTTATCGGTCACTGCCAGTTGTCTCCCATTATGAAAAATCACATCTAAATGTTTCTGCAGGGAGTTTAACTGTAACAGTGTGGAAAAAATGGACTTATCCAAGTGAATTACAGGCTAACGATCATTATTTCAGATGTGTTTGTGGTCAGGGCAGTGTTACTGGTCACTTTCATCACATGCTGACACACCACTGAATTATCACGTGTTTTGTTCTCTGTGGTACCAAAGGACAATTGAGATTAAATAACTTTCAGAAACAAGGCTGCTTTGACTTTGCTGACAGGTTGTTGTCAAAGGTCAAGCCATTTCTTTCTTAAATGCGAAGCAGGGATGCATTGGCAGGTATTAACACATTAATTATGTGCTGTTCTCCATATAAATAGGCCTGGTGGATAACTTAATTCCCTCACTAGTTAAAGGTCAATCACAGTGCAACCTCTCTGGGCTACACGGAAAAGAAAAGAATGTAAAATAAGCTGAGTGACAGCAATGCTCTGACATCCAGGGGAAGCTTTTCCACCCGTATATTTTTGTGGATTTTTCAAACTACACGAAGAGCATTTGCTTAAATAGCTTGAGACGCTGTATTTTTAAATAATTGCTTATAATGCCAAATGTTACTCTCACATACCATTCAATCTATCCCAAGTGCCATTTATTTATTTGCCGGTGGCACAACTACTGGTCTGAGTGCTTTTTCATGCCCTGCTTCCATAGAAGCTGAAGCATGAAATAAATTTTACATGAGCTGAAGCTAATCCGCAGCGGGCTGATTAGGTGCTAAAAAGGGAGTAATTCACCAGATAATGAATACAGCTCGATAAAAATGTTCTGCAAATGTCAATGATGACGCATAATCCCTCAATAACTGTCACTTCTTTTCTTTCTCCTTTTCCCTCCATTTGGCTTTCAAGTCTTTTCTGTCTGATTCAGAGAAGGAAATACTGTAGATGGAAGATGCATAGAAACAAACATATATGAGAAAGACATTTATAATGCACAAAACACCCTGTAGACATCAGTGAAAATCTCCCACACACCTTGAGGAATGACTGAACTGTGCAGACGCAGGTTTCAGCTCACACAAACAACTTGACACCTGTCATTCAGGTAGCATATTCTCACTCTTCCAGGCTTATTTATGATAGCGGGCCATGCTGTTCTAGAAATAACATAGTGAAAGGCGTCTGAACAAACAAGGATTTTTAGCATTGATAAAGAGAGGCATGGTGCAATGGGGGACTCTCAGTAGGGAGCAGGGTGAAGCTGGTTCACGGTTGGCTGAGAAAGGTCCAGATTATACTGTGTTATCACTGCTAACACTCGTAGCCACACACTTGCGCCCAGGCATCAGTGTTGTGCCCGCTGTCTGTTAGAGGACAGCTACCTGGGTGAAAATATGACAGTAGCTATTGTGTGGCTGTCCTGAGATGGGCAATTTATAATGGACTGGCAAAGCAGTGGCAGCCTGTGGCACTGCAGGGCTGTCAGTTCACTCGGTTGGTCTGCATTGGCAGGGCAGATGTGACATTTAGCTGGCCGTTGCCCTGCTGGTCCCTCCTTTGAGCTGGTAGAGGAGATAATGACACGGCTCACTCTCCTAGTTGAAGAGCAGCGCACTGTGCCTAATGTCACTCATAACCTTTAACATTTATGTCACAATACTTGTCACTCTCATTTATCACAGCCTCACCTTGATGAATTTTCCTGCTCTCCTCCTTCCCCCCTGTCCAGACGGCTGGAATCGATATTAAAATGTCAGCTTCTGCGTTCTTTGTCGGCGGGTCTGTGTGTGTTAGTGTGCGTGTTTTTGTGTAGTACAGTATTGGGATGCAGGCTACGCAAGATGAGCTGAATTTTAATCAGTGGTTCATAATTAAACAAAGAGAACCATAACAAAGGCAGATAAGGTGGTCTTGGGATTCAGGGAGACTCACAGAGAAAATGAAAACATCTCTCAGTCTCTAGAGTTTTCACAGAATGTGGTGCATTTGTGGTGAACAATAAGAATAGAATATCCCGATCTCTTGCAAGTCAAAATACTGTTTGAGGACTGAGCAGTACATACTTGTTGCTTTGCGTGTTGTATCACTTAATTGGCAGGTTTCATTTCATGTGTTAAGCTCATTAGACTGATGTGTTTGTTTCTGAAGCTGTGTGAGAAGTCTCTGCAGATATGGTCAGGTTTATCTCATTGCCTCCTTTGTTGCTGTCCTATGATCATGTAAAATTAACAGTACTATTAGTCAAAAGCTGTATTTTACTTGCATATTTAGATTTTCTGCCACTTTATACGTCACCTCTACATTTACTAAATTTATTTAGTACTTACTTTACAATTCAGATCATTAATATTAACCCATAAGGACCAGCGGTGGGTAATCCCAGCTCCATAGAGTAAAAGTCCTGCCATGTATTTGTTCTAGCCATTCACTGAACCAGCCCATTTGGATGAACACAACTCCTCATTCACGTAGATGGATAATTAGTGGAATCATCTGTGGTAAGTGAACAGGTGGAACCAACACATGGCAGGACTTTTACTCTATGGAGCTGGGATTACCCACCTCTGATAAAGACCCAATGCTACTTTTGTGACAGTATTTTTTTTCTCTATTTTTAAGTCTTCTTAGGTGATTTATTTTTTATGACATTATCTGCTGTATTTTTTATTTTTTCATTGAACATCAGGTAATTTCCTATATTTAATTTACTAACCATGTGGACGTTCATAAAAGCTCAGATTAAAGTTGAGGGTTATTATCTCAAAAACAGAGAAAACTGAGGAAAAAGTGACTTTTTTGGCAAAATACACTATTAACTGAACATGAATAAAGTGTCTCCATCCGCTGTCATTGATCCAACTCCATGGGTTTTACTGGTGAATCAATGTTGTAGAAGATGATGGTGTTTCCACGTTCACTACGGAGCCTCTGAACGTCCAAATGGGTCATATCTGATGACCATGAAAAGTATTTTACACTAATTATTTACATCGATTGATATGATTACTGATTCGGAATTTATCAAACATTTTAGATCAGTAAACGGTTTTGGTCGTCGGTGGCTGTTTTGGTCTTTATGGGTTAAATAAGAAAAAAAAAAACAAAAACAAAAACAATTAATTATGATGCCTTATTAATCTACCCAATAATATTTACACTAAAATAACCCCCATCATTACCAGCTTTAACAAGATGAGCACATTAATCTTTTACTATTTTAGAGCTCATTTTAAAATTCGGTAGTCGTTCCTATGTAATCATCAGGTGGGTGTTGATTCTAACTCTGAGAGGGTTAAATCTGCAGTGTGGCGATTTGAAACAAACAAGAAAACAAGAGTTTTTCTTTTTTCTTTTTTTTTTCCCTTTTCACTTCATTTGTTTTTGCTGTTGAGTATGCATGTGGTAAACAATGCCCTGTGCCCCGTCACCAGTCTGTCAGAACCTACTCAGATCACAGGAGCAGAAGATGTGCAGCTGATTCGCTGAACACGACGTGTGTTTTCTTGGCAAGCAGTGAAAGTCAAGGAGGAGGGAAGTGAGTAGCTGTGGTGGGTCTTATACAAAATAGCGGAACAAAGTTTTGTTGCTCAGGCTGAGTAGGAACCATGGGGTGGCTTTGAATCAGATTCAAGCCGTGCTATCAGGGAAGTCAAGCAGCTCATTATTACATGAAGTGCATATTAACGGGGGATTATGGACGTGAAAGTGAGCTCACAGCCTAATCCTCCTCAACAGGTGCAGGAATGTTGATTACAGAAATACTAGAACTGATTCAGTGAGTGCTGCCTTGCTGCTCATATTATTTCATTTAGCATTCACATTGATGTGAATGTGATGTATTTTCATATTATATGTACTATATCTAAAAAAAAAATGTCCAACAGTACATAAGCATGTTCACACTGATTTATTGATTTATTTAGTTTTCAAAATACAAGTAGTCATTTCAAAAAAATAAAATAGTTTTCTGTTGTGACAGTGAACGCTGAGTCAGTGTTCATGTTCTTTAAATTGATCTTGGCGGGGAACCTTTTAGGCGACATCTCTGCTTGGATGAAAATGTCGTCTCAAGGGGAATGTGCTTGTTCCATAAAGATAATGTTTCATTATTATGAGGTGATTATGGCAGACCACAGGAGAAACAGGGAAACCTTTCCAACAAAAGGAAGCTTAAGCTCAACCAGGGCAATCCTCTTCTCTCTCTCTGGTTCCCATGGCAACTTATTAGACACTGGGAGAGCTGGAGACGAGGGATGCACATTTTTCAGTCTTACTGGCCTTTTTGCACAATTATATGGAACAATCCATAATTCATCTTTATCCTTATTTGCGTGCATGATACATTGTCATATTACAGATGATTTCTGGTTAGACAGAAGTATGTGTGCCTGGATTGTTCATGCACCATTATAGATTTTTGACTGTCTGCCAGCCATCTTCTGCCTTTAGGGACAGAGATGTAAATAAGGCTTGTATGTCTCAGACAAGCTGTTTCTACATTACCAGTGCTGCCATTTCGACAGGAACACTTGGAGAGCACAGCAGGACAAACATTGCACAAGCTGCCAGATGGTGCCCTAACTAATGCTTTCATGCCATAGGGCACAATACAGTTGTACTTAGTCAGAAAAGGTGTTAAACACATGGAAAAGTAGGGGCAATTATGCATGTGTACAATTCAATTACAAGTGCTGTAATTTATCAGATTAGTTTTCTTAAGGGAAGAAGAACAATATCATAAAGCCACAAAGCAATTTGCAGGTTCAAAGTTCTGAAAGAAGCAGCTCAATTCATCAAATTATCACCTAGAGCAGCAGAAAAATTGTTTCAGCCGAGTCACTGCTGCTACAATTTGCCGTATTTAAAAAAAAAACAAAGGAAGTGGCCGGTAATCTTTAAGAGTAATATGTACATGCTTTTTATTTCCAGATTGTGAACAGACTCTAATGTACCTCAAAAAGTGCCTTTATGAGAATACAATTGATGACATAATTTGAAATTGTACAAAAAAAATATTGAAAGGTTGAAACTCAGTGGAAATCTAATAAAAATGTCTTCCAATAGTGAAACTATGTTTTGAAGCTTGTTTAATGCTGGCTGAAGAAACATTCAAATCTCTGCAAACTTACCTTGCACAATTATTTTGTAGCTTCTTCTTCACACTTGCAACATTCTTTTTGGTGTTTTTCTGACACAATTTCACAGTTTCCAATGTGTCCCTGTTGTCATGGTGTATTAGTTTATTTTCCAGGTCATGAAGCTGCATGAATGGTGACCTGAAAATGGACCCCGAGTGTCTCAGTTGCCTAGATCCAAGGCAACAGCCTGTAGACTGCCCTTTATGTAGAGTAATCAGGTTACATTTTCAGTGATGCTTCAATGCCTCTCTTCTACTCCTTCAGCATTATTCTGCAGTGCAAGGTACCATTAGACTAGCAACGTAGTCCATTGATGTTAATACACACAAAAATACACACAATAATAACTGCACAAAAGAATCACCAACACAAACTTCACACAAGCACATACACTTTACCTGCTGTACCTTTATCTTAAAACCAATTAATGAAATACAAAAAACACATCAGTTTTTAACATACACCAGTAATAAAACTGACTTGACTTAGTGCAGAAAGCATTTCCTATAAAAATGATGCAATCAAGAAACAGTGATGAGTTCTACTGAATGAAACCCAGGTGATGGGAGTCAGGTAAACACACACACCTCCACCAGTACCAACACAACAGCATTTCTTAATCTATGCAATCACAATGGGAATTTATAGAACTCCCTCTCAACTCTGCTTGCTACGTTATCTCACTTTGGACAGCTGGCTAACGGCAGTGTGGTTGCCATGGAAACATGCTCAATTTCTGACAGAGAGAAATAAAACACAGAACAGTTTTTATCATAGGAACTCTCTGAGATATAAGGGTAACAATGAAAAGAATGCTGCCACGTGCATGAAGGACAATTCTCTTCATAGCATGCAAACAACTGCCACTTGTGTTTGAAGATGGAGAGCCATTGGTAGATTTTTACAGCCAGGAATGTCAAGCGACTGTAAACTATGCACGACCCCTGTGAAACAGATGCATTTCAGAGCAGTCTAACTTGTATGTTTTACCATTGACTAATTGCTTCACTGTTTGTTTGCCAAAAAGACTCTGAAGGCAGTGCCTGAAAACAGCCATAAGGCACACCGCCCGGTTATTAGAAAATAAAAATATACAAAAAATGTTTTTTACAACCAAGAATTTAGGACTTGCACAGATGGTTCATATTTCCTGTTGCCTTTGAACTCCCACGAAACCTTTCCTTCTTTTTCTCTCTGCTTCCTTTTCTTCCTCTTCCTGGCAGCCATTTGCAAACTAATGATGATTTGCAGTTTGATCCATGGAGTGGTCAAAGTTAGCTCTGGCACACAAAAAATCCTTGTTATCCCATGTTTTGTTTTATATTAACTGAAGAACAACTGAATAAAAATGCTACAGTTGGTGTATACAGTTAAATGTACAGTATATGATCAGTATGGGATGGGAATCTACTCTCAAAGGCCAAACATTTTTACTTCAAATCTATAACATTTTTGTGAATTTTAGAGTAGATTTTAGATTTTAGTATGAACACTGCATGGTCTCATGGCAGCTACATTTGCAGTAGGCTACATCTGTTTCAAGTGCAGACACAGCGTAGGCACAATAAGAGTAAACACCCCTTAGACATGTTTTATTTTGTTTTTCACTGCACAGTTCGAGCAGAAAATGTCAGGAATATTTCAGAATCATGTTTATTTGCATATTTTTGTCTAAAATCCCCTCATTTTTATGCTGACTCACGATGGAGACCTCTAGTGGTCTTCAGCTTCACTCTTCCAGGTGGGTTTCTCACCAAGTTCCAAAGGTTTGTTCTGAGCTACGTAAAAAAGCTTTTACTCCTTGTACCTGGAATAACTTACAGAGCTATTTACATCTGAAAAATTTGGTCTCGCTGGATCCTTTTAAAACTGTGTAAACTGGTCATTATGTTTAGATGTTATGTTGAATGTATTTTAATGCTACTTTAATTGTAACTGGTATAAGATCTTGATCTCAAGGGGGTACCTGGGTAAATAAAGGACACCAAACATGAATAAGACACCCACTGTGTGTGAAAATTAAGACAGGTTGTCTGCCACAGGACTCCATTGTTTGTTGTTAATGTCTCATGGAGCAAAACCATCGATGAATAAAAACATGACATGGGAAGCTGCTGTATTAGACTGAATAATTTTAGCAAAATAAGATGGATTAGACTCAAACCAGGTAAATGCCCTGAAATGTACATATCATATAAAATTGAGATGCAAAAAATACTTATTAACAAAAGCAAATACACAATAAAACAAAAAAACTCTACCCTGTTCACATTTTTACCATGACTAGCCGATGCATCCTATAACTTCATCTTTTATTTTCTGCAAAAATAATAGTTTTTTTGCTGACTGTAAACAGATCTTCTGCAAAACCCTTTACGTCAGAAGGGTTCATTCAAAGCCTATAACCTTTGTGAAATATAAAACACATTGTCTTTTCTGAAGTTTGCTATTCTAACACAAAACATCCAGAAATATTAAACACAAAAGATCCACACCCACTGCACAAGAAACACTTGAAGCACGTCTTAAAAAAGGAGCTGACAGAGGATAAAAAGAAAAAATGCACACGTGAAAACGCCTAAAGATTGTTTGTAAGTGAAGGGTTGAAAGTTAAAAATAGATTAATATCAGTGAAAGAAACAAATAAACAAATAAGACCCACTGGTCGAAGCTTCGATGACTGATGTGCACGGCAGCTGCTTGAGATCGTCCATAATAAACAGGTTGGCGCAGGTGTCTGCTCCCCTGATTCATCCTGGTAATAATCTCTTTGACTTGCTGCTATTTCCAAACTAATTGATGTCTGAAAAGCAAAGCCTTCCAGCTCTTAGAATAGATCTGACTTCCACCCACACATCTTGCAAGGAATCCAAAGTGGCATTTGTCCAGAGCTGCTACTCTTCAGACAGTATGGGTACAATGCATAAATACAGTATAGTAGGCCTGCATGAGTCACCATAAAAGCCTTTGTTTATACACACTAGTTCAATGCCCCCCAGTGTGTTCAGTCACATGATAAAATACAAGGAATAGAATTTTGATTGCTGATACTGAATTTAACCGTTTATAGTTCACTCATATATATACTCTAAAATTCAACATTTCAACATTAGTGTGTACAGGAGGACACAACAAGACTTTATTACTTTTGTCCAATTTAAAAAAAAAAAAAAAAGTTATTGTTATGTAGAAAATCCAGGTCAATGAAGTTACCATATTTGGTTTCTTACCCATAAGTGACAAAAAAAAAAAATCCAAGAAGTATATAAAAAAATACAATAAAAACATATGTAAGGCGAAAGGAACCTGAATTTGTACTATTAGAACCTGTCTTTTGCAACATTAGACCAACATAAGCGCTGATCCAGACACTTGTCCACATCCACATTATCCCTATGAACGTCATTCCTTACATTAGTACCATTACTTCGTCCTAACAAAGCAGGTCCACTCACTGTTCATGCAGAGGTGGACCTTACAGACCCTGGAGACCACATCGGACCTGAGATTGTTGACTCACTGTCCTCATTAGAACTGGTGATGTCACTGTCTTACAATATATCTGGAAATGACCAAAAAGAGTCAGTTGTCCGATAAAGGCTTAACCCATATAGACCCAGTGCTACTTTTGTGGCAATTTTTTTTCTCTCTATTTAGCCTTTTTTTTTTTTTTAATGTGATTTATCATCATTTGTTATACCATTGTCCTTTGTGTTTTGTGTGTTTTAAGTGAAAATCTGGTATTTTCCGAAATTTAATTTACTAATTATGTAGATGTACATTAAAGCTCAGATTAAAGTTGAGGTTATTATATCAGAAATAGAGAAAACTGAGGAAAAAGTGACATTTGCAGTGAAACCTCTCATTAACTGAACATAAAATAAGCATCTCCATCCACTGTCATTGATCAGACTCCATGGGTTTTACTGGTGAATAAATGTTGTAGAAGATGACGGTGTTTCCACGTTCACAATGGGACCTCTGAACGTCCAAATGGGTCTGATCTGATCACCATGGAAAGACGACAAACTGCATTTTACGCCAATTATTTCCATGTATTCATAGATTTAGTGGATCAGAAGTTATGAAACATTTTAGATCAGTAGATGCTTTTGGTAACCAGTGGCTGTTTGGGTCTTTACGGGGTTAAGTTCTCTGATTCAGAAACATTGAGAAAACAAAAGTTTCCCTGTGTTGTGAGCAGGCCTCTGAGATTACAACGCGGTTCCACAGGCAGTCCAAGTGTTTTTCTGTCTTTTCAGAGGAAGCAGATGAAAGAGTGTTAGAGGGGCAAAGGTGGACTGGATAACAAGTGGCTCCCCTGACCCTGCCTGCTGGCACTTTGGGGCTGTGTTCCCATATACGCTCACCTGCTAGTCCCTCACCCAGACTCTGACCTCGAACCCTGACAGCCTCTGATCCCTCTCTCCTTTTCCCATCTGCCTCAACAGTACAATGGTCAAAAATTGAGCACTCAAATTATAGTCTTGTCAAGCCAAAAATAGCTAACAATCGTGTACGTGCGCATTAGCGTGTATGTGTGAAGGGAGTGCTGATGGTCCTGTCTTTGCGTCAGCCCTGCCATGGCAACCGGGCTTTGCTAGTGAGAATCTCCCCTTCTTTTTCAAACATTTCTCTTCATTTACATGAAAGAAACTATCCGCACGCTAATTACGTTTTGTTTGTGGCTTGTTACGTAATAATCAAGCATCCGAACGGGCAGACTGAAGAAGTAAACTCATGCACACAAGGGACAGGAGACACTGACACAGATATTACATGCAGGCTTTGTTTATTCCTCTCTCTCTCCCTCTTTCTACATGTACAATGTGCAGAGCGACTGTGTTTACAAAGCCCTTTGTGTCACTTACACAGATGAGGTCTAATTGAGGTTGCGTGAAATTGAAATTCAGTATTAAAAGATACTCTTGCAACGACAAAGCGGGGAGGTGCTGTGTTTATTAATGACAGTTGCAGCGAAGCATTACGTTTAAACACGTGTAAAAGCAGCCGAGGTGTCTCATTTTTCTGTGTGACTTATCTTTACGGCTGTCACGATGATGGCATTTCACTTGATGATTAATTGTCATACAAACAACTGCGATTTGAAGATTTGTCTTTTTCTGTTCGTTTATAAAGCTCAATTACACACACATATCTAATGAAAAAGAAGAGCCATTTGTTGCCATTAAACACTGGCATACATGCATTTCCATTTGCCTTTTTAGACCTTGACAACAATATATATAGCTTGACATATAAATCATTTATTCATTAAAGGTGGGGTAGGAGATGTTTTCCTGGAGCATTTTTACTATATTGCTTAAAAGCTCCTTCACACCCTGATTACAACCAATTAATTAAATGCTCTAACACAAAAATAAAAAATGTTAGTCACCTGTGGAACAGACAGGACTGAAAAAACACCATCCAATCATTTTAACCCGCCCATCGAAATGATTGCATGGTGATATGTCTATCAAACTCAACTGCCATTTGTCCCTCCCCCCTCTTCGTGCACGAATCATGTGTTCTCAGAGGCTTGGAGCACTTGTACAGGAAACAAAGGCAGAGTCAGAGCTTGGCTAGCTGTACAAAATGTTTTGTCACTAACATAAATCACGAGGGAATGTAACGTTAGCTTGATAGGTATGAATTGGGGCTGTTCTGCCGACAAACATAATAATGAAATGCACAGATCACAGTGTTCAAAGCAAACTTTAACGGGCTGGTAGCCTGCGAGGATGGGGGGTGGGGGG
>JAPQRP010000025.1:25409274-25422910 GCA_037367295.1 Apogon hyalosoma
AAACAGCGGGGGGCATTGCAGGAGAATGAAGTACACATGGGGGGAGGGGTACTCGTGCACAGTACTTGTGAACCCTTGGGAACTGGGCGTTGCTCCAGGGGGAAGTCTGAAGAAAGGGGTTTGGACTTTTGAACTGTATATTTTCAAAATGTAGCTTGCTCGAACCGTTTTTCCAGGATCTCCTACCCTACCTGTAACTTCCTGAACTGCTTAATCCTCCAGAGGGTTGTGTCTGGTGGAGCCCATACCAGCCACCAGCAGGTGAAGGCAGGATCTGCCCTGTCGCCAATTCATTATAGAGCCAATATTCAAACGAACAAACACGCATTCTCACGTTCACACCTTCTAGCAATTTAATGAATTTAGAAGAACCAATTAACCTACAATTAACCTATAGCGGGCCTGAGTCCTGTCCCTTCCAATCTGCCCCATGGGACCTAACTTCAGAAAAAAGTATGAACGGCAGTGACAAGACTTATAATTTAATCATTTCCATGTGATTTATGGGACCATTTACACACATGATGTGTAAATGTAAACACATGAAGTCACAGCTTGTGGCAAAAATAGTGATAGTGATATTTTATTTTACTTTAAACAGTTGTGTTTAGATTGAATGGATTACATTTATTGTCATCTGTGATACACTTAATAAACACCAAAATGGCATCTGCTTTGGCATATTTTACCTCAATCTGACAATAAAGTGAAGAAGTCATAAAGGAGATGAAAATGATGACAGTCTGTTCATTTTGAAGCTGAAGAGAGACATCTTCTTTTATGATTTGTAAAATTATCTTTTAATTAACAAACATCACATGTGCAAATAATGGCAGGACTTTCTTGCTATGAGGTGACAGTGCAAACCACTTCTCCACCATTAATAAATAAATCCTAATATTTAAATGCACTCAAAAAATGACTCCACCAACAAGCGTTAAGTGCCAAAAGATGAGGGGGGGGTGCAGTAAATTGACCATTAAAAGAGCACCAGTCAAACCTTAAATGTGTAAAGATTGATGGAAATTCATTTATTAATTCATCTTCTGAATCCACTTTATCCTCATGAGGGTTGTGGGGGGTGCTGGAGCCTACCCCAGCTACCTATAGGCGAAGGCGGGGTACACCTTGGACAAGTCCTTGATGGAAATATGTAACATACCATTTATCTCTGACAGTTTGCACAATAACTCATTGCACATTTATGCAAATATATATATTTACTTTGTAATAGTAGTTTATATTTTTCTTTAGTTTTATATTTTTTATAGTTTATATGTTTATGCTCATTCTCTTTGCATGCCATTCTTAAAAGCCACTTTGTTTTGTTTGTTTTAATTATCTAGTTTAATTATTCTATTTTAAATTCTCTTGGCGTTCAGTGTGGATGGCAAAGTAAGATATTCATTGTACAGGGAAACCTGTTTCTTTACTGTACACGTGACAATAAAACGCTTTGAATCTTTAAATATGTAGTTTCTGCAACTGTTTCCAAATGTTTTTGAATAAAAACAATGATCAGAAGTAAGCACAAATAATTATGGTTAGCTCAAATGACTGCTATAAGGTGATTATGTGTTACCTGTGACAGGCCTTGGTCTTTAGATTTAGCTCCATTATTCATAATATCACTACACATGTTGTAGAAGATACAAAGTGTAATTGTTTGATGAATGTTTGACATCAGAAGCTTATTTGGACCTAATTTGTCACCTTGTGCTCAAAGACAAGCCCCAGGGCTTACTGACTCCCAATTCTCACTCTCAATCTGTCATTTTTGTTTATTAAAATGACTTAACATTGTGTTTGTTTTCCCCATCCTACCCAGGCACATCTCACCAATGATTCCAACCCTTCCAGCAACAGCAGGAGAGGTAAGCTGAGGTAAGACTGAACAGCCCTGATACTTCACATCTTCCCGCACAGGCTCTGGCACCTCGATCTGTCTCTCTTCGCAGGTGAAAATGCCACAGCAGGGCTAATCTATGTTGTGTGTTCATGCTGAGAGCAGCCGGTCGGACGGATTCCACCCACAGTCACCTCCCCCGGGCTTGGCTTCGGGAGGGGCCCTGCCACCCCACATCTGTCCTCCTTTGGCCTCCTCATTAAGGTCTTTGAATTATTTTCTGTCTGGCATGTCGCCTGGGTCCAATTTGACATGAGAGACACGGCCACTTGCTATTTCCCCCCAAAATAAAATTAAATCCAGGGTAATTGAGACATGCAGACCCTTCACTTATAAAGAATTTGCTTCCTGAAGTAGGTTTGCTTCTGTATGGGCTCAGGCTCATAAACTAAATTGAAAAATAGATTAGAAATAGACTGCACACACTCTGTGTATGAAGTCAAATATTCACCCACATGTAAACACACCCACCTCAATAATCGACCTCTCATCCATAATCTGTACCTGAAATTACAGCTTCTGCTGATCCATGTGGCAGCACATGATAAAGCCTTCTAACATACAGCTCCTATTTGTTTTTTCTGGATATAATGCTTGATTCACTTTTATAAATCTTTCAGAATGTTTGCAGTGGTTATCTGAGTAAATGCTTAAATGATAATAGGAATGGTGTAGGGAAAAAAAAAAAAAACACATCACATTTGTGTAGGCTCATGCAGCATATGGCAACAGCGATATCGCCCACCTCAACAAGTTCCAGGCAGAGCTCTCGACTGAACAATTTATTGAACAAAGAAAGAAATGTGATTTTCAGTCAGTGAAATGCTTTTATGTTAAATAAAACTATATTTGTTATGTTACACTTGAAGGCTTGTGTTCTGTGAAGCAAAAGGTAGCTACCCATTTTAGTCAAACGTTAAGACCTGTATGCTGTCCACACTCATCTGTCATTGTCCCCTCAGTGAGCAATCAAACTGCACTGGCTTTCGTTTTTCTTTCACCATTCAGGTGCATCTGTGCATGAGTGTAGGCGTATATGTTTACCTACCAATACATGACAGAATTGGGGCTATTGCCAATCCTCCTACAGTTCACTGATCAGCAAACATATGTTGTAATAATACCAGCTTAGATGGAAAAAAAAAATGTTAAGTGGGTTTGTAGAAGAAAAATGTATGCTGCTTTAATAAAGAATGTGCATTTAAAAAGTTTTAATTGATCTGCAAGCCATAAAGTTGGATAGGTTGAAATTTGATAATTTGCGTATTCAGAAAGGTAAGAATTAACCTGCACAGTACTGAGCATTGTCAGTATGTGCTGAATACTATTCTGCATGCAGCAGCCGTCCTTGTGTTTGGTCAAAGCCTGTGTGAGTGTCTGTCTTGTGTCATGTTGAGTTAATGCTTTGTGATTCATGACAAATCAAATTGAAATCACCTTGTCTGTTTTTTCAAAGGCCTTACAGAGGGCAAGCCTGTGTCGCTTTCCTCTTCTTCCTCCCACCAGTCTCACAGAGACACACACACACATGCATACGCACACACACACACACACGCACACACACACACACACACACACAGACAAAGCACAGACCCTGAGGTGCATTAAGTCTGAAGAATTGACAGATGGAATCAAACAGTGAGAATAGATGAAAGACAAGACACAATATGCGTAAAAGCCTGCGTGTGTGTATGTGTGTGTGTGTATGATCAAAGCTAATCTCGCCTTTCCTCAAGGCGATCCCGAAAAACACAGTGTCACTGTTCGCTCAGCAGAGGCTCGAGTGTGAATACATTACTCTGATTAGACCTGCACTGTTCCTCAGGTCTCTGGGAACCTAAAACACAATGCACAGAACACCGAAATCCAAAATGAAAAGAGATTTATTTGAAGAAGCTCAGAGCACATATGGCTTTTTGAAAAACAATAACAGCAGCAATAACATAACTATTACAAAGAAGCGCAACATAAACATCTAATTCTTGTCGAATTCCTGAACACCTGGCAGAAGGCTTGAGTTTGTTAAAATTCATAATATTACCCCGTAATTTCACACGGTTCAGAAAGCACTTATTACCTACATAATGAACAGGATAATATATCTGCAAATCAGATTTGCTTTCATCACCAGCTCAAACCTGTAGAGTAATCTCACCGTACCCTGCAGGTGAATCTGTGCCAAGGGTGCGAACTCCATGCGCTTGCCCGCATTCACATATAAATCGATAATTCAAACATTGTCACCATACATGAGGCAGGAACAAAAGTGATTGGTATTTGTCGAGACTTTGCACAACCTTATATCATGCTTCAGTTCGTGACATTTCCTAATAGATGACGAGTTACAGGTCTGCTGGAGAGTGTAATGTCCGCGGGTTTAGCAATAATAAATCTCTTGACCATCTGTCTTCTTTGTTGGGGGTTTGGATTTAGAGTGACTCCCTGAAAACCTATCATTTAAAAGGGGAAGATTTGGATTAGCAGTATGTGACTAGCATACAAGACGGTCTACCCATAAAATGACTTGAGTGACCGTAGGATGCCCCCATTATTCCACAGCAGGCGCTAACCAAAGACCCCTTTCTGATATGTAGAATTATCCTCATGCCATTAAAGCACTGTTTAATTATTTTCCTCCGTACTCTCTCTCTCTGTTCCCTCTTCTATCCTGCTGTTATTAAAAATATATTATCTATTACACAACGTATTCTGGAGCTGATGATTCTGTCCTGGACAATTTGACAGTTTTGTGAGTTTTCTTTTGTGAAGCCAAACTCAAGCACTATGTGGAATGACAGATTTATGTACCAACGTTTAGTGCTTTTTACAGCATGATTAGTGGTTGGCTACTTAAGACAGCATTTAGACATAATCCAGGAACAAGCAGCACATTTGTAAAGTCAATTCAGGCCTATAAATCCTGCAGGTCTTTCCTTGCCTGCTGTATGTAATACTTTCTGTGATAAAAACCATTACCTGATCCCCAGTGTTTATCTGTGAAAAGTAAGTGAAAGGAGTGAAATGTCCTGGATTGGTATGTCCCCACAGGATGGCCTAATATTTGAACCTGTGTAAAGCATATCTGAAAACTCTACAGCTAAAATGGTCACACATCTCCAAATCTGGAATAAAATTGGATAGTCCTAATTAGGTCTTTTTCTGATTGGAGGATTTTCTGATTGAAGGAGTGATATTTTGCTTTTTTAAAATGGAATTATGCATTTTAAAACATTTCCCTGTGGTCTACTTAAACTTTAAATGCTCTGCTTGGGTCTGAATTCGACATTAATTCAACTCCGCAGGTCCATCTTCAACCCTATTTCTGAGTGATGACACCAATTAAGGTCGTTTTGAGCGCTGGCCCTTTAAATGTATGTGAGCCACTTCATGCCCCGCCCCCTCCAGGTGTTGACTGTGCTTTTTGTCCTGTTCATCCACTTGTGTTCATTAATACAACCAACAACTGAAAATTTTAGGTAATCGGCTCAAAGTTTGGACATATTTTTAGTTTTTACTACAACCGCTGCTGCTGATAAACAATTATGGCGTATCCAGAGAAATGTGCATTGGAAGTCTTGACCTAATGTGCAAATGTTGTGACATAACTAGTTATAAAACATAACAAACTAAGCAGGAATTAAAACGGGTTGTAGAAATCCACTTGATTTTGGCTAAAATGAATATAAAGAGAGTTTTGCAGCACCTGGAGGGTTCAAATCCAACTTTTTGAACTATTAGGGTCCAAATACACAAATAAATGAACCAAAGACAAATAAAAGTGGGTTTAGCAAAATATGACCCCTTTAAGACATGTGAAATATGTTGATATTATAGCAGTTTTATGAGGATCTTTTGGACATTACAACACATTCTGAAAGTGTATCTATCATTTTACCACAACAGACAGTCCTTGTTTATGGTCATCTGGGGTAAACACGAATCTCCTTTCTGCTAGAAATGGAGGCTCCAAAGAAAAGTCCATTTTTCTGGTCAGAAGGAGAAGCACACCTACTGTTCAACCTTATGAAAGAGGATATTAACAGACATATGGATACGAACAAATGTCGAAAAGCTGATATTTTTCCACAAGAACTTTAATGAAACAAAAGAAGGAGGTTGAGATGCCACCAGAGGAATGGGATATGCATGGCTACATGTAAACATATAGTGGAATATTAATTTTCACTTTCCGTGCAAACATATTAAGCTAATGTTGTCCTTTTTTTAAATTAGGGGAAAACCAGAGTTATTAGTGTGCATGTAAACAGTCACTGCAGCTAAAATAATCCTAATCCTGACGTCTGACATCTTTGGCAGGGGTGGCCTCAGCTGACTCTGAGCCAGAGCCAGAGGCACAGTATGCAGAAAGGCCAAAATATCTGCATTCACATGCAATGGCTTGGTCAGTTTCTGTGCTTTCAAAATGATTAAACAGCAGCAGAAGAAGAACGTGTAGATGAAGAAATATGTGCCTATTCAATGTCTTTATCACATCTGTTTGGTTTGTCCAATTCACTCAAGATAAAAAAAAAACTGCTTTCAGAAATTAGACCATATTATGTTTATCTTTCTGGTGTTGGTGGTTATCTCCTACTAATATTGAAACCAAACCTATGCTTTCTCTGAATATGTCCTCAGCCTGCTTTACTTCTCCAACCAGAAGCTGCATTATCAGAAAATAAAACAATTCATCAATGATGACTGTTAAGCTACGGATGACAGAAGCCAGAGTTGTCTTACTATTGGTTGAATTCATACCAAATTGGGTTTATAGATGCCAGTGACCCAGAATAGATCTGATTACATGTTGGGAAAAGTAGGTCAAAGTTCAATTTTTTATGATTTTTTTTTTAAATCTTTTTTTTTCTCTCTTTCTCCCATTTTCTTATAATGGGCAAAATTTCATGTGTCTACAAAAAGCATCAATTTTGTTTCAATTTACTTCAAACTTGGCACATATAGAGGCAGTTGATATGCTGACATCACCACTCACACAGACATGATGACATCAGCTGGATCAATGCCAAAATAAGCTACAATACGTGCGAGGGGCGGGGTTTGTTGTGCCTGGAACCATTTGTTCAGAATTAATTTTGGTGGTGCAAAAGATGTATCTTGTCTTATTTAGTAGTATGCCAAATGATTCACAGTTACTGAGTTAACTGAGTTTTTTCAGCATAAAATAATAAACTTGTTTATGTGTCCACATTTGGTCAAAGTGAAAATAAATAGGTTTCGATTAAACATTTTCCCCCTTTGCTCCACAATGTTAACATATTGAATTGGTGCAATAAGCAACTATATTCACTGAAGCATTAGATTGGTGACACTGTAACACTATGAGTAAAGTACTGCAAGGTTCATGATGATCATGCTGCTGATATGCATGAGGTGAAACTCTTACTCTTAGAAGCAAAGCTAGAGATTCTTGAATTTCTTGAATAATATGTTACCTTTCTGTACAGTAATTTAACCTTCATGTTCAGTCAGCTCAGCTCAGCTCTCTATTGTTACAGAATGCAGTTAGCTCTTTAGTGATGTGGCATACAAGTATTCATGCTGCCTGAACGTCATACCCTGGGTCAGGTGACCAGAGATCAGCTTACTACATAATTGATTGCTGAGTCTGTTCCCACCCTGTCTCTGATGACACAGGGATTGTCAGTCATGGTATCATGACTTGGTTCCTTAGCCCTCGCCCACTCAAGACCTAGACTCTGCACATGGCCAGACATCTAAACTTCTTTTACATCTAGCCTCATGATTTTATAGCTCTAGTAAAACACATCCCTCCACTCAGCTGCATGTTAACGTGAACTAAACTCCAAATACTCTACAGATTCAACAGACTGTTAAATTAGGTTTTTCAAATGTGGAACTTGGCACAGGTTTTACAATCAAATAGGGAAGGGATAATGTCATACTAAAGTAACTGAATAAATCAAAGTACACGTTGTGGTATTTACTCGGTGATGGCTGAGTAGGAATTACTTAAAAAAAATGAATGAAAATTTTTAGTTTAATAAACAAACAAACAAAGAAATAGATGGCTAGATTAATAAATAAATAAATAAATAAACTGGAAAAGTAAATCTATGCCTTTTATGATGTCAATAACAGTTTCTGACAAATTTCAAGATAATCATAATAATAAAATAGAACACCTTTTATACCCTGATATTTGAAATGGATTATTGCAACAGCAAAATCATGATGTAAACCTTTGGGTGCACATAAATAATGTACTGATGCATCTAAATGAGAACATCAGATGCACCAGTGAAAGTAATGTAATAAGTCTGGAGCCTTGACCCGAGAAAAAAACAAGTCATGATCAATGAAAATCTAATCATCAATGATTCAATTGACAATCCCTTTTATCTATTTTATGTTTCTCATAGCGGGAAATCTTCCTGTGTAAATCATGGTAAAACTAATAATATTGTAATGATCATGACACATTGCATAGTTTTATTTATATGTTTTTTTCTCTTGTCTTTTATCTTCTGTAACAGATAAAATGTGAACCAAAACCAGAGTTTGTGTATCACTTAACCTCTGGAAGAAAGGACCTCAGTTCAGATTGGCACTGGTTTTCTTAAAGGTTCATGTAGTTACATTTAATTCTCAGTTTCACCAGTGAGAATTAAATGGTAATGTAGCATGAAGTAGAAGTGCTGTTGCTATAGTAACCTGCAATTTAATACCCCATGCACTGAATTAGAACAGTGAGTAAATTGTTAACTGGTGCCATGTTTGAGGTTTTTCTCTTAAAACACTTTAACAGACACCTGACACCCAAATTGAAACAAGCAATTTCTGCGGCTGTAAATTGTTTTAGTGAGTCCACTTTAGAGCGTCATTAAGACTAAGTGAGTCATTAGCTTTCTTTAATTATGCTACAAGGATAATTTAGTGCTATGTTTGCTGGGAAACTATATGCGTCTTTGTAGAGTTTTAATCAGGAAAGGTGAAGGGGACAAATTTGTATTTAATTTATTCAAGGTCAGGTGAGCTTCATTGTCAACTGACCTCAGACGGATCACACTGCAAATTGTGTGTGTGTGTGTGTTTGGAATTGCATATTTGGACTTAGACACTGCTTATTGCATTGCGTATAAAATACATGCTACATGCTACTTCCTAGATGTTATATACAGTACGTGACCACCAGGCCATCATGGAAATAATTAGCTGGCAGCTGCAGGAAGACACTTACAGAAATAGGCCAAATGTTTCTCTGCTCTTTATTTGAGGATGGATGTCATATTTTTCACAAATAGGGCTGGCCAAGCGGCAACGGATGGACACCCTTACTACATTTTTGTTTGCCCTTTCACAACTATTTATGCTAGAAAGATGAATGATACCTCATTTTGCAGGGAATAATGAGCACTTTTAGATGTGTGATTGAAAACCTCATTTTCTGGCTTGAAAACAGCAAAAACCCCTCGGAAATGGATGGACAGAAAATTAACATCTGTGTGGTTTCAATTTTCGCAAAACTGTAAACTCTTTACTGTTATAACATCTACAAACCTTAATTAACTAATTTAATGCATTATAACATATATTTATCTCAGTTTATTAGATATTTGTAACCACTGTAAAAAGAGTAGCAAAAGGTTTTTAAATTGACCTTACAACTTATTAAAAGTATAATATAGGTCCAACAGAAGAGGATCAAAATGATAATCATAATGATGGATTCGATTTCTACAGCGCTTTTCAAGGCACCCAAAGTGCTTTACATTATTGATCCATTATTCATTCACTCTCACATTCACACCATGGTGGTATTAAACTATGTTTGATGCCACAGCTGCCCTGGGGCAGATGGAATCATTGCTGCCAATACGCACCAAACATTCATTCACCAGTGTGAGTGACTGGATGCAAGGTGGGTGAAGTGTCTTGCCCAAGCACACAACGGCACTAAGACAGAGCTGGATTTGAACCACCAACCATTCAGGAATTTTTATGATACAAGTTACGCTTTGACAGACAAAGAATGCAAACATACATTTATGCTGAATATAATGCCATCTAAGTATTTTTAAAACATTTTTCTACAACATAAAACTTGTGCTGGATACTAGCAGTAATGTACTTTCAAAAACAGAAGTCTTCAAAAGCTGATTTTAAATGTATTTTTTGATCAAGATGTTAAGTCAGTCTCAAATGTGCCAAATGCCAGAAACACAAGATGAAAAAGGAACACAATGATAAACAGTTTCTCCAAAGTCAACATGTTAACAATAGCGGCTTGATAAATAAATCATATATGTGTGTGTATAATACATTTTATATTGTTACATATTTGATATATTGATGTCATATGCATATAGGTTATGTAATTAAAAGTAATGTGGGCCACTCTGCAGTAATATAAAATATGTAACAACACTACTATATAAAATATATGGAAAGATTAAAGATTATTTAAAAAAATAGTTTGAAGCAAACATCAGATCCAGGTGTAGGTACCTTTAAGAAACAGACCAGACCAGCATTATGGATGAATCAACATCATGCAAAGAACACACTTCCACAACAACAACCAGCACTTATGGTGATTTAAGTTTAGAACTGAACTTGTTGCTGCTTCACCTTCATGACAGATTAAAGCCTCTGCTTCTGCTACGTCCAGTATTATCCATGGTGTCCACAGTTTGAAACACACTAACTATGATGCTTCTGAGCGTTTGTACTGGTTTCTAATACTTTTTCCATGGTGGTGTTGAGATATTTTGTAAGATAAAGGTTGTGTGAACACGTTTTTTTTTTTTTTTGTTTTGTTAAAGAGGAAGAAAACATCTATGTGGAAACATATCCATATTCATGTGGACAGGGCATAAAAACACACAGGGTTGTGTAAAGGAGCACGATATCGACCCACTGTAAATCTCCTATCATAATAATATCAGTAGGGTTGAAGAGATACTGTGCAGCTCATGTCTTGTGAATTTCATCATGTTGCACAATATTGACGACTGCGCTGACTTTGTGACTCACCTTGGACACACACATCGGGTCATCACTCGTGTTACAACGCACCAATACAGACCAGCAAAGATCACACAAACAACTTGTTGACATGTAATATATGTTTATTTATACATTACGCGCTCCCATGCCAACAAGAAATACGTCAATAGAGCAGAGGTCGAGTGAATCAATTGTTATGAATTATTTGGATTCTTAATCCAGTTTGCACCACTGGCTATTGAGTTGTATTCACCTTCAGGCCCTGTAGCCTTAATGGCTTCCTTGATGCCTGAGGAATAAAAGTGATTGATATACTATTTCTTTACAAGCAGCCTGGTGTTTTAACCAACCTAAGATTACCCACTAGTTGTTATCAAAGTGGCTTCAGATTCTTTTTCTAATGTAAGCTTTGTATAATTTTATCTCTTTCTAATTTTCTAATTAAAGTAACACAAACATGCCTGCTCCTAAACTGGCACCAGCATCTCTAACAACTCTCTAATGCTATGTTTAATCACATACTTTAAATAGATCAGAACTATCTTTGAACAACCAGCTTGCAAAGGGAAAAAGCTTAGAAGAAGACATGGGTTTCAAATTTGTTGCAGCATGAGGTCAGCGATATATTCTTCACCAGATATTCTAGTCGTTCCTCAGTCTATCAGCCTCTGCGTCTGCAAAAGAATTCTCATAGAGGTCAGAGGTCAGCTCATCAGTCATGAGCGCATGCTCAAAACATCCCCATTCACATCCATAGCTCAACCTGTTTTTTGTTGTTTTTTTGCAGTGCAGACACACTCTCGAACACACACACCCGGGGGGCTCTTGAATGCAACTGAATCACTGTCTAATGAACATGTGCAATCAGGTGAAACAGCTCTTATACTGAGTGACAATTAAAGTGCTGATCATTATTTCATCTGTAACACATTCAGAGATGAGAACTTGGCCACAGGTGTCTTCACTTTGCACATGGGTTCTTCAGAATAATTTGCATTTGGGCTGCACTATTCCAATATAACATTTTCTCTATTTTCTGTTATATAAAATGTGCAAAAAAGTTAAGACTCACAAAACTGAACTGATAAATTAATTTTTATTTTTGTGATATTCCCAGAGGCACAGTAGTATTTATATTGAGCCAAAACATTTGTTTTATTTTGTCTCCACAGTTAGTTTTCCCTTTCAACATTTGGCAGTGAAAACAGTGTGGTACCACAATAATTATTAGGCTAAACAATCTTAACATGCCCTTTACATGACCATGAAAATCTGACAGCTGAGAGTAATCAGATAATTGTAATAATCAGATCTGAGGCATTCACATGTACTTCAGAAATGCAACAATCAAAAAACCCTGGTTCACATGTTTCAGTTCATTTTTACATATGTAGTGACAGTCGAATCCAACTTCTTGTTGTTGTCTTCCACTACATCACATCTGTTTTCTATGGTTTGTGTTTGCAAATAAATCAGATTAACATGTATAGAAGCATATCAGAAGATGAGAAAGCATATCAGATTATGTTGTTTACAGGATCACTTGAATAATCTGATAACTCCAGAAATTGGATACTGATTGGAGTATCAGGCTGCATGTAAACAGGCTCTGTGACCGAGTAAAATCATTAAATGGAAGAAAAAGCATGAAGCAATTGTTTAGAAGACAACATGTGACTACAAAGGAGAGATTTTTAACACTCAGTCTTATTCAGACAGGCCCGTCTCATCGCCAGGAGGATCTGACAAAAGGTGTGGCTGACATGAGATTGACAGGCTGGCTCAAAGGCATCTGGACACAGGATAAAAGAGCTGTAACTATAATTTTCATGACAATATTTGTGTAGCACAAAGAAGCAGTAATGTGGTGTGTGTGTGTGTGTGTGTGTGTGTGTGTGTGTGTGTGTGTGTGTGTGTGTGTGCGTGCGTGTGCGTGTGTGTGTGTATATAATCCAGCACGATTCTGACAAAGTGAGACATTTTTAACTAACCAATTTGGTACCTACACTGTAAAACATTACAGTCCCATTTAGTTATGTTCACTTATTTTTGCTCTTCAACTCGAAGAGCTCCGACTAGTCCTGGATTTTTAACTCAGCTGTTCAAGTTTTCAAAAGTTAAACGTACATGAATTCATTGTCGTGACTGATTGAAAGTTTTTTCTTCTTGGTACAAGTTGACTGAACTTGTATTTACAAGATATCAGTTTAAAAGGAAAAAAAAAAAGTGGCGGGAGAGGGGAGGGGGTTTGTGCGTTAGAGAAAATAGTCACCACCACATTTGAGAGGCCTCCTTAAATTCTATAAACTGATGGCAAAGCTGGCATGGACATAATCAGCTACATACACACTGCAGATGAATCGTATATTTGATTCTGGGCTCATTTGGGGACACTTCGAGGTCAGTGATGAAGGACTACACTGTAAAAAGTCATAAGCTCAATTAGTTATCATAACTTGTTTCTATACTTTACTTCCATTTAACATAATGACTTACAAAATTTCAACTTAACTTCATGAGTTATTGGCATTGCAGCTCAAGGTTGTAAGCCAGTTCAGTAAAATGTAAATTTAAATGTGTCTACATAACTTAACAATGTGAATTTTAAAATGGTAACCAGATCTCTCAAAAACTGATCACGACCACTGGTAATGCAGCAATATTAACAAATAGTGCTGGAAATTTGGTCTTGATCTGATAATGATTATGATGTAAGATTTCTGTCACAAAATAATTGCTGGT
>JAPQRP010000025.1:25447133-25472740 GCA_037367295.1 Apogon hyalosoma
TAGTTGTGGATCAGACACTTTATTTTCTCAGATGCTAAAGCTGCCCATTCTTCTTGGCAAAACACCTTCAGTTCCTTCAGATTTTGGGTTTTCTTGTATGAACTGCATGTTTGACTCCTCCCCAAAGTGGCTCAGTGATATTGAGGTCAGGAAACTGAGATGGACACTCCTTCACCTTCAGTTTTTTTCTGCTGTAGCCGATGACAGGTCGACTTAGCCTGGTGTTTTGGGTCATTATCATGTTGGATCATTCAAGACCATCCCATGCACATTCAGTCAGGGTGTGTAAACTTATGAGCACAACTGTAAATTAGTCGGACTGATATTAAAATATTCAGTTCATATCTCTACAATCCAATACATTGCCATCTTTGGCAGAAGTTCTGAACTCTTTATTCTATCACTGTACTGATATTTGAAAGTACAAATATTACATATATCCCCATTTAAATGAGTCTTCTAAGTGACAAAGCAGAGCAGAGTGGGTGAAATACTTTCATATGAAGCTTTAAGTCTGGTTCACCTTCCTTGCTGAGGTGTTGCATAATAAGAGAAGACAGCAGTGTCAACAAAGGGTTAAACATCACTGTCAGACACTGGCTGTTTATTATGAAACTAGAGGTGTAAAACAGTCTCTTTGGCTCAGCCTTCCAGTATAGAGAAAAAGCTTTTATCACCACATAAAAGCAGTATGTGTGAGTGAAGGTAAGTGCTTAAATTCATCTATAGTGTCAACAAGAGGCGGCAAGTAAGAGGACCAAAGGAACACAGCCTGGCACACAACTTCTGGATTTGCATTAAAGATTACTTGCTTTGGACTCAGTTAAGACAGCTGATGATGCATCTTCAAATTTGTGAGAGGTGCTTTTTCCTCAAGAGGAAAATCAATGAAAAATATTTCTGCTGGTTCATGCCTGAGTCCGAAATATTTTTGGCAATTTTAAACACGTTTGATCACAATTCAAAACACAGGTTTGTTTTATATACTTTACATATTATGAATCTTTAGCAGTTTCAATATACACTTTTTCTCTCTGGGCTGAGCAAGCTAGCAAAGAAATAACAGCATTAAGCCAAGGACTATCAAAACCAAAGAACAAATGGGCCTTGGAGCCATAGTAGATACAGACAAGTCTCTGAAGTTTGTTGCCCTCCTTCTAAACAATGCATTTTTTTCTGTTTCTTTCCACTGACCATGGACCTCATCATTAAAACACAATACTGCTGTTTGTAAGAGACAGAAACAGCAGGAATGGATGTAAGAGGTGGAACTTTTTTCACTTAAAAGTCAAATATGTAACATATGTGAGGAAATGCATGTATTAAATGCTTTTTATTCCCAATTTTAGGGCAGATTATAACAGTCACAGGAAATATGAGTATCTCGCTTGACTGTCTCACTTGTCTACATCACAATAAAAGTCCCTCTGTTGAGTAAAAATCCTTGTGTTCTCTCGATGCCTCGCTGCTTCTCCATAGCAGCAACTGTGTATAAGACTAGATACAGATAGTGAAGAAATATAGTCAATTAATGTTCACAAATAGACATCTCCCAGCAGGCAAGTACGTTATATATTACACCTTTTAATCTGTTGAAAATGTAGTTTAGGTGAACTCAGCTGATATGTATGTGTGGATATATACTCAGCACTATTAAAAATGCACAGGTAAGAATAATATGTACATTTGGAGACATATTAAATTGATTTGTTTGGGGTTGCCTTCATATTAAAGAGGGAAGCGTCAGTCATTAGAGAATGAATTGTGGACAAATTGTGATCAACTGAACAGATTCATTCAGTCACTGAATACAGGTACTCAGAAATTGAAAGTGTCATCATTCAATATCGGGTGTGTCCACCACTGGTTTCCAAACAAGCAGTGCAGCGACGATGCACGGAACTAAGTCTCATGATCTGGTCCTGAGGGATCCGATCACACTAACGATAGAATGTACTGCGATAACAGCGCAGAGGCACTTCACCACAGCCCACACCTGCGTGTAACATGCCAATGGCACGTTCTCTCTGTTGTATCATAAGTCGTGGCATTTTGAGCTGGCAAAAAAACATTTCGGTGTTTTCTTTGTTGCCTTTATATCGGCTATTGACTTTGGGTGTAACGGTACAGAAACATTTCAGTTTGGTACAGTTTTGGTACAGGGGTCATTGGTTCAATACATTTTCGATACATTTTTGGTACAGTGAAGGAGACCAGTGAAGGAGACCAGTGGTGGTGGTGCACTCCATAACTACCTGTGGGACACTGGACAGTTCTACAAAATATTGTTCAGTCATTTGTGCATATTAACAGGCACCTCACATGTTTTGTATTTTTGTATTTTTGAATGTTCAATGCTCATTTATGGCAAACACTGTAATTTACTGAGTGTTTATGAATGCCTCACAGTATTCCTTGAGGTGCTGTGAATGTGACCTTACAGTAACACCTCAGCAGAGGAGCAGTGAAGGTCAAGAGGAGCAGGTTCACTGGATTTTGCCAACTTGAGATAAAAAAATAAAACCCTTTTTGCTTTAAAGAAACCCGTGGACTCTTTTGTGCCACAAATGTGCAACATACCAAAAGTGAAACAACATGCTTGAACATCCGACCCAGCTTCTGTGCCTGTACTCTTCTGTGCCTATACTCTCTCTTGTCATGTTTTGGGGTTTTTTGCAATGCAATGAGAATTTGCCACAGTTGAATGTTGACAGAGGAAACCCTGCACATGGGTTCTGTTTGTGTCCACCCTCCTTCCCAAGTGTTTGCGTTCTTCACATAGGCTACATGTACTTGTTCGGTACATCTTCATATTGTATCGAAGGCCCTGAACCAAAACGATTTGGTAAATGAGTGCACTGTTACACCTCTACTATTGACCACGCCTAAAGTTACCAGTCAAGCGTGACTCTGTACAAGAGATTCAACTCAATGTCCAACATGAATGGATTAGTCCATCGTGTGTGTCTGGAATGAAAAAAATACAGCTGTTAACTGTGTCACTCGTCTAGTGGGCAACATACTTTATACAAAATAGGCATCTGAGTAAATCATTTTCCGGAAATTACACCACATGTTTGGACTGTGCATTTTTAATGGCGCTAAATATAGTATTTGTAATTTTAAAGGAGCAACTATAGCCTGTGCTCAATAACATGATAAAGTTAATATGTTATATACAATGGTTTTATAATGTGTCAGTCATTATGGTCCCAAATTTGTATTTCAGCATCTCATATAATAGCTCACTATAATCCTTCTTTTTAGAAATGACTATTAATTGAAATGGGAATGATAATGACGTCTCCACATTATCAATGAATAACAGCAGGTACCTCTGCTATTGTCATTTCAATAAAGAAAAAAAAAAAGATTCCACAGTCACATAATTTAGGTCAATAGAGCCTTTTAGTGGAGACTTTGGAACATTTTGCACAAAATTATAATATTAGAGCTTTGAGATGAACTCACTGACGTTCAGGGAGCATTTCAGGGCATAATAGGAAGTTATTATTCACAGAAGACCGCCAAACCTTGGAAACTGAGGTGAGTTCACACTCTGAGGGTCAAAACCAGGACAGGCTCATTAATGAGGTGCAATCCCTGTACGACGGTCAGTCAACCAACACTTCCAATAATGATGGCTGGAACGGCCTACATTGCATTTGAAGATTTTCTAACAGGCCATATAAACCAGCTGCCAAAACACCATTAGCATTTGGATGTGGAGCGGTGCGCAGTATTATCCATTCTCAGCTGAGGTAGTCTTGGCAGTACAGTGTAAGGCTGTCGGTGACCACTGCCCTCTGTGACCTCAGAGATCTTAAGGTGTAAAAGAGCTCTCTAGGTCTCCAGTCTATCTGTCATGTCTGTTTCTGGGCTAAGCTGCATGAGGTTTGGCTGTGAGTGTTAAACCTCTAGCGCTAGACTATTGTTCAGGAAGGTTATCTGAGGGGTAAGCCCACACCCTTCTCTGTGTTGAGTGTGCTACTTTTGGATCTGACACACTCGTAAAAGTCACTGTGGATTAGGGGAAGGATTTATTACGGTACACTTCAATACCGGGTAATGTGTCTAACCATAAAACACACCCATAATGAACTATACTTTCTATAGTGTCTATTTCAGGCTTGTTTATTGATGGTTTATTATTACTGTGACACAACTGTTGGATACCACTTAACATTATATTTTTGTGAAGAGCCACTCTTATTGAAGTGTTTCCCGCACCACTATGGTGGTCTGTGAATCCAAAACATTAATGCGGGCCATGGGGGAGACAACATAGATTTAAGTACTGTGTTTGAGCTGCAGTTTTGCCGTCCATTAGTGTTCCATGTCATATGATTTTTTTCTCTTTCATTTTTATTATTCCCAGAAGCCTATTTGTCTGTGGGTAGAAGATATTTTAAATCCAGGGTCAGGCAGATGATGGGGAACGTTGCCAAGAGAAACCAACTGAGCCCGGAGTGGGGCGTTAAAGTAAATCCAAACAAACAATGCTGGCTTGTGTCTGGGAGATACTGTCTTGTCTATCTGCATCACAGACAGCAAACAGTCCACGGGATATGTCTCCCGAAGCCCGCAGCCAAAACAAGTCCACTTATGCTGTATGAGTCACAGTCCCACTACCAAAGAAAGCTGAATTTCAGTGCCAAAGCGCTGATGCGTTGACAGATGAGGCCTCCGCGTCGCCTACAGGAAGCTGAAACCTTGATGGGACTCTAAGTGTTGGGAACTGCTGCAGAACAGTTCCTCGAAGGCTTTCTGTGGCCATGAAAGTGACTGAACTGCCACGGCCACTGTAACTCAGTGACATTTCACAGTCATAACCAACACGACTCATTCCTCTGAGTTCCGTCATCAAAGCAAAGTTAACAACACCAGAAACATTATTAAGGCCAAGAAACACAAACATACAGCTCAGTCGCTTAAACTGAACCTAATTCAAATCATCTCTAAGAAAATTCCCGAAAATCTGTTAAAATCTGTCTTGCCAAAAAAAAAAAATTTAAATAAATGTAAAACAGATTAAACGTCATGTTTTCCCAGACCAGAGTCTAAAGACAGTCTGACCTTTTTGCTTCATAAATTCCTGCAAAGATCAGCTGTCAAAAGTGTACATTTTCCTTCAGTTAATTAACTGAGTGACCCATCATGTCAACACTTGTCGAGAGATGCAAAAAAAGCCCTTCAGCTACTGTGAAGTGTTTAGTGTTTAGTAATGTTAGTGATATATCAGCTTTAAAATCCTGTCTGGAGCAGCCACACACCATAAACAATTAATCTGGCTTCATTCATAGAGTAGAATAAGAAAGTAGGATCTTTGTCGATCTGCATTAGGTTAGACGGGGTTTCACGAATTTTAATTCTTCAAATGACTTGAGACCTTGATTGTATAATGAATTCAACTTATTAGACTCTAGTGGCTGTCTCATTATGCCTGTCCCTGGCTGCATGCATATATTTATTGCCAAGTAATGAATTACAGAAAAAGGAGCACCCTGTTAAATTCTTATTTGGTCAAGAATAGACTTCCTCTTATGAGCTATGACCAAAAAAAAAAAAAAAAAAGCTCTTATAATTTTAACATTTCATAATTACCCTTTCATTGTTTCTATATGTGACTAAAGCTTGAGAATATATGAGTTTTTCTTTTTTTCTTGACCTCCTTTTATCAGTTGCTTATTGAACTTAAAATGAGACTGGTGCAGAGAAGCAAGGTAAAATGAACAATGCTCACATTTGTTAGAAACCACAACTGGGGAAGGTTTATTTACAGATGAATGCTCATATTGCTTCCTGCAGAAATATCAACTAATAGTTCTAGACCTAAAAATCTAACGTGCTGCAATTTTTTTTCCCAGTAATTACAAAGCTATATATAAACATGACACAAAATCATCATTATTCAAGTTAAGTCTGGGGGAGGACTTCTTCCAAACACCTCTATTATTTTCCAATCTGCGTCTGTAGTCACCGCTTGATGAAAAATTACAGATGTGAGACAAAGTGAAGGAGGGTGTAGAATGGTTTCCATCAAGATGACGGGTCTCAGCAGGTAGCAGCGCAGCGGGCCTGAAGCAGATGTAAGTTTGATTACAAGCTCAAAGCTCATCCTTTGCTTGTGCATAGTTAACAAAACATTACTGAGTCAGAAACAGAAACAGACCACCCATGCTGTAAGGTTCCTGCCCTGCACAATAGCTGAACCCTTTATACTCCCGTACTGGTCAAACTCTCCACAACAAGCTCTATGGCAACCCCGCTGTACTATTCTCCCACGGCGTTATTTATATATATATATATATATATAGTTTTTATTCATTTATTTCTTTTAGAACTGCATTAATTTCCTGCACACTACATTGAGAGTGCTAATTACTGGACGCTACTTTCTTCTGTGACGTAAATGTCTCCCAGGCAATAACAAGCATTCAGACCAAAACACAGTTCTGCCTCTGGCCTTTATTTGGAATATTTGATGTGGAAAATTTATTCAGGTGACTGATCATATAAACGGCAGAACCGCTGTTCATCAGTCGAATTTATGTTGAGTTCTGCTGCTCTGAGCTCGTAGTGATGCAACACACATGAATAAGCACTTATTACTGTGCCACTGCTTCATCAGTTTGTAATGGAAAGATGCCTGGGCGGTGCCTTTGTGTTTTGCAGTAAATACTCAAAAGAAAATGAAACACCGTCAGACACTTGGACTTGATTGTGTAGCTGAATAACTGATTGTGTTCTTGTTATGTTTTACTATTGATTTCGAAATGCTGAAATTACAGGCCCATTTACTGAATTCAAATTTCCTCATACTCTATTACATATAACAAATCTAATTTAAATAAACATGGTATCATGCAGTTCTGTGTTAAATGTGAGTGAAGCTGAAGTTGGAATTGGTGGAAAAAGCCTAAAATAAACTGCACAGTATGTACAAACATATCCACAGGCAGAGCTAAGGTCAAAACTTCAGCGTACATTATATTCCACTGACATTTAAGTTAAATAGTGTTTGACCTATAGTCAACTTTTATCAGTTCCAGCAGGAGAGATGCACGGGTACCAAACACATCTGCACATTGTTTCCTGTCAAATCTTCTGGCCACAAGCCTGTATATTTTGTGCATGTTCGTCCATTAATATGCATCGTGTCTGTTATACTCAATTTCTCCAATGTATATGGATGCACCAGTCCATAAAGTAAGCACGACCAGTTCAGTGTAAATGTAGCTACTTTGTCAGATGCAATACTCAGTGTTATAGCTTACGAGGAGAACCACAGCATCCCCAGACCTCACAATACCAAGCATACAAACAAGTCTAGAGACAGAAATATGGAATTGTATAATTTTTACTACAGGTGAACTTTAGTATAAGGTTGGCAAGGTATCCGAATTTGTCCATCAGTCCAACCTTACGATACAGGTTAACTGTTTAAGGATATTAAAAATAACCTGTATTAAAGATTTTCTGGTGAAGTCCCTCGTTTTTATTTTCGTTCCACCTATGCTCTTTTCCTAAACCTAACCAAGCTGTTTGGTGAAATTCTAAGCATCCTTATTCACTGTAACATAAGCTAACATGAAACTAGTATTTTGTACATTTTAACAATGTTTAAGCTATAGTGTGTCATTTATCATTCAACCCATATGGGTGCTATTCTGTCTCTAGACCAGTGTCAAATTGTGAGGCAGGCCCCCTAAGGGTGAAGGCTTGCCAGAGGAGGCATGAGATCTCTCCTGGGTGTTTTTTTTTTTTTCTTTTTTCTTCAAGTTAGAACATGCAGCAGGTGGAACTTATGTTTTAGTGTTGGACCGCCCTCAACTCATTTTAGGGACATACAACAAACAAATCTACTACCATGGTGATCTGTCACTAGACTAATCAAAAAGTTTTGGTTTGGAGAATGGACAAGGATTTGACTGGAAAAGAAAACTGTGATCCACTCTGATCATCCTGAAGAGCGGTGTAGATAACAACTGCAAAGGTCTTTAGGGATAAAATTTAAGTTACATTTAACACTGATTGTATAATTGCAAATAAGAAAAATTTGAGACAACACAGAAAAGGCAAATTAAAAGTAACATTTGTGATATTAAAATTTACTTTGGCTGACATTTGTGGATGCAGCTACATATTGTAGAGCTTTACAAGGATTTGCCATAGAAAGTTATGTTCACTTTTATTTTCCCCGTGACATTTAACCATCCCAAGTACACACACTATGAACTATGTTCTGCCACTAAAGGTGCCCAGGGACCAACAAACAAGGGTACTGACAGGAGAGTTAACCTAACATGGATCTTTTGATGGTGGGGGAAAACTGGAGGGCCTGACGGAAAATCTAACGACAAAGGGAGAACAAGAAAACTCTACAAAGGAAGGCCCTGGTTCAGGCTCCTCACTGTGGGGCCATAATGCTGACAAACAGAATCATTTTAGCCATAATCCAGCAGCCATGTGGTTCTATCACATCTAGGTGAATGACAGCTCCTGATATGATGTCATCTGAGGGATCAGAGATCACATTGTTCAACTAAAGCTTGCTGCCATGCCCTGCACACTATAATGCTTCTAGAAACCTTGAATATTTTCATTCTGTACTGCATCCATTCTGTACTTTGACATCAGCGCCGACCAGGAGGTGCCTTTCTATATGGAGTTTACTTTTTCTCCTCAGGTCTCAGGTTCTCTCTGGGTATTCCAGCTTCTTCCTACAGCCCATAGCTGTACACCTAAACAGGTTAATTGGTTAGCCTAAACTGCCTGTAGGTATGAATTTGAGTTATATATATAGTTATTTCATATCACTCCACTGATGAACTGGAAACATTTTCAAGATGAATCCAATGTCAGTTGGAATAGAGTCCAGGCCCTATGCATCCCTCTAGATTATTAAGTGAAAATGTGTGGAAAATGAATGAATATTAGTCCTAATTGAACTTTATCTTGAATGTGTTGCAGCGTGCAGTGTATATTTACAGATGGAAAAAAAAGGACCAGGGAAAATATAAAATATGTTGCATTTATACTTATATGCAATAAAATACATGTCAAAGTACATTTTAAATTTGCTACTTTCTTTTTTAATTTGCATTTTTTTAGACTGGGCAAACCATTTTTTATTCAGTGTGGGATGATGCACAGAGACGTCCTGGATTATAGTCTGGCAGATCCACTGTCTTGACATCTGCAACTCATCTCCTGACACATTCTGTAAACCACATGCACCAGCCACACTCAGTTCCCTGCCTCAGGCTGCCACTCTCAACTCATTGACAATTTCACTGCACAATTCACACTCTGTGTCTATGACAATCGCTAGATCATTGCTCTAAATATCATAATATGGGCTCATATCCTAATGGAGCACTGTAGGGCTTCTGAGTGAAGCTCTGATGCCATCAAAAGTGAATGAAACCCAATTTATTATGATGACAGTCCAAGGGAGCATCAATTAGGCAGAAGTCTGTCTGAAGCTGAATACAGATCAGTATTTGGAAGCAAGCCACCAGTAGATATGAGACACACTCAGCTAGTGTGCACTTATCTCCTGTGTGAAGTAGGAGTCTCATTTGTCTCTCAGTGGTACTGTACTTCAGTTGCTCACTAACTCGTGTGTTTTAGGGTGATTGATAATACACATTAACATGGTTTAAGGGCCAGTGTGGCAACAAGGAGTGTATCTGTGCGCTCTCAGGAAAACTCAAAGCTAATATGGAGGCAGAGAGGGTGCATAAATATCCAGCTGCTATCATTCTTAGAGGAAAAAAAGGTTACAGTATGCAAGTACTCAAAATGACAAGCAAATATGTTTCATCTAAAAATAAAGTTAAGCTGTAGAGAGAGTATTGTAACATTGAGTTTGTGCCTTTACAAACTTGAAAGCCTCTCGGATAAAAGACATAGCAGGCTAAAATAAATAAAGAATAATTTTTAGAAAGCATAATAACATGTCACAGACTTTGAAGTTAATGTCTGAACAGAAATAAGACTTGGACACAAAATGTTCATGAGACAGACCCAACGTATCACTGTATAATCTCTAAACAGCCCAATATCTTTGCCTGCACTTTCCCTCATCAAACCTCTGACAGATTTGGGTCTCCTGCTGCGTTGTGATGAAAAGTATGCTGTTATATTCACAGTGGTTGCTGCAGTAATTGGTCACTTAATATTTCCTTCTTCTCTCAGGCAACAACAGTAAGTAACCTTAACATGTAGACAAGTAAATGAGCTCTGCATGGATACAGTTACCCCAGGAGTTGGTTAATTTTTTAGATATTTTTTCCTCTCATAACTGCCTTGAACATGTGTAGGAGTGCTGAGGTTCTTGCCATGCAGTTTATGTATATTTTAGTTTGATCTCAGACATAAACAGCAAGTAGCGAGACCTTCCATCTGTGTAACATGCCTGTTCAGCTGTGCACTATGTTCTATTTACAGTTGCAGTGTGTTTGCGCTTACACTGTGTGTCTACGCTTTGTGTGTCTGCCTGCGTGCGTGTCTGTGTATTTGCTTGGCTACCATCAGGCTTATTACACAAAACCTTTGCACTCACTTGTTCTTTGCTAACAAGCCAAGCAGTGTGAACATTGGCCTCTTACAGCCTTAAATGGAGGATGTGATAATAATGTGACTCCTTGGGAGAACACCTGGAGATGAAGGCATAACGTATATAAAGCCCTTGTAAAGGCTGGGCGACAAAAGAGAAAGAGGAGTTAGTTTGTGGGAGTATTTGGGAGCACGGGAATCCCTTGTTGTGCTGCTCATGTTGTCATCTGACGGCACACCAAAGCCCTCTCCAGAAGTAAAAGAGTGGGAAAAAAATATTTATATTGCCACTCTAACAAGCCTCTAGAGACTTCAGCTGCCTGGTTTTCTGAGGAGGGAACAGCTTGTGTGATCTAAAATGCTTTAAAAGTCTCCAGCAGAAACAGGCTACTGTGTACCGGGTACATGTTCTGTCCATATGGTCTGCAGTAATGGCTTCGCCCATCAGCTTGGTCATGTGCAGCCATTAGCCCATGTCGGACTATAGGAGACATCGCAACAAGTAAGAGAGGGAACATATTGAGATCCTCCGACATGCCTGCCAACATCAGAATTTTTAAATACATGTTCATCCATGGAGGTTTAATTAACGAGGCTCATGATTTTTCAACTCAACTAGGCATTCACGCAGCAACATTTAATTTATATAACCTCTAAAGACCGATATATACTGTTTTATGGGTCTTTTTCAGAAGGAATAGAGGTCCCCATGGGTCCATTTAGCTTATAGAAAATAGGTGCAATTATAAAGAACATATATCAGTTTGGCTGGGGTCAATCTGTTTCAGTCAACTGCTGACTAAGTCTAAGTATGTGATATATCACTACATAATTACTGATGCAGAATGGAGTAAAAGTAGCTGTGATGGGCCTTGTGCTTCTTATAACCCTAACATCATATTTGGATGGGGCACTCTATGTCTTCCAACAAAGTATGTGCATTGGATTCCATGGTTAATCACCATTTTTATTTTATTGTTTTTTTAAATGCTTGAACTAGAGATACTGTAAATGATTAAATACTTTGGTAATTTGCAAAATATTTTATCAGTGCTGGTAAATTGTCCGGTGACCAGTATTTCACATTACGCTTCGAATCTGAAATAAGTGACTTAGACAATAAAAGCACAAAAGGTAAAAAAAAAACAAAACAAAACAAAACAAAACAAAACACATATATTGATTAATTATATGTAGTGTGATTTTCAGAGATTCAGTATTATCTGTTTAAGTGCTTTTCCTTTTATTAGATGTTCTACCGATGTAAAAGATCATTTCAGATTTGCTTAATGTAAATTCAGTGCAGAAATTCTGGGGGCAGTGTCAGGGTTGATGTCACCAAATCAACGGTCTAAAGCTTTTTCTTTCTCCAAACAACTGTCTCTTTAAAAATCCACTCTCCATCAACTTCGAGTCTGAAACAGGGAATTGTATGTTTTTTTTTTTGTTTTGTTTTTTAAAGAGTCAATCCTTTGCAGAGAACATATGAAAACATTGTCAGATCCTCAACGGCTTGTTCTTCAACATTCCTCTTGTTGCAGCTGTCCAGGTTGAACAGAACAGTTCTCACTTGCCTGTTCAATAAATGAGAGATAGAGCTGGAGTGCTTTCAAACATTGTCAGGAAATAGAAATGTGAATCAAGAAAATCAATAAGGGCAGTTATGAGTCAAGAGAGAAATGCTCTCTGGACTTTGAAATCGTGACTACTATTGAAAATGTGCCTTAAAATGTATTTACCTACACATTAATATGATTATATGATTATTTTTGCAGCTAGTTGTTTTTCCTATAAACCGCATATTTTTACTTTTTAATCATCAGTGCCTTATAACCTTAGGTTCAGATGAAAATGCTGTATATGATAATAAATTTGCAGTTCTGACCAGAAAATAAATTTTTTTTTGTGCTCACACTTTTCCTCCCCCATCTCCTTCGTATCCTTGTGTGAACAGGTGGTCCCCTAAAAAACACAACTTCATTGTGTTCCCATTTCTGTCCAAACAGAGATTTCTCAGCCCCACACTTGGCATCCAAAGCTAGCAAAACAGCCTGTACATAAGATGGAAAGACAGCAGAGGGTGATCATGCCGCTGATGGCCTTATGAGTCACTGTTTGTCTTTAAGTATTGTCTGCTGTTTGTCAGCTCCTGACAGCTTCGGAATAATTCAGGACTTGATTTCTAATGCTTCAAATACTCTATGTTACATGAATATTGAACCTATTTAAGAGAGAATCTATTTAAGGCTCTCTGGATGTGCAAGCAGCCAAATCCTTTAAATGCCTTGGAGATACGCCTAAAGAAATGTTTGTAGATATTTTGCAACCACGTTTACATCCTACTTGGAATGAAATCTACTATTCCTGGTGTCTTCCATGTCAGCCACCTCTAATAGTTGGAGCCAGGTTTGTTCCCTAATTGGATCCCTCATCACATGTGGCTGACTGTGATAACAGCTTCAAAGCTACATCCAACCACAAGGTGTTTAACCACCACCAAATGCAAATAATTAATCAGGAATTTACAAAAAAAAATTACCATAAGCATCAACTTAAAACTAATTCAGGCACAGGACAGGGACTGTTTCTGTTTAATTTCTGTCAGCACTATTGGAGCAATACGTTGCCAAAGAACAGAAACAAGCAGAGCTAGGCAAAATGTCCAACGGCCTCATTAATCTTACTTAATATCAAAGGACGAATGGCTATGATGCAGCATCGAACAGTCCCTGTACAATAATACCCAGGTAGAAGAGGAATTCATTAACTCCTATGATGCATCATTTACAAGCTAACCGTTCTTCAGCAGTTCACACGTTACATCATGCTGAAGGAGCAAGCTCTGTGTGAATTCTTTATTTAAAAAAACAACACTTTCTCTGACACTATACTTTTAGTGCACTGCTTTAAAAAAATTAACTCTAATTCGCTTGCTGTTTAGTCAGATATCTGACTCTTCAATTTTCTTTTAATTCCAATTCTCAACAGCACACACTAATTAGATTAACACCAAATATTCGTACCATGAGTAAATAGAAGTGCATCATTGATCTAGACTTTGCACACATCAGCAGGATAGTGCTGGAAAAGGCAAGTGCTGACACAACTGGCTGATGAAATCACTGGTCAGCTGACATAAAACGCACAACTTTTATAGTATGTTATTTGAACAGGCTTGGTAGAATAGGATGCAAGACACATTTACTCGTTCTGTAAATTTTAATAAAAAATATGTTAATGCACAAGCCCCTGTAGTATGTGAATGAAAGGACAGTTTTCAGAAGGCATCATGGGAACTCTCTGCTAGTCAAGCTGTCCACTCAGTATGATAAAACGTCAAGGAAGTCCAATCAAATATGTTTGTTCTTCTTTCTCTATCCTTGTCTCATTCCCACCAGGAGTCCAGACTTCCAGCAGCTTCCATGTGAAGAGGAGCTGTCAACAAGCAGACGATGCCCAAGTCCAGCTAAAACTGAGCAGTGCCCCTCTCCCTCCTGCTCCCTCCCTTCCCTCACACATGAGGACAAGAAGATGACTATCACCAGCCGGCAGTCCTTCAATGTCCTGACGGTCATCTTCCTCCTGCTGTCCACTGCAGGTCTGTAACGTTCGGCGTGTGCTGTGAGTCAGCCTGTATCTGCTTCTCAAAAGATCATATATTTTTCATACTGGGCTCCTCCAGGCACAAGAGCTGCTGGGTATGTGAATCACTGGTACGATAAGGAAAGTTCTGACGCATTCAAAAAGATCCGAAATGTGGGTCATTTTCTGAGGGAGTCACAAAGAGTCATGAACCAAATTCAGAAACATAAAAACCCAAAAGACATGGATTTTTAGATAGAAGGAGATATATGTTGACATCTGCCTGCAGCCTGAGACAAGAACATCAAGGGATTCAGGAGCACTCATGAGCAAAAAAAAAGAAGGGAATTTGGCAGGAAAGCTCTATACCTTAGAGAACTGTGTTAAACGAGGCCATATAGAATCAAACTATAAGGAGAGCAGTGAAATCCCAAAAGGTATGAAGAGGAGCCAAACCAACAGATACTGTATCTAGGAGATATGGAATAATATTAAGTGCCAAGGAGAGGATGTCACCTAAGGCTAGAAATTGTTATCACAGGAAAATGATAACTGCAGTACTGGAGTAAAAAAATCAGCCTGAACAGCAGCACATAGCTGGTTAACATAATAAGAACCTAATTTTAGGCTTTCTGCCTCTCCCTGCACCTTTACTGTTTTGTTATGTCTTTGATCAGTATTATGTATGTACAAAATAGAAATACATACAAAATCAATCAGTTAGAACCGAATTCGAACCAATATACATCAGAGGTTTGTTATGTTCAGAATTATGATTCCATGACTTCTAAATGAGAGATGCATTATAGTACCATGATGTTTGGTGGTTTTGACGTGTTTCTGTCCCAAACAAGTAAAAGTACATAGTAACATCACAGAATTTGTAATACAGCATCATGGCATGCAGGCCTCCCGAGTAAATATACTTTCTGGGTCCTGGATAATCAATGTAATAGGAGTAAACAAGAACGATTCCAAATACCCATACAGCTCTGGTGTTAGGGATTGTTTCAGGACGGATGATTCTAGTAGCATCAGGCTTTGTCAGACAGAAACATATACAGAGAAACCATCTTAGATACTGCAAATCTGTTTTGTTACCAGTCATGTGATCAGTCATCTTACATGTGTATTGAATATAATTTACAGAAAGAACAATTGAGAAAAAAGTAATGTACAAGAGGTATTTTTTAAAACAAAAATAATATATAGTACATAAAATGGATGGATGGATGGATGGAAATATAATTTAAATGTCTTAAAAAATTGTAGAAAACAGATGTATGAAGGTACTGCCAGGCCACATATTGTCTATATGTCAAGATGGTGGGGAATGAATGAACTCAATGGCTCGGTGCTGAAGGGAAAACGGATTTATTTAAACAAAAACACATGATGTACAGAAACAAACGTAAAATCTGAGAAGTCAGTCGGAGTCCGTAGATGGGTGACAACGTAAGTCCGGGTTATGGCAAGATGTGGAAGACAAAGACAGATAACAGAAGACAATGATCCTGCGCTGCACGGCTGCAGAACCCGACCTTAAATAAGGTTGGTTCTGATGAACTGCAGCCGTGCAGCACGTAACAGGTGAGTCTGATGGGGTGAAGTGGAGTGGAGGGGGAGGAGCCGGCGGTGCAACCAGAGCAGATCGTGGAACTATAGAAATATATTAATCCATAAAGACCCAAACATCTACTGTCGACCAAAAGTATCTACTTACGTAAAATGTTAAATAACTGTTCATCTAATAATCCTATCAATACATGTAAATAACTGGTGTAAAAGGCATTTTCTCATCTTTTCATGCTCATCAGATATGACGTTCAGAGGCTCCGTAATGAACGTGGAAACACCGTCATCTTCTACAACATTGATTCACCAGTGAAACAAATGGAGTTGGATAAATGGCACTGGATGGACACACTTGTTTTTATGGTCAGTTAATGATAGATTTGCTGAAAGTCACTTTTTCTTCAATTTTCTCTGTTTTTGATAAAAAATAACCCTTCACTTTAATCTGAGCTTTTATGAACTTCTACATGATTAATAAATTAAATGCAGGAAAATACCCGATTTTCATGGAAACACACAAAATACTGAAGATAATATTACAATAAATGGTGATAAATTACTTAAGGCAGGTTAAACATAGAAAAAAATTCATCTGGGAACTGACACAAAAGTAACACTGGGTCCTAAGTAGCATCACAATATCTCACAGAGGTTTAAGTAAATATAATCACTACCGTTAAAATATGGCTAAAGAAGGGATATGATACTGTATAAAATGCATGATTTTAGAGGTATAGAAATTCAGGTTGGTTGTAATGGGGTGGTGTACAGGATGGAGGACCTAAACGCAGCACACACAGATGAACAGTTCCAAAAGGTTTAAAATTACACAGGTAACAATCAGGCTGTGGGAGAGCTAGTGATGTTACCTGTGACACCAAAGCGTCCAAGCATGTGTAAAAAAAAAACAACAAAAAAACGAACCAATTTTCAGTGGCGCTTATAAAAGAGCTGTTTTTTTTTTTTTTTTTTTTTTTTTTGTGACACATAATGTCTGAAGCTTCATTTGAAACACACACCACGTGACTGGTTCGAACGCTGATTCAGTGGTAGTGGTTCATGATTCACTGCTGATGAATGTGTATGGGTGATTTAATGAGAACAAAAGCAAACCAGTAAATCAATGACTGTATTTTTTCTCCACATCACTAAAACCCAATGAAGTCAACAGATGTGAACATATATGTATATATAACTTGTTAGTATTGTACTGTCCAACTGGACGTCAGAAGGACAGACGAGGGTTTATTCCACTGGTCGCTTTATTGTTAGTATTGTATTGGTTACTCTCGGCCGTAACCACAATGAAACTGACAAAAAAAAACTATTGTGAATCTTAAGTGCTGGATTTGTCTCATCCGTGCTCTCTCTGCTCGCACCTCTCTCTCTCTCTCTCTCTCTCTCACTCACACACACACACGCACACCAGCTCACTGGCTCCGCCCCCATACCTTTCTCATCCACTCATCTATCCATCATAGCCCCATACACACTCAATGCATTAAACAGCTACTGATGCACATTCAAACAGTATCATTAAAGGAGTGATATATTTTTTTTAAAAAGGAATTATGCATTTTTAAATATTTCCCTGTGGTCTACATAAACTGTAAATGCTCTGCTTGGGTCTGAATTCATCATTAATTCAACTCCACAGGTCCATCTTCAACCCTTTTTCTGAGTAATGACACCAGAAAGGTCGTTTTGAGCGCTGGCCCTTTAAATCCAAATGAGCCACTTCACACTCCACCCCCTCCAGGTTGTTGACCGTGCTTCTCTGTCCTGTTCAGCCACTTCAGTTCGTTGATACAACCAACAACTGAACATTTTAGGTAATCGGCTCAAAGTTTGGACATATTTTCAGTATGGATTACAACCGCTGCTGCTGATAAAGAATTATGTCGTACTTGGAGAAACGTTCGTCGGAAGTCATGCTATGATGTAACTAGTTGTAAATGTAACAAATTAATACTACTACTACTGCTAATAATAATGATAAAAAAAATAATAATAATAATAATGGATTAGATTTCTGTAGCACTTTTCAAGGCACCAAAAGTGCTTTACATTATTGATCCATTATTCATTCACTCACACATTCTCACTCTGGTGGTGGTAAACTACGTTTGTATCCACAGCTGCCCTGGGGCAGGCTGACAGAAGCATGGCTGCCAATTCGCGCCTACAGCCCCTCCGACCACCACCAAACATTCATACGTATTCATACACTAGTGTGAGTGGCACTGGAGGCAAGGAGGGTGAAGTGTCTTGCCCAAGGACACAACGGACAGACTAGGACAGAGCGGGATTCAAACCACCAACCCTTCAGTTATTGGATGACCCACTCTACCTCCTGAGTCATTAAGAAGAAATTAAAATGGATTGTAGAAATCCACTCAATGTTTGCCGGAATGAATATAAAGATAGCTTTGAAGCACCTGGAGGGTTCAAATTCAAACTTTATGAACTATTAGAGTCCCCAAATACACAAATAAATGAACCAAAGACTAATAAAAGTGGGTTTAGCAAAATATGACCCCTTTAACAGAACAATTACTGCAAGGTCAATACTACACATATACTACCTTGGTTTTAATGATGTGGATAAATCATGCATTGATTTAGTCTTTCATTTATTCATTTGTTAATATTCTTACCAAACCACCCTTACAGATTTATCACTAGTGGATCGTGAACCACTACCATTAAATCAGTGTTCAAACCTGTCACGTGGTGTGTGTCAAATGGGTCACATGATTGAAACAAGCTTCAAGTATTGAACCTTTTTCAAGACAGTTGTGATGAAAAGGTTCATTGCTTCAGAAAGCTTCATTTTGCCCATCACTATGGAGAGCTCAGGTGGGCAGGTGCGATGCTCAGGATCAGCGAGGGTTTGACGTGTCAGAACCGCAGAGAAGGCAGACGGATCTCTCACTGAGGCGATGCGGAAAACTCTGACGTGGACAGAATAGAAAACACGCAGGGAAGCTGGGACTGGCAAGCACCACGCAGTCACAGGCAGACGAGAGACAGGAACAAGAAAGGCAGATCTCATAGTCAGGGACAGAAGGTGGGTTGGCTTACAGAGGTAGAAACAAAGAAACGTAAACTGAATCAGATGGGGTCAGAACCAAGAAGTCAAACAGGAACAGAGCGCTGGAGAGTCGGGCATGAAGCTAGGACAATCTGGCACTGAGCAGATGAACCAGAGCTGCATGTATGCGGTCCAGCTGATGGGGCACAGGTGGAGAGGGTGGTTGATGATGAGGGAGAAGACGGCAGTTGGGAGTCCCAGGTGAAACGATTTGTAGCTGATGAGGTGTGGCAAAGTGAAGGAGGAGACAGCTTCCAACCAAACTGTGACAGGTTGGAATAACAAACTATCATGATATCTGGATGCTTTGATATTGCAGCTCTAAGGATTTGGGAATCTACAAGTAATGAGGCTGTGCATTACTATTTAATGCAGTTGTTGTTCTTGTTCTTCTTCTACTTTGAGATGATTGACTGCTGAAAATTGGCACCACATAAATGTAATTTATTTTTTTTTTTTTAACTAACTATGGATCATGTGTCTGCACTTGTGTCCTTAATAAAGATTGAATGAATGAATAATTAAAGTTAAAATGAAGTGGTACTATTAACATTTAGCTGTTCTTATGGATCCAAGTAGAACCATAACAAAATATTTAATAAAATAATTTAGATCAAAATAAAAAGAGCTTTTGAAAAACAAATGTCACATAAAACTATGGTTCTGAGCCTCAAAATGACAGTAACACAACTGCTTTCACATCTTTTTACAAATTATAAATGGGTGCTTCAATGAAACTGGTCCTAAAAACAGGACATGGGGCTAAAAATTCAAACCAGATGTAGACTAATGTTGTGAAGCAAGTTTGGAAGCACTTTGGGTCTATTTTAAAAATAAATACTTACTGAGATAAAAGAGAAACTATTTTTCAGATAAAACACATTTTTATATTATTTTACTTTATATTTAATACACAAATCTGTATGTAACACAGTCAAAAGGACCCGGAAATTACGCACCACTATTTTTTATTTATTTATTTATTTTTAATATGCCTTTATTCTCTCACAGGTACATTTTAGGAATTGAACTAATTATGCAAGGCAGAGTGTTTCACAAAAATGACCGCTGTTGCAAAATCATTCATGATTTATATGCATTTAACTGGGCAGGTTCCACATGTAACGCGAGTGGACACGATGGGTTACATACAAAACCTGGAGTGAGACTGCCGATTCATGAAAAACCTGCATGTCTGGATTAGAAAAACCACTAGGATCATCAAATTTAAAACAGTGTCTTTATTTATAGCACTATATAAGACCATTTCCAGCCATGTTTTCCAGATCAAATGCACTGACACATAGGTAGCTTTTCCTGTCCCAGTTTTGGTCCTATTTTTGGACCCAATATTTTATTAAAAATTCATTAATTTTGGGATGGCTCAGAGCAAGAGAATAATTTTTTTTGCATTTATCTGAGGTCATCATTAGGTACATCCTGGGGGGAAATATGTCTACATTTGCCTTTTAGTATTGGGTCTAAAAAGCTGGAAAAGTGCCAGATACCAAAATGAACCTAGTTTCATAGAAGCACCCAAATATAAACAATTATTTATTGCCTACCACTTACATTTGTTTAAGAAGTGTGTTCAATGTCCTGTGACCTCTGTGTGTCAGATGAAAACATAACGATAGTACATGGAAGCCATTTGACTTTAACAGGTGTTTGACTGTCTTCCTGACTGGAAGATTCTGTTGTATAACTCTGATCAGAATAAAATAGAACCAAGAGTGTCTGTCCGACTGTGCAGCTCATGGATCTGCTGTCAATCAAATCACCTGAACATCCCAAGGGGAGTGTCAGTAAAGAGCTGCAGTAGAAGTTATGCACATTAGATACATTTACTTTGCTCCATTCTGTGTTTTATGACACTCAGTACATCAAATTATGTGTTCATTACCTTTGTGTTAGCCTGTGGGTTTAACATGACTCACACAGGAAAACAGACAGGTAGTGAGGCAGTGATTCAGCCGTTAAAGAGCTCTCTGGTGGATTAAAGCGGTAGTGCCTGTACGCCTCATCAATGAACAAGGAGCTGTTTGACTAGATTTAACCAAACCCAGTAATACTTTTGTGTCAGTTCCCAAATGAATTTTTCTGTCTATTCAACTTTTCTTAAGTGATTTACGATCATTTATTATAATATTATCATCTGTATTTTGCATTTTTTTTCAGTGGAAATCCTGTATTTTCCCATACTGAATTTACTGATCATGTAGATGTTCATAAAAGCTCAGATTAAAGTTGTGGGTTATTATATCGGAAACAGAGAAAACTGAAGAAAAAGTGACTTTTTCCATAAAATCTCTCGTTAACAGAACATAAACTAAGTGTCTCTATCCACTATAATTGATCCAACTCCATGGGTTTTACTGGTGAATAAATGCTGTAGAAGATGACGGTGTTTCCACGTTCACTACGGAGCCTCTGAACATCCAGATGGGTCATATTTAATGAGCATGAAAAGAGGACAAACTGCATTTTACACCAATTATTTACATGGATTGATAAGATTAGTGGATCAACAGGTATTAAACATTTTTGATATCTCTACATGATTTTGGTGGCCAGTGGCTGTTTGGTCTCAGTCTGATAGATTAGTTGATAAAATATTAAACAATTCAATTAGCCAACAAAATGTCCAAACATAATGAAACAACTGCAAAAAAAATTGTTTTTTTTTACTAAAAACTCCCTTCTGATTGACTCTCATGTTATACAGTTTAGACTCCCATTGATTAAGCCACTTGTGAATCAGTTTAATGTTTGTTTTCCTGTAATGTAACACTGAAAAAGTGCAAAATACAGCAAAGCTCAACTTCTTTCAACCTGTTTCACAACAAAGAAAGCTGTAGGTGTGATTGGCAGCGTAATTATGATATTTGAGCGCTGACTGATGCTTAGATGTCGCATGTTGCGGCAGTGCAGAGCAGGTTTCAGACTGCAGGTTATAACCGTGTGTTGACAGAGCCAAGCTTTTAACTGCAGTCTAAATTCCAAAAGGTGTTAATGAAATTAAGCAGGTGGGTGTGTTACAACAGTATAATTTCTAAACCCATATGTTGTTCTTTTCAGAGACTCCCCCCCTGAGCTAATCTCTTTCTTTCCAAACTTGTAATTCTTGCATCATTAGAAGACTTTATAGTGCATTTCCAGTTTTGGAGCTGTTGCTTCTCTAATGCCAGTTCACTTAAATTATGACTTCTTCTTTATGTACAAGGATTTATGGGGCATAAATAAAATGACCTGATTGCAAAACTATCTGGCATTCACTTGCACAGTCAAAGCAAAGGTCAAAAGAGGAGTTTTTCCTCTCACTTTATCCTCTATTTCTAATCCTCCTTTATCCTTCAGTACCACTTCATTCTCCCCAATATCCTGCAAAAATAATCATTGTCAAAGGGAAGACGGTCGGCCATACCAAGCTCATTATAACCTGAAAGAATACTCTCCTTTCAAATGCTGATCTGTCCCCGTGGAGATTACTGAGAGACTTCTATCACCCCGCTGCATCCTAAGTGGACCTTGAACTGCATCATAGCAACAACACTGTAACGGACAACACTGCAGCACTGTTTTTCAGAAGCTGTTAATGAAAGAAAATAGAGAAGACAAAGCAGTTACTACTCCGGGTGCATTTCATATGAAGTAGCATAATTTAATTTCTGTTCAAGATGAGAATGACAAAGCAGCAACAAACCAAAGAGGTTCAGTATTTACACAGATCCAAGTCAATGCATCTTTATGACCAGTATCACCTGTACTGAAATATCAAATCAGAATGTGTGTCGGGAATAAATGACCCGATTTTTGTTGTATAGAAACAAAAATTTAACCCTTCAAGACCTAGAACGATTCCTGTGGTGACTTTCAATTTTTTTTTTTTCTCTACATTTAACCTTTCCTAACTGATTTCTTACAATTTCTAATATCATCCTCTGTCGTTTTGTAGTGAAATTCACATATTTTCCCACACGTAACCCAAAAAGACCCAGTACTACTTTTGTGGCAGTTCCCAGATATGTTTTTTTTTTTTTTAATTTACTGATCATATAGATGAAAAGTAACTTTTTCAGTAAAAAACATCATTAACTGAACATAAAAACAAGTGTCTCCATCCACTGTCAATTACCAAACTTCATGGGTTTTACTGGTGAATCAATGTTGTAGAAGATGATGGTGTTTCCATGGTAACTATGCATCTTCTGAATGCCCAAATGGGTTATATCTGATGACCATGAAAAGATGACGAACTGGATTTTGCACCAATAATTTACATGTATTGATAGGATTAATGGATCAACAGGTATTAAACAGTTTACATCAGCTGTTTGGGTCTTTATGGGTTAATTTACTGATCATGTAAAGCTTCGAAACAGAACAAAACAAAGAAAACTGTAACTGACAACTGTTTCAGCAAAATATATCATTATCTGAATTTAATTGCAAGCATCTACCACTGCTGCCATCTGTGAAACTATATTCATGAATCAATGTTGCAGAAGACAATAGTGCTTCCATATCCAACGCAGAGGCCCTGAACATCCAAAAGAGACACATCTGAAGTCACTAAAAGCTGAGAAACTGTATTTTACCTAAATTACTTATAATATATTGATAGGATCAGTGGATTAAAAGTTATTAAATATTTTAGATCAGTAGATACTTTTGGTTGTTGGCAGCTCTTTAGGTCTTTGTGGATTAAAATCAGTGTCCTCAACAGAATCCTGTCTAATTTCTTCTTTTATTTATTTATTTTTTTAACCATAGTCACAGGCGTTAAATTCAGTTTTGTGTTTGAAGTAATACAACAGTCTTTACCTCCTTGTGTACAGTTGGATTTTCTGCAGTCTTTAATTCAGGACTATGGAGCTTAACGCATAAACACCCAGAGCTACTTATGTGTTGGTTCCAAAATTATTTTTTCTCTATATTTAACCTTTGTTAAAGGGTTTATCACCAGTTATTGCAATATTATCTTCTGTATTTTGTATTTTATCAGTATAAATTAGGTATTTTCCTGTATTTAATTTACTTGATCATGTAGATGTTCAGAAAGGCTCAGGTTAAAGTTGAGGGTTATTATATCAAAAGCAGAGAAAACTGAAGAAAAGTGACTTTTTCATTCAAATATATCATTAACTAACATAAACTGAGCATTTCCATTCTTTGTCACTGACCCAACTCTATGGGTTTTACTGGCGAATCAATGTTGTAGATGACAGTGTTTCCACGGTAACTACAGAGCCTCTGAACGTCCTAATATGTCATATCTGATAACCATGAAAAGATGGCAATGAATTTTTCTCTATATTTTTAACATTTCCCAAGTGATTTATCAACATTTATAACAAAGTAAGCCTCCATATTTTTGCATTTTTCCAGTGAAAATCTGGTATTTTCCTGTATTTAATTTACTGATCATATTGATGTTCAAAAAAGCTCAGATTAAAGTTGATAATTATTATATCTAAAATGGAGAAAACTGAAGGAAACGTGACTTTTTCATACAAATCTATTGTTAACTGAACATAAAACAAGTGTGTCCATCCACTGTCACTGATCCAACTCCGCAGGTTTTACTGGTGAATCAATGTTGTAGAAGATGACGGTGTTTCCACGGTAACTGCAGAGCCTCTGAACGTCCAAATGGGTCATATCTGATGACCATGAAAAGACGACAAACTGTATTTTACACCAATTATTTGCATGTATTGATAGGATTAGTGGATCAACAGGTATTAAACAGTTGAGATCAATAGATGGTTTTGGTTGATGGAGGCTGTTTGGGTCTTTATGGGTTAAAAGCATCTGCCACTGACTGAGACCTTCATTCATTCTTGGTAATAAATAGATAAAACCAATTTCTTATGGAGACATAGAACAAGAGTATGTCCTGGTCCACTGTGATGTACATTAACCTTCATCAACTCCATAAAGTGGTTCTCATTATGTCTGGTTCAGATCTGTGATGGCTTCTCTGATCATTTGTTACTGTCAGATAAAGCCTCAGCTGCTGTCGAAGCAGATTCCTTTGATTTAGAGTTAAGGCTTATTGTTATTATTGTGTATTACTCAGGGTGCCTCTGTGGTTCACCTGGTAGCAGCTGTACCTCATAGACTAACTCTGCTGCCATGAAGCCTGGGGTTGATTCTGGCCCAGGTTCAATTTGCAGCATGTCATTCCTTTTTCTCAATGCTGACTGTCACCTCTATCTATCCTAATAAAAGCAGATAGATGGATTATTGCATACTCAATTATATAACAAACACAATATTGTTGTTTTCCTTTGAGGATGCCAACGATGCACATATTTATTTGCCTGTGAAACTGCACAGCCTTTACTGCACAGTTTCAGCTGACTGCACACCATCGATTGTTTCTGTACAGTTCCATACACAAGTGGCTTTTACGTGAATGTACTTGCTGAAAAGTAGTAGCCTGTGGATGTGTTATTTTGACTAAATTGCTAACGAATGAGTGAGGAGAAAGTGCTTTTTTGTATCTTTTATTTTAGCTCAGTTCGCTTGTGTAGAGAAAAAAAAAAAACTCTCCATGTTTAGTGGCTTAGTTCACCTGCAGAAGAAGCTCAAGACTTAATGTCAGCAAGGATGTTTTAAGTAACTGTGGTTTACACGACACTAATTGAATCTATACACGTCCACAGTGTTTCAGACTAGTGCAATGCCCTTAACACAAAAGAAGTATTCTCCTGCTATCTATCTATCTATCTATCTATCTATCTATCTATCTATCTATCTATCTATCTATCTATCTATCTATCTATCT
>JAPQRP010000025.1:25488518-25499369 GCA_037367295.1 Apogon hyalosoma
ATATACACACACACACACACACACACACACGCACACACACGCACACACACACACACATATACATATATCCAAGCTGTTTCATTGTTTGTATGTTTTGTCAGAATGAATAAAACACACGTCTCAATATTGGTTTAATGTATGTTGAGCATCAGCCAGAAGTGTCAGATAAAAGTAGGAGCAATGAGATGTTGGGCAACATCAAATGACACCACTGCACATCAACCAGAACACGTCACAGTCCTTTGGCAACTCATAAATCACTTGGCACCAATTTACAGCAACGCTTTGTGCCAGTAACCACCCACTCAAGAGGTGATAGCTTACTGGGCCAGCTGAGCTTAGCCATACGAAGAACAATCAATGTGAACTGGCATCTGTCACTGTATGTGCAGCATACCTGACTCACCACAAACCATAACACTACCTCAGCATCTCAGTGACTCAGCAACATCACTATCTAGTAAATTTGTTGCCATCATTCACTGTCTGTCGTATTGCTTTGGTCATGGGTAACCATCCCTAATGGTAGCACCTGCTGTTTGGTCTGTACATGAAACGTCACAGAGCCACACTACACTCAGCTCTGGGAGCTGATGTGAACCTTTCACATTTTTTCCATGTTTTGTTTTTTTCGACCAGTCAGTATGATCAAAGCCTCCCTGTCTCCTGCATATTCACATCCATCTTTGAACTCACTGTTTGGCTTTCTGTGGTAATAATAGAATTGTACATTATGAAATTATTCCTGGCCTGTATGTCCACAGAGCAGCATGCCAAGACCTTGTCCAATTAAAGCAATGCTCTCCATGTGGTGTGAGTTAATTAACATCATAGATGGTACAAAGGCAAACAGGCAGGGGGCTCAGCTACAGGCTAAACAGAAAGAACAGGAGAATAAGTTCAGTTCCTTGCAGGTTGTTGAATGGCTTTTGGCATAGCCACCAGCAAGGTTGTTTAAATTGTTTTGGTTTATTTTTGTGCTGTGATTATGATCTCTTATTAGCTTTGTTTTTGCATATTAACTTTGGAATTTAGATATTTTTCTCTAGAGTAAAACCTCAAGTTCTCAGGTCTAGAAGCCACAGCTGTTAATGAGCACAAGCATCAGTGTCACATTACCCTGATTTCATTTTAAGATCTTTAAAACAGGAATTCTCAGATGACAAGATGGAAACATTTACTTTCGCATTTACAAAGTTCTTACATCATTTTGGCAAGCAGTCTTTACAAGAATTGCATACTTGTTGGCTTTTTGAAGCAATGCTGCTCTGTTTTATTGGTCTTTATATTTTAGGGCCTCAACCTGATTTTCAGGCATTTATGTTGTTATATAGAGATCACTGTCGACTAGGAAGCACTGTAGCTGTGGTAACTCAATTAATTATCAGCAGCTATCTTGAATGGGGTTGGGCCAGTGTATAAATTCTCAAAACAGATTTGATATTAACCCTTTATTGGCAAGTGACTATTTTTGGTAGTTTCCACACACATTACAAGACAGTGACACAACAGTTACAGTGAGGACAGTGAGTCAGCCATCTGAGGTCCAATGTGGTCTCCAGGGTCTGTAAGGTCCACCTCTGCATGAACAGTGAGTGGATCTGCTTTGTTAGGTACCATGAAGTAATGGTACTAATGTAAGGAATGATGTTCAAAGGGATCATGTGTGTGTTCACAGGGGTCTGGATCAGCACTTACTGTTGTTGTAATGTTCTAAAAGTGATCTTCTAATGTTCTAGAATACATGTTCCTTTCACATTACATGTGTTTTTCTTGTATTTTTTTTATATATATTTACATGTTTGTTTGTTTTGTTTTGTTTTGTTTTTTTTGCCACTTATCAGTAATGAACCAAGTATGGTAACGTCATTAACCTTGATTTTCTTCATAATACTTTTTTTTTTTTTTTTTTTTTTAACTTCACAAAAGTATTCAGTCTTGTTATGTCCTCCAATAACACACCAAGGTTGAAATGTTGAATTTCAGAGTATTTCTATGAGTTCCCTCCAAAGGGTTAAGCCAAAGGCCAGACTGAACTGGTGTACCAAATTGTACCACAAGGTTCTTGCATTTCAACTCAGAACTCAGCAACTGCTTCAAAGTGGAAGAAATGACACTGTCAGAGTTTGTGAATGAGTGTAGCAACTCCAGTCCTTTTGATGGTGGTAATGCACTTCTAAGCTGGTCTGACAAAACACCAATAATGAGAAGAAGAAGCAGCAGAAGTGCCAGTGAAGCGGCACTATCTCCAGTGCTGGTACAGCTCCAGTAGAGCTGGCTATGCGAGGTAAACACAGCCCAGTAATCAGTTTTGCCATGACTTTTTTCCATTTACATTTTGCCTCATCTACATTTTTCAGCACACTGCTTTCATCAGCTTCAAATCCAACACAATGAAGAATAACTGGTGCAGTTTTACTTTACTTTAAGACTAAGTCTACCATGTCTACCTTTGTTGTAACAAAATAACTCATGAACTTAGTAGGTGTAGTTTACTACCCCTTCTGTGATCTCTATGTCGCCATCACTCTTGTCTCGCACTCATAAAACAGATCAGATTATGTTCATTGTGTTGTCATGTAGCTTATTACTAACGCTAAACACGTTGAGTGAAACAACAGGTTACTAATATAGGGCAGTTTTTTACTTTAAGACATAACATTCCACAATGACAAATGTATTTATACAAACCCGTTTAAGCTTCTGCACCAGACAACTCTAATCAATTAAATGATTCAGTAACATTTTCTTCTAAAACAAGTTTTAGAAAACAAGTCTTCTAACACAATTTGCTCAATTTTTGTATTACATGAGTTAATACAACATTTTTCATTTTGAGACCATTGGCTGGAGAGTACAATCATTCCAAAGTATTACTCCGAGCTTCAGGAGATTAAGCACTCTGAGATTCACTCAATGAAAAGTGCATTATAAATACAATTTATTATTATTATTATTATTAAGTTCAAGTTTTATACACAGTAGTACACAGAGTACACAGTCAATTTGGAAAATGAGTAAATCAATACATAAATACATTCACATTAGTCAGTAGGACCCAGTGGATTTTAACAAAACACTTCACATATGACAAAATATAATAATGCAGATGTCAAATCATGACTGTTTGAAGAGAGTAAGGTGATAATTATATGACTGTGTGATTTGTAATATATCATCAAAAACATGACCTCTGACCTTCTTCCAGTTCCAAATCTCCTTTCACTTGCCATGACTGTTTTTAGCTGATGTTCATCCTGCCGCTGTCTGTTGTCTCGTATGTGTTGCCTTACTAACCTAATGAAAACTGATCCAAAACAAACAGATCTACCCACCACATACAACAACTAAACCTAAGCTAAACCCAAACAGTCAACCTAATGACAAGCAATGCAACATATGATTGACAAAGCTAACTTTTCACACAGTTGTTCATCAGGCTGTTGTTTCTGCGGTTAAGGGTGCACCCTCACACTCTACTTCTGTGTTCTTTTTTTGGCAGAATAATGCTGGAGTGGATCGACAGAAGAGTAGCAACACCTTGTTTCCTTATGTGGTGCAGATGAGACGCCTGACTGATGCACATCTCTGGACCACAGACACAAACACCTCTGGTGGGCTAGCCATACTGTAGTAGTGAGCAGAGACTACAGCCCCTTTCTAATGAGCACAAAACATCCATGGACTGTCTGCCAAAATGGCATTTAAAAATCCAACTGAACAAAGCTGCAAGGAAACACAGTGGACTATACTGCTACTGCCACGGCAAAGGAACAACAGACACATTCACTGCTTGCAGATGTTCAGTGATCCCCTAAAAGGCTGCCAAGGCCTGCAGTATCCCAAACAAAACCAAGTAGAACTGGATGAACTGTACTTGCAAGCAAGAAAGCTTGCCTGTTTTTTTTTTTTTTTTTTGTTTTGTTTTGTTTTTGTTTTTTTGTTTTTTTTTTTAAAGAAATCATCTTTCCAGTTATCAGATGTTTATTACACTGCTGTGTCTGTTTGTGTTCAGTAGCAGTTAGGCACAGTTGTGGATTATCTATTTGGTGATTTATTTATGTGAACTAGTCAGAGAAATATAGTGGTTAACATTCGGAACATGTAACAGCTTAGGTTGATGCTGAGCATCACATTTAGAGTAGAATGTTTTGTTACTTGCTGAATACAAACGCAAAATATCTCTGCAGCCATGTTGAAAAACAAAATGTTGCATAAAATGTTTTAGGTCTCCTTTCTGAAAAAATTGTGATTTTGCTATATTGTATGACCAGGACATAATGCCATACAGTTTAACTACTGTAGATCTAATGGATTTAGATTTTCTCATCACGATCTCCCACTGCTTTAGTGATGATGAGGAAAGAGATGATAATTCTTAGTAAATTATTTCACCCAGAACATGAGGATCAGGGACGCCTTCACAGCAGCAAAGAACTTAATGCTCTGTTACATACAGACCTGTTATAAACCTTAACCTTTGGCTATGAACCTACAAGCCCATTTAGTTGTGATAGTTTCCTGGTAAAACCTCATCCAATGACTTGCTCGCCCTTCCTCATTACCAGAGATGACTGAAACAGCTCCATTAGCAATATGATATCAATGAACATCCATTTGGTTCCTTTATAAGGACGTCTTTATATCCCATATTGGTAAAAGACGGTTGTAAGTGATTAGCCATATAGAAAATACCATTAAAAAAAGACATTAAAACCCCATCACTGTCAGCAATAATGTACAGTACTTTAATCGGAGGGATGGCATGGTATGTAAAAGTTAGAGGAGTGCATGTTAATACTGCCGTCTGAGGTAAAGTGCAGACAGCTTTTAGTTGGCTTTTAAGAAGGTGAAGTCAAAGAAATGGACAGCGTATTTGTAGGTAATGAACTTCAATCGCAAAACCTCCTTAATCGTTTCTCAGCTTTAAAAAGGAAATAGTGGAAACATAATCTAGGGCTGCAGCTATGTAGTTTTTTCACTGTCATTATCATCATGTTCTCAATTAACTGATTAATCATTTGATTTATAAAATATCTGAAAATGACCATTGTAATTTCTACAGCTAAATGTCATGTTTATTATCAATTGTTTTGTCAGTGCAGCTATAAAGATAATATCCAATCTCCAAAGACATTCAGATTACTATTAGCCACAACAGAGGAAATCAGACCATACATGTCTATACAGAACAACTCCGGTCTTCAGCAAGGTACGTTTAATGTTTTTGTGAAATTAATCTGATGGTTTTAAAGACAATGACATTACAGCTTCAGGTCCAGTCTGAAAGGGAACTCAAGGCAATATCCGAGGTAAAATGAAAATATTCTAAACATAGTATTCATTTAAATTGATATCAGGCAGTTAAAGTCAGTGTTACTGTTGCTCCCATCCTACATTTCTTGACTCAACAGGCACATGTTGACCACCATCTACTGTAAGAAACACTGATTATGGAACTGTACCTCATCCCCACTTTAAAAATTCCAAACCTTTTCAGAAAGAACAAGGAAAGTGCACTTGTTTTCCTTTTTCTGTGGATAAACATAGTGATTAATTCCTAATCATTTCAGCTTCATAATGACCACAACTTAAAAAAAAAAAAAACAGTTTTTACTTGGGGATATAAATGTAATCCATTAACTGCTGTTGGTGCAGAGAATAAAGCAGCTGGAGATTTCAGGCTTTACGTGAACAGTATGTTTAGTCCAGGTTGACAGAAGGTAGGTACAGTAGGAGAGGGGTGTCTGTCCCAGTCCTGCATCTGCAGCTGCTAATCTGGCAGCTGGGAGTCTGTATGTGCACAAAATTTCTGCAATGTCCTAACTGAGCAGAAGATACTGTAAAAACCGGTCTGAATCCCTAGAACTGCTCAAGGGAGCTCTAAGCCTTTTGATTTGCCACTAAAATGTGCAGACACTAACAAGCCAACCATAAGACATTTTTGCCATCATATTTACAATATCTTCTCTGTTCTGTGACGTTTTACTGCGCCCTAACAGAACCCTGGCCAAGTCCTGTTAGTGGACCTGCCAGCGTCAAGTTATCAGCAATAATATTCACATTTGCTGAGTTGTTAGAGCAAGTTAATTCCCATTTCAATGGCTAAAGTTTAATTGCGTGTGCGCCCCAGCAGTCTTGTGCCATTTCTTTCAGGAGCAGAGAGAGAAAGGATGTGTCCAAGTGAAATAATTGGCCCAGAGATCAGCTGTGGTTCTAAATTACACACTCTTGCTCTGTTTCTGTAGCTGCCTCCTTATTTCTATTTCTACTGGCAAACAGGGAGAAGTTTTTGACAGGTGCTGCAGCACAAAAGCGATTTAATTAGTCCCCAATGCTGGATAAGTAGGAGAATCAGATATGTAAGAGAACATGTCGTTCTTCAGGGCTGTATACTGTGTATTCTGACCTATAATTAAGCAAAGGAGGCCTGTTCTTATCACCAATAAAATGATAGTTACACCCAGGGAAAAAAAAAAACAAAAAAAAACTTCATTTTGCCTCCTACAAACAGTAGCAGGGTCAAAATTGATTTCTTCGAGAGACTAAAGAGGACACCTCCCCTCCCTCTCAAAATGTTACAAGTTGGTTTTGTGATGTTCTCTGTTCTGTTGAAAAGTCTTGACTCTGGCCTGATGTGATGTGGTACTGTAAATCAGCTCAACCCTCTTCCCAAATTAAAATAAACAACAAAAAAACAACAAAAAAGGAAGGGAAGAAGGGAAGCTCACATCTGTTTCAGTCTCTCCAGGTTGTCATGGTAACAGTTGCCTTACAGTTGAATACCCACCTGTACACAGAAGCTTTGTAGTAGTTGATACCTCACTTTTTGGGTGTGGTGGTGATGATGATGTGCACCACGTTCTGTCTATGTATTACTACTAGATGGAATGTTACAGTACCGTTTTCAGTTGGATTGTTATTGCACTTGTTGACTTTGTATTGTCACGACAGGGAGAAATAAAGTTTTATCTTTTCCAGTGTGTTTAAAGCCCTCTGTGTCTGCTACTCTTTGGCAAAAGAGTCTGGTTCTTGGGTAAACCTTTTAAAGCTAAGCCCTTAAGGAGCCCAGAAACTGAACTAAAGTTCAGAGAAGACAAAAACTACAACTGGAGATAATAAACAACACAGGTTATTTAAATAATTAATGGATTTTGTAAATGCAAATATTGTAGCCTATATATTAGTTTTTAATTTTCCCTGGGAGAAACAGAGAAAAAAGAGTGTGAGACACATTTTACCATTTGGAAAAGTAAATACAGAAAAATTACTTAAGGTGATCCCACACTTTTTCAGGTTGAGACCAAAAAAGACAAGCCCTGTTTCTTCCTCAGGACTCAAATCTACAAAACTGTATAATTTTACTGACTCATCCCCCTTCAAAATAATATTATATGCACTAAAATGCAGCAATGTTGATACCGAATAGAAAGATAAAATCAACAATCATCTAAAATCAACAACAGACATAAAAAACAAAACATTCACAGAACAAATTCCCCTTTCTGCTGTCAAAATAGTCTACAGAAGTTTCTTCTGACATTTTGGGCCATCTATTCAGTTGTTTTTGACTTTTACATTGTTTTTGATTTGTTACCTTTCACACAATTTTTGTTTTTATGTCACATATGTTATTTCGTCTCTTACTGAGACCTGAGATCCATTTAACGTCAGTAAAATGTGTATGAAATTAATTCACATGTATGGCTAAAAAGAGTCACCGCGTGAATTGAATGAAGCAAATACATAATCTATGTCATAATACTGGAAGGTCTCAGAGTGTCTGCGTGTTTTTGTATCTGCACAGTTCTGAGAAATTGAGACTTTTTTAACTCCCCAGTTTGGTACCTACAGGTGAGGAATAGTCCCATCTTCACATTAAATATCTCGACAAGTTGATAGGACCAATATTTTGGAAGATATTAGCAATTTTGGAAGGTACAATAGCCTAACAATAACCTTGAGTTGCCCATGATGGTTGACAGGCTGCACAGTACCACGCTGCATGATGGGAAATGAAGTTAAAAACAGGAATGACACATTTACTAGCTTCAGTCCCTAGATATCGGTATTAATATGACCCGTGGATCCCCACAGGTCAATGAGCTAGCAACTGTATCTTGGGTAACTACCACATTCTACATTCTATAGATTCTATACAAAGAGAGGTCGATGAAGTCATTACCCATCATGCCTAGTGCCTATTGTACAAGCCTATGGGGGCATTGTTATGATCTGGGGTTGCTTCAGTTGGTCAGATTTAGGTTCAGCAACATTACGTGTCAAAAAGCTGCAGTCATCTGAACCTGAATATACTGAATGACCAAATCTGAGCTTCAGTGGATTTTTTTTCTTTCCTGATGACACAGACATATTCTAAGATGATAATATGAAGATTCATCAAACTCAAACTGTGAAGGAGTGGTTTAGGGAGCATGAGACATCAGTTACATACATGAATTGGCCTCCAGAGAGTCTAGACCTGAACTCCATTGAGAATATTTAGAATGTGCTGTAGAAAACTTAATTCAGCGGTCCAACTCTCCCTCATTAATACAAGACCTTGGATAAAATAATGCAACCATGAATGTAAATAAATGCGGTGACATTTGTCATTTGTAACATTGCATAAGCACAAATTAATGAACAAAAGGCAATGAAACATTGGGCCTCATACAAGAAAACATATAAAAACATCTTATTTTTGTTTATATCATATTTTATTATTATTCATATTGCCTTATTTTGTTAGTACCCATAAAATGTGGGATTCATGTTTTATTATTATTACTGGTCGTACTCCAGGTGAGAGAAAATGTTCAAGTGGTCGAGTGCACTTTTACCAAGATAAGAGAAAAACATCACAGCCAAGGAAGTATTTGTTCAGTGGATGAAAACACATTTTACATTTTAGGAACTCATAAACACATAATACAATCTATTTTATAATCATGCTTCAGAGGAATTTCTATAACTGATCATAAAATTTATGGTGGAAAAAATATCTTATTCCTCAGTTGAACCACAGCATCACTGTCAATCTGACTGTACACCTTTGTGTCAAAACTAATGAAAACACAAATGAATAATTAACCAAAGGGACATCTGGGGCACAGTGGACATAAATACTATTCACTTTAACTTGTTATCCCTCAGATTCTCAGATTTGTTTTTGTCATGATAGGCTATACATTAATTTAAAAGAGGGAGGGGTCCAAATCATTCTTTCAAATTTTCTTGGAAAGAAAAAAAAAAACCCTCTGTATTACAGTGATTTTTTCTTTTTCTTTTTTTTTTTTTACATTCTGATCATAATACACATTCAAACAGTCTTCACTCTGATCCTGATGAAGTCATGGTCTACATGTGTTGGTCTGTTTGTTTGCCTATAGCCTACACATAAATTCATATATATCACTGTAAGATGGAGTACAATAGTTTTTCCTCCAAGAGAATCTGACAGGACTTAATGGATCGCTCTATTTTAGTACTTTTATCTGCAAAACTATAATGCACCTGTCAGATTATACCAATATCAAACCACTTTCTTTTGATCGCTGTCACTGTGTCCCTCTGCTGACACTCACAGCATCATGTGTTTCCACTGCTGTGTTTTTGCTATTCCAATAACCTGGGGTGCTGCTACGAATTGTGAACCCCATGGAGGGTAAATGTTGTGGGCCCTTCAGAAAATAAAACATCTGTAAATTTGTTGTTAGAAGGGGGGGGGTATGTACTGTAACAACTGGAGGTATAGGGGTGTGTTTTATAAGTGCCGTAACAATCGCAAATGGCATGAAAATGAAAGTAAGACTTAACTTTCAATGTCCAACCCGCGGCTTCTATGCCTCTCTTTTATCACGGAGCTTACACGAAATTTTCACAACTTCTAACCCATATCCACTGGGCCCCCTGCACATGCTGGGCCCCATGACTTTGTCATGCTAACCCCTATGGAGCCAATCTGGGGCTATAAGTTTTGTATACGAAAGAATAAAATTTGAAATTGAAAATGTAAGTTTTGATCCTGAATTTTGAAAAATACAACAATGTATTCAAATTAAAAATAAGTGTATGAAAAGTTTTTTCCAGGTTAAATATAATTTTGATTCACTTCAGTATTTTTTTTTCAATTTTCACTTTCATATATATATATATATTATAATATTTGAGGTTTTATTTTTTTCAGTTGCATGTTTTATCTTGTCATATTCAGATCTTATTTTTTACAGGTTCAAATCTTATTTTTTCATGTTTTTATTTTTAGATCTTTTTTTAGCTTTCAGATCTTTTTTTCACTTTCAGATCTTTTTTCGCTTTCAGATCTCTGTTCTTCACTTGTACAAATTTTGGCCCTGAAGTGGCGTGGAGGGCATGGCTTCAACTGAGAGGAGCATGGAATCATGAGTGACAGGATAACAACATATACAAAACTTATGGCCAGATTGGCCCCATAACCCCCCCCCCCTTATGGTGCCCCAGACTACAACACCCTAACACCACACTGAAATATTATTTTTCCTTTCGTTGATTTGATTTTTAAAGTATTTTGATCTTGCTGCTGCTAAAGTCCCTCTTTTTCTTCCTGCCTTCTCTTCGTGGCATCTCTGAAATTGCTGACCCAAAGTCAGCCCTTTTATGGTATTTAGTGGGTGTGGCTTAGGCTTATTACAAACAGTCAACCATGCACATCCCATTTACGATGGAGTGAAATTCAACTTTCGGCACACCTGGGTAAGAGCTGACTTTGACGGTAAGAATGTTTGATTCCTCTTATTCCATCCATCCATTTTCTGAACCCGCTTTATCCTCACTAGGGTCACGGGGGTCGCTGGAGCCTATCCCAGCCAC
>JAPQRP010000025.1:25518162-25534010 GCA_037367295.1 Apogon hyalosoma
GATGACAGACCACCAGATGAAGACCCTGTCATGGCCAGTCCAGTCTCCAGACCTGAACCACTGTGAAAACTTCTGGAATATAATCAAGATCGAACATTGCTGAGCTTCTTGAATTTCTATGGCAGGAGCTGCATAAAGTCATCCAGCAGCAATGGTGGAGAACCAAGACACGTGAAAGCTGTCACTGAACATCAGGGTTATTCCACCAAATACTGATGTCTGAACTTTTCCCAAGTTACAACATTTGTATTGTGTTGTTTAGGAATGAATATGAACTGGTTTTCTTTGCATTATTTGAGGTCTGAAAACACCTGCATTTTTTTTGTTATTTTGACCATGTGTCGTGTTCTGCAAAAACATGCTCTAAATAACTATATTTTTATTTATATTTTGGGAAAAATGTTGTCAGTAGTTTAGAGAACAAAACAAAAATGTTCATTTTACTCAAACACATACCTTTAAATGGTAAAATCAGAGAAAGTGATCATTTTGCAGCGGTCTCTTATTTTTTCCAGAGCTGTTTGTTACATTTACTTAATTTTTAAAAATGTATTTACTCTTTAATCTAGGAGTACTTCAGGCTAATATATGGGTCAGGGTTATAATCCACTCTCTTTGCATGTGAATGATGCATGTCATGACCTTCTAACAAAACTTACTCACTTTCTTAAGTTGTTGTTAAGTTCTTGAAACTGATAATTACTCCATTCTCAAATATTCTCACTATTTACAGAAAATATTATGGATATCGTAAAAATATAATTCATTACTCAATACTCATTTGTTTTTGTGGAATAAACTTAAATAACAGATTTAAATATATGGATTTTTAAGCATTTACTTTGGTATGTCCAGCTCCAATAAGCACTTACGGGATTTTCAGAGATTTTATTAAGGTAGTATACCTTTTTAATATTGTGATATTTACTAAGGCCCTGAGTTATTTTTTGGAGTGTGTGAAAGGGAGAAAAAGGCTCAGAGAGAAGGTGTGTGTTGTCAATAATGGCTCTATGGGGAAGTGAAGAAGATCAATGGGCCATCGACTGATTCACACACTTAGACACGTCTGTCAATCACCCGCTCACTCACTCATTCTTTTTCGGCTTCTTCTTTCAGACACACTTAGTCAAGCCAAAAGTCTCCATACAATTAAAAACCACAAATATCACATTCCATCGTTGTAATCCTAATCCTACAACAGCTGCTACATCTCTGAGACAACGTTCAGCAAGGTTTCTGAAGCCGCCTGGAGGATCTTGTTCCCATTAATGAGGTCAGTCCATCTTCAGCACCGAACATAGAAAACGGTTTCTTTATGGTTCAGTGTGCTCAGAGGCACAAAACCAGCTCTCTGATCACCCTGAACCATAGTCCCCAGATTCCTCTGATCGACACTCCCTAACAAAGTCCGTAGGTGAGTGTAATTTGTCAATTCGTGTAAGACAGTAACAGTGTCAGATATTCTGGTTCCTGTTCTATCTGTATTAAAACCAAACTTACTACAACTATGTTTAACATCACTGTGAGTGCTTTGCTATGAAAGACTGAGGTCAAGAACAATTTCAACAAATAATATTTCATAATATTTAAAGACACTAGAAGTCAAAACATTATCAGAAAATAGTAGTAATTTTATGAGAATAAGCTCATAAAGAGGTATGAGTTAATCATTTTGACATTTTACTTGTAGAATGACAACTTTTCTCTCAAAATGTCATTAATTAATTTTCAACCTTTATGATCTTTTTGTCAACAAAAAAAAGAATACTTCTTTAATATATTTTTTATTATTATTATCTTCAGTGTGGTTTTATTTGCACCGTCGTACTTTATCTGTGCAGATCTGTAAGGACTGGAAACAGGAAGGAACAGCACAACATTGTCAAAATCACTGATACTATGTCATTTCCCCCCTTATGTTAGAAATAATCAGTGATTTATATCAAATTAATGTTATTTTGTTGTATCCAAGAGTGTATTATATGGTATAAGGAAATATGTACATGCAACATATATGGTACTAAACTTTTTCGATGAATTAAATTCAATTTAAGATTGAATGTTTGCGTCAAAGTTAATGTTACAAAAATGTTACAAATTACACTAAATGAATGCACATAAATATGTTGAAAGATATTTTATGTCACATGAGTCAATGGTTAATTTATTTATTTTTTTAGGTTTGCAGTGTTTTTTTTTTAAGGCACATGTTCCTTTCAAACACAAAACAAAAAAAAAAAAAAAGGAGAGTGAATTTGTAGTAGATTTATAAATTTAAATATGGCTTCAACTAAAAACATCTAGACCCACCTACACAATAAATGATCTTGTAAATGAAAGCATGGTTTCAAATTATCACAGATTAGTTAGCAGTGTTTATGTGGAGTCTTTCACAATGCTCCACAACAGTCAGTTCTTTATCTTGCACAAAAACGCCATAAAATCGAAATGAACTCAATCTTTGCTCAGAAATCCAAAGTCTATTTTTGTTGTGTTTGTGTGATTAGTTTAGGTCTTTGCTCCCGCAGATAAACATTCTGTATCACACAAGTCTTTAAAAATCTGATTTACAAGAAGTGAATTTCACTCACTCCATTGGGCTGTTACAGAGGGAAGATGCAATCAAAAATATTTCTGGATCTGCCTGATAAGTGTTTGGTATAAACTAGCACCGCTCATGAATACTGATAATAGATCTCACTTCAGACAAACACAGACAGACAGACACACACTGTAGATATACAGCAGTAGCGGTGAAGTTAAATCCCTGCTTCTATCAGCGGACACCAGAGTGACATCATCCCCTTGAGACTGTCTCCCTCGCTGCTTCTCTCTAAATGAATGATGATGACCTCAGACTGAGCCAATCATCCGCAGTGATACACATCGAGACACAAGTCATACTCATTCATATTCCACCGCAATTCCATCTTTCCCTCCCAAACCCTGTCAAACCCACACTCCGCCAAGCACTGCAGATTAACTCAAACCACTGGAGCTATCCCCCTCCTCACCTGACGCACAGACACATTTTGGCACATCCCTGTCATCCAGATAAATGCCCTTGATAGAAGATATCTTCTGAATTACTTTGACATTCCCATCTCGGAGCCACTGTAAACTGTTTTTTTTTCTATTATCATTTTACTCTCAGGCTTTGTTTTGTTTCTTTCATCCTTTGTGCTGTGTATTTTAATTTGGATGAATCTGCTGTCACCAAAGGCAAACTGTGTGCGAACAAAGAGAATTTGTATTTATTTATTTATTTTTTTTTACCTTGTGGGGCAATACTGGACAACTGCAAGCCTGTGTCATTAAGTAGATCCAAGGCCAAGGTCACATTCTGGAGCTAGAAGACAGCAACAGGGCATATCAGTTAAAAAAAATTAATATACAAATGGGCCAAAGATGCAAAACAAGCTATTGTTGATAAGCAAAATACATGTGACTATTAATTTTGAGGTGCTTTTTGAGACTTCTGGCTGTCTGCTAATTATTCCTGTTGTAGATTTTTTTTTTTTTTTCAAAGATTAACCCATAAAGATCCAAACACACACCATCAACCAAAAGCATCGACTGATCTAAAATGTTTAATCACTGTTGAACCACTAATCCTATCAATACATGTAAATAATTGATGTAAAATACAGTTTGTCGTCTTCTCATGGTCATCAGATATGACCCATTTGGATGTTCAGAGGCTCCATAATGAACATGGAAACACCGTCATCTTCTACAACATTGATTCACCAATAAAACCCATGGAGTTGGATCAATGACAATGAATTGAGAGACATATTTTTATGTTTAGTCAATGATATTTTTGTTGAAAAAGGAACTTTCCAATTTTTTTTTTGTGTGATTTCATATAATAACCTTTGAATTTACCCTGAGCCTATATGAACATTTACATGATCAGTGAATTAGATACTGGAAAATACATGATTAACACTGAAAAACTTAAAATAAAGAGGATAATATTAAAATAAATGGATAATATTAAAATAAATGGTGTTAAATCACTTACGAAAGGTTAAATTGAGAGAAAAAATCCATTTGGGAACAGTCACAAAAGTACCACTGGGTCTTCATAGGTTAAGGCTTAACTCACCTTATTATCCCCATAAAGAAATTCGGTCTCCACATTTTAACCATAATACATACAGCGGTGAGCATTAGTATTCACACTTAGCGCATTAGGAGCAGTGAGCTGCCACTGAAGGCGCTCAGGGACCAACTCCAGATCTTAAGCAGCACCGCGGTCAAGGCCACTGACAGGACAATTAATCTATATGTACCTGTTTCTAATGGTGGCAGAAAATGGAGGAAGCTCCCCCGGTGTGGAGAAAACATGCAAACCCAACAAAATTGGCTCTGATCTGAATGGAAATCTATAGTTAATATAATGATTATAATGCAGTGAGATATACAGAGGAAGAATTCCAGCCATTCCAGGGGTGACCCATGGGACGTCATTTTGTAAAGAACTTTTTTGGTTTTTTTTACTACATTTAATGGTGATTTACTTGGATTTTGCTAAAGAAAATACGTAGGACCGTTCCATTGGATAAATACAGCAATAATGAATGTTTCAACTGGTGCAAAATGCAGTGAGTAGGTCGTCATTTCTTAAACAGCCATCCGTTTGTAGAGTAGAAAAAGGTCATGTGGTCTGATGAATCCAGACTGACCCTGTTCCAGAGTGATGGGTGCATCAGGGTGAGAAGAGGGGCAGATGAAGTGATTACCCATCATGCCTAGTGCCTACAGTACAAGACTGTGAGGGCAGTGTTATAATCTGGAGTTGATTCAGTTGGTCAGATCTCATGTGTCTAAAATATGGCAGTGAATGTGAGCAGTAATCAAAACTAAAGGCAATTCATCAAAATATTAGAGAATGGGATGTTTTTTCAAACGTTGAATGACATTTTTTTAGTTTGAAAGGCAGTTTTATAAGTCAAGAAATTCACAGTTTGTGGAAAAACACTTAAAGCATCAGAAAACAGAAAGACTGCACACCCAAAAGTCACTGAAGGGAAGTCATCATAAGTCAGAGCTATATGACTTCACATTTTTTCTGAAATGAGGTCCCATGGGCCACACTGGGAGGGACAGAGGTTGACCATGCTATAGTAAGATAAATATGTTATCTGGCCTTAAATAGGCGACACACTGTGGTGGATGGTCTGAGTCTGAGCATCAAGACAGGCCGACACACAGAACCAGGCTGTGTGGAGAAAGCAGACTGTCAACAGTAAAAACACTCAGAAAATACAGACTGAGCTGAAATTCCTGACTGAATGTCCTCAATATATCATAATATATAAAATGAAGTCAAAGTTAATACAATTTAATCTCCTCCAAGACAAACTGGACCTCTCTACTTGAAGCTCTGCTCTGTAATTGTTATTGTTCCATTAGTCTCATTATTCTTTTATCATTTTGTCATATTGTGAAAATATTATTTAATATATATTCTTTATACAGAATTGAATAAATTTATGGAAATAATGACGCAATTTGAAAATATAGTGTACCAATCCAAAGATTTTATCTTTCTGTACAAATGAAAAGACTAAACAGAAAAATACATGATCTAATGTGGTTTCAGGCTGTGTCGAGCCACGTAGTAGCACAGTAGAGCCACATCTAATCAAATCTTAAGAATGATTTCTAACTTCAGCTGCCAGTCACATATTTAATCCCATGATGTGTCAGATTTCTAGATAGGTTTTGGAATATTTTCAAGAGCCTGCAAAACAGAGTTGAAAGGAAAGGGTGTAATTCTTGTTTTCCTAATCCAGTCTAATAAACTGAAAGGTAATTATGGATTTTTCGATTATTAATATTGGTGGTGGTCGGAGGGGCCGTTGGCAGCTGTGCTTCTGTCAGCCTGCCTCTGGGCAGCTGTGGCTACAAATGTGAGTGTGTGTGTAAGTGAATGAATAATGGATCCAATATATACGCTTTGAGTATGTGTTGGTAGAAAAGTGCTATGGAAATGTAATCTATTATTATTATGTTTAATGTACAATATCAAGCACACTCTCAAGACAGGACAAGTGAAAATCATACACGTGACTTATTATCTAAAAGAGAGAAAGTAACTGGAGAATTCCAAAATGTATACAGATATCAGCATTTTCAGATACGTAAAAGACTATTTTTTTCATGTTACACCTTTGTACAAAGTCAGTTTTAGGGTATAATGAATTAAGCCAAATTGTGAAAAACCAACCCTATTAAGATCTTTGCTGAATTTCCATTAACCAAGAACTGTTAGTTTTAATGTACATGTGAATTTAAAAAACACTCCAACAGCTCTGAGTCGTCATCTAAGTACATTATCATAACCATGTGTGATCAAAATCTATTCATGCTGTATTATACTATGGGTCAGCCTTGGTATGTGGTGAGTTTTTGGAGCATTAAAACATCTTTACATGGAGTGTCACAGCGTCTTTACACGGTAAGTAATTCATGAACTCGTCATATCTGTGATAAAAGAGCCATTACTTTTTCATGGTCTCATCCTATTGCTTCAAGTAAAGTGAGATCAAAGATATCATTGCAAGGAAGGCATGACACAGTGGTAATTATGCATCTACTTTTATTATGGGAATTTTAAAATATTAATTGTGTGATATCATATATTGTAATAGGGAAGATTAAGTTTCAGTTCTATTAATAACCATATTCATGTGGGAAATTATATAGACTCAAATTAGAATGAAAAAAAAATCTATTGTGGCTTGTGAATTATTATAATGGACCATTTATCTGCGTCTGCAAATTAAATGAGCCAAATTTTTCTTTTTCTTTTTTTTTTTTTGTACTGGAAGCGGTTATGTTTCTTCTGAATGCTGGATCATTTGAGAACATACAGTATAGATACAAACATTTTATCCTCTGCACATGAATAGTGTGATGAAATAAAGAAAAAAAAAAAAAAAAAAAAAAAGTCAAATATGTGTCTCAAGTTGTTTTTCTCAAAGTCAAGGACAGATCCTTCAGCGATTCATTTACTTGAAGCTACATCATCCAACTGAAGGGTGGCTCCACTGGCCAGGATCCATGCAAGTCCTTCCTTTGGAGAACTTTCAAGGGTACTTTTGAGGACCCTCAGCATTGTTTATGCACCCACAATCCTATGAACAAATCAAATACTCCTATATACAAGTAGGGCATCTTATTAGGCAAGTTAATTTATTTTATGTAGCACGTTTTATAAATAGAGGCAAGTCAGTGTGCTTAATGTATGTTCGAATGTACATGTATGAATGTACAGAGTGTAAAAAATCAAAAGAGAATGATATATTTACAGCTACATGATAGTTTTTGGGGTTAATGAGCAATAACTCAAGTGGTTTGAGACAGAAAACCAGAACTGTTTTTGGGATGTGGAAAATCTACCTGGTCTTTAGTTAATCACAGCTGTTTAAAGGCAGGTAGAAGGGGTTAAATATGTGAATGAGTGATGATTGGATTGAGTGTGTGGTTCACTACGTACGTTTGGAAGTCACTCTTCATTTCCACAGTGCCATAAAACTATGAAGGACAATTAGAGCCACACGGAAGATAAAAAAAAAACAAGATAATGTGAGAATAAAGTTTTCATATTACAAGAAAAACAATGAAATTTTATGAGTAAAAAAAATAATCTTTTTATCAGAAAAAAAAATACACTGGTCAAAATTGCCAGGTGACCTGTGAAAGTTTATATCTGTGTACAAGTATGTGCTTGTGCATGTATGTATATGTATATGTATGTGTGTGTGTGTGTGTGTGTGTGTGTATATATATATATATATATATATATAGCTGTGTATATATGCACATGTAGGTGTATATGTGCATATGTGTGTGTGTATATATATATATGAATATGTATTCCCATGTATGTGTTATCATAATATGTGTTTATGTAAATCATATTATATTTGTTCTGTTAAAGCCAGACACCAAATTATTTAATGATAAGTAACAGGCATATTATAGTATGTATTATAGATATGTTTAGACTAGGAAGAATATTATTAATAATTATTTAAGGGGAAGGGGTGGGAGCTTATAGGTTATGCTTCTTCTCACTCCTTTTCAAATATATATTACATGTCTCATGTCTTGTGTTTACGTGTTTTGTTTATGTATTTTTCTTCTGTTTTGACATTCTTATTCAAAATAAATACATCAATCAATCAATATCTGTGAGTATATTTCCACAAACATCCAAAGACTATTTCATTATTTGTGAAATCTATACTAAGTTATATTTAATTTCCTTCCTGCCCCTCACAGATTTCAATTCTTTATGTGTTTATTCTCATAAAATTATGAATTTTCTCAAAATATTAAATCATGACAATGAATTAGATTTCTACAAGAACCCAAAGTGTTTTACATTATTGATCCATTATCCATTTGCTCTGACATTTATTTATTTATTTATTTATTTATTTATTTGCACAACATAGACAGCAAGAGAAAAATTTTAAAAACAATTTTCAAACAAATAACATCATTGTGCAGGAGAGGATGGAAGCCAAAAAAGGCATTCACACTCTGGTGGTGGTAAACTACATTTGTAGCCACAGATCCAAGGCCAAGGTCACATGGAGGTAAAGTATCTTACCCGAGGACAGACTGGCACATGACTAGAACAGAGTGAGATTTAAACCACCAACCCTTCGGTTACTGGATGACCCGCTCTACCTCCTGAGCCATCCCCCCCCCCACACACACACACACACACACACTTAAAACAAGGATACTACAACTTGATCCTTGTAAGTTTAAAATATATCCTGAAAAATTGATCAGTATTATCCTTTGTCTTATAAAAAAGCATCACATCATCTACATTTCTGTTTAATTTCTGCTTCTATAGCGTTAAAAGAATTAGAAATATGAAAAGACGGTACAGTCCTACTCATAAAGTGTATGGTGCATTAAGAATAAGATACAAATTCAATCATTGCTACATAAAAAGAGAAATATTTTAATCTGGATTTTAAAAATGTATTTAAGGTCAGTCAGACTTTTGTGTGAATGTTTTACTGCAGCAGCAAACATGTACAATTTGGCATCTAGGCCCTAGGATAATCACTCCCTGCAGATATATTTGCATATATTACAGATACTGGGGAGTGATGAATAAACATCGTCCCCCTCAGAGCCTACAGGTGGATGCTGAGGTGGAGGAGGGGCTTAGGGAGCTGCCAGTGGGAACACAAAGCAGTGCCATCGGTGTCTCAGAGGGAGAACTGGGAAATTCTTCTAGTTTAAATGGATCGCCAAATTAGAGGGTGTGTTTGGTAGATGGTTTGTGGGCAGATGCATGTCAGTGGTGTTTGGAGCTTGAGCTGTTGTCCTGAACGTACAGCGTTTGTTCCATGTTGCATCAGAACGACTTAGCAAAGTAGGCTGACTGAGTGGGTGCAGCTGGTTTGTTGTTACTAAATTCATTTGTGTTTGCATTTCTGTTAGGCAAGTGACTATTTTTGGTCATTTCCGTATACATCACAAGACGATGACAGCAACATTTACAGTGAGAACAAAGAGTCAACAATCTCAGATCCAATGTGGTCTACAGGGTCTGTAAGGTCCACTAAAGGTCTACTAATGTAAGGAAGGATGTTCAAAGGGATAGTACGTGTGTTGACAGTAAGGTTATCATCGTTAACGAAAACTAATGAAATGACAAAAATTAGAATTGAAATATATAAAATATGAAATATATAACTGAAATATATAAAAACTATCATTAAAAGAAATAATAACTAACTGCAACTGTATTGTGTGCTTTCAAAACTAACTAAAACGTATAAAAATTATTAATTAAATTCGCTTAATTTTTGTCTTTTTCAATGTCAGATTGATATTAAATCGATTTATTTAGCTCGAGCAATTTTAGCTGGTGGCACCATACAGCACTTCATGGTCCGTCACTTCTCGCCACTTGTCGTTTAGAGTCGTCTTCTCGTCCCCACTCTACCTGGCAACACGGAGACTAAAGTTGGGAGAAAGCAGCAGAGTCCTGTATGGGATTTCTTTGAATATGATGGCGAGGAAGATAAAAGCTATGAAAAAACTAAAACTATTACTAAAACTAAAACTAGGCATTTAGACAAAAATGAAAACTAATAAAAAAACTAGCAAACCTGCTCTAAAAACTAATTCAAACTCACTGAATTAGAGGGAAAAAAGTCAAAACGAAATAAAAACTAAACTAAAATGAAAAATCCAAAACTATTATAACCTTGGTTGACAGGTGTCTGGATCAGCACTTATGTTGAGGTAATGCTCTAAAAATTATGTTTAATGCTCTAAATGTTACATTCACATTACATGTGTTTTTCTTTTCTTTTTTTAGATATATATTACACTTCTTGGATTTTAATTTTTTTTGCCCACATACGGGCAAGGAACCAAATATGGTAACTTCACTGACCTTCATTTTCTACATTACAATAAAATGTTTGAAATTTTTTTATAAAAGTAATAAAGTCTTGAATGTCTTCCCATAACACATTAAACCTGTAAAGCCTGAACCATTAAATCATTGACAGAAAATTCCAGTTCTTTGAAACTGGAGCCTTTATTGGTCCTTCTGAACAACCAAAACTTTTTTTTTTTTTCCAAATATCAATTTCCATGTATGAGTTTCAATTTTGTATCATATTTGATGCATCAGGTCTCAATGCTCAAATATTATTATTTCTGAACAAACAAAAACACAAGATAACACAAACTTGTCTAACAAATTGGTAATTCCTTTTCAAAGTTGGCAAAGTTCTGCCTCCTGACAATCTTGTAGTGTCAGTGGAAAGGCCTGTGGTGAACGAATTCCTCCCCTGGTGGATTATCCATCTATTGTATGTATCTAGTTGTATACTTCGGGTTTTTCAACAAAAAAATATTATACTGATCATGTAGAGGGCTTCAAAACTCATGTATCAAATATGATATGTTCAGCGTTATAGGATTAAGGTTGAAATTTTGAATATCAGAGTACTTCCATGAGTGCCTTATAAAGGGGTTAACAATTTTCTAAAACACATGAACCACAGAGCTGATGCAGCCTGCAGACTCACCAGACTGGAATTAATGTATTTATTATTGAGATTGACGTTTTCCTCAGCTACAAAGGACTCGTCTTGGAAGGAAGTGACTACTGATGACAGATCCTTGACTTTGAGAAACAGTTAACGTCTCCATTATAGACCCTTCACCTGCCCACGGATGCACTTGGCTTGCTAATGTGTCAGGAATCCATAGTGAATCCATACCATCTCAGCTGGATTGACTGGGGTCAGGTTGAAGTCATGAAGCGGGATGAAGAAACCCTCCAACTGCCCAATCAGCAGCAGCAAAATCACACCATCAGCAAACTAGACAAAAAATGACACAGGATATTGGAGTTCATCCAAAGAAGAACGATATCAGGGGAAGTCATCAGTCAATCAGGAAATGTTGTAAGTGCTCCAAGACTGTTTTTATCAGGGTTTACCTGTGTGTCCATATCAGCAACCTGCAGACCCATGGTTGACATATTCTGGTTGATGAAGTGTAAAATGGCCTGAAAGCAGAAAGTTGGGAGGTTAAACAGTCTGGAGGAAAATCGGGACACGTCAAATACCTTTGAATCCTCATTAAATTCAGATGATGAACATTTTGCTCAGAAGAATTAAAGGTCATAATGTCACTGCAGTAACAGAGTGAAGCCCTTTTATATTCTGCACTCACACATGACACTGTGAGAGGAGAGCAAAAACTATCTGTGAATTAAGTGATTATTTCATCGACAAACACTTCAAATCATCAACAAGACAAGTCATTATTATTATTATTATCAAAACTCAGTAATGATGCATAATGTCCAATATTAGTCGGGTTCATCTTGTTTGTCACTTTTCTCAGTTAAATATTATTTAAAATTGTATGTCTGTTGTTATAAAACAGCTGGAGATGATAAGCAATCATTTGTAAGGGTCACATCACATCATTTCTTTTAGTATGAACATGCACTATATGACAAACGTAACCATCCAAAACCAACATTTTTGCGTTGGCTTCCTGTCATTCAGAGAATAGACTTTAAACCTGCTCTGCTGGTCTATAAGTCTGTCCATGGTCTAGCACCAAAGTACATCTCTGACATGTTGGTCCTATTTTGAACTATCTCAGACCCTGAGAACCTCAAGGACAGGCCTTTTGCTGGTGCCGAGTCAGGACTAAACACGGTGAAGCTGCGTTTCAGTTCCATGCAGCTCAACCCTGGAACAGTCTCCCTGATGACGTCAGACAGGCCTCTACTCTGACAATGTCCAGGCTGAAAACGGCTCTGTTCAACTGTACATAGAACAACTGTAAGTGTTCTATCTGCACTCTGACCTTTTACTTCATTTTAATCGATTATTAATTATGTCTGATTGATTATGTTTTAATTGTGTGTTTTTAACTTTAGTTTCCATGTTTATAAGGCACTATGAGTTGCCTTGTGTAATAACAGTTATTATTACTGAGAGCTCTTCATTACTAACAGATGATGGTACTTGCTGATGTATCAGACAAAGGCACTGATACTTTCTTTGCACCTTTATAAACAAATAAATAATCAATCCTAAAGTAATAACTAGATTAATCAATAGTGGTATTTTTCAGGAGCAGCTTCTACTTGATATTGATCATTCATGCTGTTAATTCCAGCAAATTATATTCCTGAACTCAGTGTCGGGGATATTATGTTTTTGGTCCGACCGCCGCTGCTGGCTCCGCCACCGCCGGATATCCTACGTGTTAACGCAATAACTTGAAAAATATTGGGTTTAGAAATTCCAATTTTTCCACATCAATTGATATCATTTAGAGGAAGAATTGATTCAATTTTGGACGATTTACCATTTCTAGATTGGCCACAAGGGGCCGCTCAAAAGTTTAAAATCACTAAACACTCTTTTGTTCATATCTCTGGAACTATTTGTCTGATTGACTTAAAATTAAGTGCAAATGAAAGGTTGTGACCTGGGGATGCCTCACGTCATGACATCATAGCTGTCTGGTAAAGGATTGGGGCGTTCAGGGATATACCCCAAGCCGTCACTTCTGATGGCTAGTTTTGTCTAGTTTAACACATGCAGTTGCCAAAACTGCACTGGTTGCAGCTTTAAACTTGGAAAAAGTATGTATTTCCTGTCTTATCAACACTAAACCTCCTCTTTCAGAGTCAGAGGTTGCAGGATTTATCCAATACCTTCTTTACTGTGTTGACCTTGTGAGCCTCCAGCTTCAGCAATTGTTCAATGGGATCTTCCCCTGGGTGACCAGAGAGCCAAAAAATAGTGTTGTTAAGTCATTGTATGCCGCAGCGCTGCTTGGACGACATTCAAGATGTCACATCAGCTCAAGCGCCTACTGCTCTTACTCACTTTCAGTATTGCTGAGGGAGTCTGAGGCTGCATCGCTGTTGAAAATGCCAAAAGTGATGAGGTGAGTGCTAAATTTTTGTCTCATATAAACATACACAGGACTGATGTTTACTCACCTTCTCTCTGTTAAGACTTCTACCTGTGTTTCTGACTTAATACCATTTTTGTTGACCTGGATATAAATTCAGATGGATCAAAACTGAGCAACAATTCCACATGAGGCGTTGGCGTCAGACTGTGAGCAGGAAAGCACCAAAGCTGGAGATGAGACTCACTTCCACAACAACAACTTCAATCTGCACATTCGGCGGTAAATCCAGTTCAGGCTGGAAACATCTCACCATGGCAACCAGCAGATGAATAGTGGCCAGAAGGTCTTTGTTGTGGATGACTGACAGGGGGAAAGGAGAGAATAAATCAGAGAAAATCAGCTTGGCCTTATATGACACATCATAGCACAACAAAGAATGGCAGCACAAAAAAGACAAACAAATGTGAGAGTTAATCATTCCTGAAGCCAAGCGTACATGTTTCACATTTCTGAATTGATGTTGTTCACATTTCCCTTTGTAAATATAATATTAAATATTTTTCTCTGTCATTTTAGGGCTGAGGTTCAGCACCCAAGCCATTTTAGGCACCATGTAAGACAATTTGATGTAAAATCAATAAACAGAGCACCAAGACAATGCCTTCAGCTCCAAAATAACCCATAAAGACCCAAAGATCCACTAGTGACCAAAAGCATCTACTCATCCATAATGTGTAATAACTGTTGAACCAGTAATCCCATTAAAACGTGTAAATAATTTGTGTAAAATGCAGTTTCTTATTTTTCATGGCCATCAAATATGGATGTTCAGTAGCTCTGTAGTGAATATAGAAACACCATCATCTTCTACAACATTGATTCATTTGTAAAACCCAAGGAGTTTAATAAATGACAGTGATGAACACACTTGATTTATGTTCAGACATTGATATCTTTGCTGAAAAAGTCACTTTTTCCTCAGTTTTCTCTGTTATGTGATATAATAACCCTCAACTTCAATCTGAGCCTTTATGAATGTCTGTATGATCAGTGAATTAAATATTGGAAAATTCATGATTTACACTGAAAAGACACAAAATACAGATGATAATATTATAATAAATGGTGATAAATTCTCTAAGAAAGGTTAAACAGAGCAGGAAAATTCATTTGGGAACTGACACAAAAGTAGCACTGGGTCTTTATGGGTTAAGTCAGTGCTTACAGAATTATTTTAATATGTAATACCACTACTGCCCACTGGTGCTGTCTCCAAAAAGCCCTACATCTTATTGAATTATGTTGAATGTCTCTAATAATACTTCAGTCATTACCAGAGGTGGCAGAAGTACTCATATTCTGTACTTAAGTAGAAGTACAGCTACTTGTGTGAAAAAATGCTCTCGCAAAAGTAGAAGTACTGATTCAACTCCTTTACTAAAGTAAAAGTAAAAAAGTACAACTTCTCAGTTGTAATAAAGTACAAAAGTAAAAAGTAAAACTGCCTTTTTTTTTTTTTTGCCATGAATGAAACAATACTTATTTAACCAGGCAAAATCATAAAAGTTTCTGTTTTGTAATTCCACAGTGAATGGTACTGACCAGAGTCCTACCCCAGGTCTGGTACCCAACAGGTAACCTGCAAAAACATGCAGGGACGGGTTAAAAAAAAAACTTATAAGAATTTTCATGGGTATGGGCACAGGTAAAATTAAAGGAAGTGAAAAAATAAAAGATTCATGGGTGAAAATAATTTGCAGGACATTTAATGATGATCATCTAATTTGACCGTGGTTGATTCACAGCTGGTTTGTTTTATTGTGAAGTGCGCTTCACCTCTGTTTACATACACCCACAGACGTCACTGAGCAGCACATATTAGAGATTTATTGATAGTGAACATTTAAGCCAAAAATAAAGCCTTTAGAAGTGAGTTACTGTGTAGACAATGAGTTTAATCACAGGTCGGGTCGTGGTACTCAGCTTTGCAGGTATGGGGGGATAAGTTTGGAAAAAGTGGACCTGTGCAGGACTCTGGTACTGACCCCGTACAGGACTCTGGTACTGACCCAGTGCAGGACTTTAGTACTGACCCCGTACAGGACTCTGGTACTGACCCCGTACAGGACTCTGGTACTGACCCTGTGCAGGAATCTGGTACTGACCCTGTGCAGGAATCTGGTACTGACCCAGTGCAGGATTCTGGTACTAACCCCGTGCAGGACTTTAGTACTAACCCCGTGCAGGACTCTGGTACTAACCCCGTGCAGGACTCTGGTACTGACCCAGTGCAGGACTTTAGTACTGACCCTGTGCAGGACTCTGGTACTGACCCCGTACAGGACTCTGGTACTAACCCCATGCAGGACTCTGGTACTAACCCCATGCAG
>JAPQRP010000025.1:25534110-25544293 GCA_037367295.1 Apogon hyalosoma
TCTGGTACTGACCCCGTACAGGACTCTGGTACTGACCCCGTGCAGGACTCTGGTACTGACCCCGTACAGGACTCTGGGACTGACCCCGTGCAGGACTCTGGGACTGACCCCGTACAGGACTCTGGGACTGACCCCGTACAGGACTCTGGTACTGACCCCGTACAGGACTCTGGTACTGACCCCGTACAGGACTCTGGGACTGACCCTGTGTTCAGCCTGTGCTCCTCTCCTCCACACTGATTCTCCCTCTGAAGTGATGTATTTTACGTACTGTCACATCCATTTAGTTTGAAAAAGTAACAACCTATTCTGAGAATGTAAGGAGTATAAAGTACATATATTTATGCACAAATGTAGGGAGCAAAAGTAAAAAGAAAAATAAATACTCAAGTAAAGTACAGATACCTAAAAAATCTACTTAAGTATAGTAAAGAAGTACTTATACTTCATTACTTCCCACCTCTGGTCATTACTACTACAGTACATTACTTACTAATTAGTCTTTTTTTTTCATAATTCACTTTATTTGAACCTTTTAATGACTGACTCTATGATCCATCTTTAATTTTTTCCTGTTAATAAGATCTCAGGGTGAATAGACAGCTTGGATATCTGCCATGTGGAGCTGCTATCTATTTAATGAAACACTTTTTTTTTTTCCCCTTGATGGACAGCTCAAGTGTACTAGTGGTTAATAGACTGCACCAAAAAGACCATAGAATGACTATGTTAAACAATACTGGAAGGAGTTTACCAGTTTATGGAGCCAGTAAGCTAACATTTGGCATCAGCTCACTCCACACATCCCTGAGGTGCTTCTCTTTTTGTCACTTCCAGCTCAAAAAAGCCAAAAATACTGGTTTCGAAATAACAGATCAAAAAGAAATGGGTAACGTTATGGTTCTGTTCACTAATTGTGGGAGAGCAAACAACACTAACAAATGGTTTCTCCAAGATTCAATACTTGTAACCACTGAACCTCTTCAGTAAGTTTTGTTCTTAAGCTTTTTAATAAAGTTTTTTATCAGCTGTAAATGTTTGTATGGTAATAATATGGTCCTTGAATAGGTGCGATTACATGTTTTTATTACCCCGCCCCCTAAAAGGGAGGCAAGGAGTATTGTTTTTGGTTCAGGTTTTTTGTTTGTTAACACTCCAGCTGCAAAACTATTGGTTGAATTCATACCAAATTGGGTTTATGGATTGCCAGTGACCCAGAATAGATGTGATTACATTTTGGGAAAAGTAGGTCAAAGTTTACATTTTTTATGAATTTTTTAAATCGTTTTTCTTCTCCCATTTACTTAATTGTGGGCAAAATTTCAAATGTCTATAAAAACATTAATTTTGTTTCAATTTACTCGGCACATATATAGAGGCAATTGATATGCTGACTTCAACACACGCATAGACATGATGACATCAGCTGGATCAGTGCCAAAATAAGCTACAATACATTCGAGGGGCGGGGTTTGTTGTGCGTGGCACCACTTGATGAAAATGATTTCTTCTTCACTCTAAATCTCCCACAAATTCAGGTGAAAATGTTTTAACCCAGGCAGTACCCAAGCCCTCAGAAAACCCTGACATGACCAAAAATAAAATTTAAAACTGAGATGTCAACTGTCAACAAAGTTATCTGAACATATAGCAAGACAAAAAAAAAAAAGCAATCTTAAAACAGAATAAATGAGATTACACATTATCAGTGTTACTTCACCTGACAGTAGGTAGCAGGGAATGACAGATGAGTAGTTTTCAGTGGAGTATAAGAACATTTTCGTGCTACATACTCATATTCAGTGGTATTTTAATTCGCCAGTGCTGACATTTATGAAAACCCCATAATGTCAGAAAATCGGCACCATAATCCCTCACAGTTGGTGTAAACTAACATAGCACCACTGAGCGAGCACCAAATCCTGTTGTAATTCCAAACCGGTGCCAGAACAGAACATTTGTTCACTTGTTGCTTCCTCGTCGAAGCCCAGTCATCTGCATGTGACTCACGCTTGACGTTCCACTTGATCCGGCTGCTGTCCTGCAGGCCCAGCCTCTTGTCCAGCTCATCCAGGATCACTTCCAGCTTGTGGATCTGAGCGGTGGTGGTCAGAGCTATCTCCTCCACAGACAAGTGCACTCCGGCCAACCTGGCTGAGGAAATCAGGAAGGGTTACTGGAAAGGACTTGAGAGATAACATTAGTCAGTTTCCAACTTATTATCCTCTGATTGAAATGATGATTAAAAGGAGGCTTGGCCATGATGTATGAAAAATGAAACGTGACAGTTCAGTTGTACAAAAGTGTCGTTGTGTGTTTGCATGTTAATTCGAACTCACACAGAAGGTGATGAAGCACCAATCCATCGTACAGATCCTCCTCCAAAGTCTGAACTACTATATGCTCTGGTTTCAAAGTCCTATTGATCCATTCAACGAGTGCCTACAAAAACACAATTTATCACACAGTCAGATATATCGAATACCTTCATCTTCCTGAATATATTTTTCTATCATAAATGCAGCTGATGAAAGACAGTATGAAACCCAGCTTCTTTAATCTTCAGTCATTTTGGGGGGAGTAGAAATGTAATCCTCTAGAGGGCACTCATAGAAATACTCTGAAATTCAAAATTTCAACCTTAGTGTGTTATTGAAGGACCTAACAAGACTGTGTTACTTTAGTGAACATTTTCAGGTTTTTTATTATGTACAAAATCATTGTCAATGAAGTTACTATTTTTGGTTTCTTACCCGCAGTGGCAAAAAAAAAAAAAAATACATCAGTGCTGTCAAACTATTCAAATTTTTAATCAGATTAATCACAGGGTTGCTGTGGATTAATTTTGATTAATCACGATCATTAAATTATTAAATATCATTCATTTGTATCTATATTAATCACATTTCATTTTGCATGAGCAAACAGACTCAAGGAAGAAGGGAATATGTATGCACTTAATGTGTTTATGAACCACCTTTAACAGTTTCAACAAAACAACTTGAAACAACTTAACTTTTTCTCTCTTTTTTTTTTTTTTTTTTAAATAAATAAACGTTTACCCACATTAACCCTTAAAGACCCAAACATTCACCGGGAACCAAAAGCATATACTGATCAAAAATATGTAATACCTGTTGATCCAGTAATCCTATCGATCCATGTAAATAATTGGTGTAAAATACAGTTTGTCATCTTTTTATGGACATCAGATATGACCCATTTGGACGTTCAGAGGCTCTGTGAATGTGGAAACGCTGTCATTTTCTACAACATTGATTCACCAGTTAAACCCATAGAGTTTGATAAATGATAGTGGATGGAGACACTTGTTTTATGTTCAGTTAATGAGAAATTTGACTGAAAAAGTCACGTTTTCTTCAGTTTTCTCTGTTTTTGATATAAAAACCTTTGAATTTACTCTGAGTTTTCATGAACATCTACATGAAATATAAGAAATTTAAAATACACAATTAACAGTGAAAACTACAAAATGCAGAGGATAATATCATAATAAATGGTGTTAAATTACTTACAAAAGGTTAAATAGAAAAAAAAATCACTTGGGAACTGCCACTAGGTTTTTATGGGTTAAGCTGGAAGTGCCTCAATGAAAAGAAAACTCCTCCCTGCTGAATATGCTTAATGCTTTATGTCGGTCAATTTCCCATCCAGAGGACCAACGTGCTGTTTAGCGTCTTCCATCTTTATGGGTTGGTTCTGCTGCCTGTCACTACTGGATCAACTGCCCATTTGTGCATGCGCAACGCTGACTCTACTTGGACTAACTGCCCCAAATGCATTGCCAGAGACATTCAGGGAGTCATTCTGCGCTGTAGATGGGTTAATTGCGTAAAAAAAAAAAGTAATCAGATTAATCATGATGATGAATTAATCTGCATTAATGTGTTACTTTTGGTAGCCCTAATATAAATTTAAAAAAATACAGTAAGTATATATAAAAAATACAAGAAAAACACATGTAAGGTGAAAGGAACATGTATTTAAGAACATTAGAGTGTCATCTTTTAGAACATTACAACAACATCAGTGCTGATCCAGACACCTGTCAACACACATGATCCCTTTGAACATCATTCCTTACATTAGTACCATTACTTCATGGTTCCTAACAAAGCAGGTCCACTCACTGTTCATGCAGAGGTGGACCTTACAGACCCTGGAGACCACATTGGATCTGAGATTGTTGACTCACTGTCCTCACTGGAACTGTTGCTGCCACTGTCTTGTGATGTATGAGGAAATGACCAAAAATAGTCACTTGCCCCGTAAAGGGTAAAAGTGATGACAAATACAAAGTGCATCCCTGCAAAACAAACTAAATATATCTCATTTATTTTTCTCCCAGTTTTACGTAGGAGGGTTTATCAGGAGACACTCATTCATTTTTGCCGCTGCTATGAAGCACCTTTGCTATCATCTTTTCCAATCTAAACGTAAAGTCTGATCCAGCAGACTGTCACCTCCTCGCCATGGCGCTCTGATCTGTCTCCTATCACCTCAGATAATTATGTTCATTAAAATTTCACTGATCCTGCCACCTCCTCTTTCCCAGAATCAGATATTATTCATGCTCTTCTTGGCACGCATACATGCAGGCTCTGTAATGTATTTCCTGTGTAGCATTTACTCGATTCCACTCAGGACACAAAGGGAGCGTTGGATCTGTAGTAGTCCAACACAGCTTTGATGTTACATTAAAGGCTCAATGAGACTCAGATGAATGTCTATCCGTGGTTAAACAGAATAAATTTCTCACCTCCTTTAGCTTTTCAAGTTTCGGGTCTTTTAAAGACGTTGGCTGAATCAGCTTCCTCTTCTCCCCTGTGTGAAGAGAACAAAACATCCATTAGTCAGATAATATTCCTTTAATTTTAGCTCCATTATTACTTGGGTGTGTTTATACAATGTGATACAAGGGATTAAATAAAGGAAATAGGAAATAAAGGAAATCCACACAGTTATTCCTATAATTCTAACACTCTTTCTTTGAAATGGTTCAGTAGAAAACAAAGCCAAACAGACAACAGATTGTTATTTGGTTTGATTCTCTGTACATTTTCCATTCTGCACATATTTGGTGGGAATTCTAATGTTCTGCACAAGTTGTTGTATTTCTGTGCAATTTGTTATGAGCCTTAATGTAAAGTAAAGCTATAGATCAGCTGCCCAAACATGAGAGTTTGCACTCAAGGGCTATTGTGCAAAAAAAAAACAAAATCTGGGGGCCACAGAACACATGAGGGAGGGTCTGGTCTTTCCAAGAAAATAATGATCTGATTTCTGTTTCATATACTCAGACACTTTGGAAAGATCAGCCTAAACAGTACATTGATTAGTTAGATTTTAGTTGTTATTTTTTATTTATGAAAATTATTTGTGCTGATTTATATGACACCTATTATTCACTCTCATGTACACTGACGTCTCTTTTCTCATTTAGTTCAGCCAAATATGTGGCATAATTTCCTATGACCACAAAGAGCACATTCATAATGCAAATTATTTTACAGAATATAAAAAATAAAGTAACATATGAAAGAAACCCTCCACCACAGTAAGAAGCTGTATTTTTAGACAGAACGCATAAGGAGCAGCATTGATCCACTGTCAGTTAAAGCTCACACTGAGTAACAGTTCAATATAACCTATAACAGATAATGGTAGCCGTTATTTTTATCACTATCACAGCGTGCTGTGAATCATCATTAGGCAATACACTCATCTTTCTGTTCTTCACACTGATCAGTAATTTTAACTACCTGATCATTTTCATCATCTTTTGATGACTGGTCTATCTGTATCATTAATCTCCTCACTTTACATATCAAACTGAATTCATTTTTTGCTACCTACTGTTTATTCATACAGTTCTGCTCTCTAAAACAATTGCCAATTCTGAGAACAACTCAGTACAAATGTATTAAAGGGCTCATATTTAGCTGAACCCACTTTTATTAGTCTTTGGGTCATTTATTTGTGTATTTGGAACCTAATAGTTCAAAAAGTTTGAATTTGAACCCTCCAGGTGCTGCAAAGCTATCTTTATATTCATTTTGACAAAAATCGAGTGGATTTCTACAACCCGTTTTAATTTCTTCTTAATTTGTTACATCTATAACTAGTTACATCACAACATTTGCACATATAAGGTCAAGACTTCCCATGAACATTTCTCTGAGTACGACATAACTGTTTGTCAGCGGCAGTGGTTGTAGTAAAAACTGAAAATATGTCCAAATTGAGCCAATTACCTAAAATGTTTAGTTGTTGATTGAACAGGACAGAGCAGCACAGCCAACTACCTAGAGGAGGTGGGCTCGTGCGTTTAAAGGGCCAGCGCTTAAAACGGCCTTTCTGGTGTCATTACTCAGAAATAGGGTTGAAGATGGACCTGTGGAGTTGAATTAATGAAGAATTCAGACCCAAGCAGAGCATTTACAGTTTATGAAGACCACAGGGAAATGTTTTAGAATGCATAGTTCCATTAAAAAAAAAGCTAAATATCACACCTTTACAGCTGACTCAAATCAAACAAAGAACTTACAATATTCCAACATATGTAGCCTATTGTAAGAACATACTGAAGTGTCTATTTGGACCATTCATCCTATTTGCATCATATTTACAACCACAAAATATTGTTCCAGGTTAGATAACAGTGCATTTTAAGTCCCTGTTCACTCAATTTTCAGTTGCAGTTTTAACTAACTGACAAAATAAATAAATAGATAAACAGAGCCTTTCACTGTATAAGCCACGTGTTGAAAAGCTCTTCTGCCAATTTGTAAAACCATACACTAGCAGGCCTATGCAACAACAGGGAGGTAAATAATATGGTTGGTTATGGAAACCCTGGCGCAAATAGCATCTGCCCCTGGTGGTTAGGTGTAAATAGCTAAATGCGTAATTCCACTCTGGGTGTAAACAGCATTTTTCACTACAGACGCTTTGTGGAAATAACATCTACCATAAAGATAAGTACTAAATTATGACATAACAGTTTAGATTATAATGTGAACAAGACCACAGAAAGACTACAGACAGACAGAGAGTCAAAAGAGCATTAATAAATAAATAAATAAATAAATACTGATGCAAATAATCCTAAAAATGTCTGTTCCTATTACTAACCCCTTCAGTAACAGACTATACTACAATGTGAGCTTTAACAAAATACAACAGACTTGCAATTTCAACCTGTTATAAGAAAAAGGAGGTATATGAGATCACATTGGAGTGATATACATTAAAACAGTAATAAAATATAAAAATGCAGTGGCGTATACCAGCACCACTTGTTTGAAGGGTGGATGAAGTACCATGCCTCTGATTTGTGCATTTCTGCAACAGACTGTCATAGTATTTTAATCAGATGAGGATGTTTTTTCTGACTACGTGCTTCTTTTAAATTCTCTTTAATGTACCGTACATATCAGAACTGACTGAGTGAAACTAATTTATTTATAGAAGAATATATAATAACTACAGCAAGCACACATACCCTGGAAAGACTCAATATCCAGAGTCTCCTCCTCTTTTTGCCACTCAAAGATCCCAGGCTCCATCGCTCCTCAAGATATTCTCCTCCTGGAAGGAAAACCTGCAGAAAAGGCAACTGAGTTTCACCATCTGCATTCATATATAAACAGAGAGACATGAAGAAACACTTCTACATCAGAGATTCATTATTTTTAAGGCTGGTGAAAAACTCTCGGTTGCTTCCTGAAAGTCACAGTCTGGCCAGAAGTAGAAGATACTGAGGGCAACTTTTAGCTTTTCTTGTACAATAAAACTCTAAAAATCTTGCGCTTTGGGTGAGTACAATGCATTTCTAGTGTGGTTTAAAGAGGTTTTTCATGTCTGAGTGTGTTAGAAGTTTCTCAAAATACAGAATTCAACTGAACCGGCCAAAACCTTGTCAAAATGTAAAAGGAAGTTGTTTTGTTGCCTCACTTCCTTTTCTGTTTTCAGCAGCACATTCAGCACACCGCAGATCAAGACGCCCCAAGTTCCCCCCAGATTTGCGGGGCTGCACCTCTGAACATTTTGAATCAAATGGTTTGAGACAAAGCACAGCAAACATAAAGTAACACATTCTGACAAAACAGATGTGACCTGGAGCGTGTCAAGTTGTTGTTTCCTGGAACCTGAGAAGCGAAAATCCTCGGTGTGCAACTTTTGTTTCCCTGTGTGTTTTATGTGTATGTGGCTTCCTTTTCCTGAGGTTGACAGTAACTTTCAAACAAGGTCATAAACAAAAGTCTTTTGGAATAAACTTACCTTCAGCACTTGGAGTGTGACTCGACAGAATCGGGTGACTTCTGCTGAATTGAGTTCCTTAACTGATGTCAACTGCGGAACTGTCAAAACAGCGATATAAGAAGTGGAGGGCTGCACTCAGTGAGGATAGAGTTCTTGTGAATTCTATCAACACAAAAGGTCTTACTGTGCTCAATTTCAAACTGCTGCTTTAAAAGAAAATAACATGTCACAGGACCGAAAGGGAAGATAAGCAGAAATGAGAGGATGTGACAGAGAAGAAGGTAGCACTTCCTCTTTTTGATACTGTTTTGTTTTTTTTTTTCCTCTCTCTTTATCAGACATGGCAGAGCGTTTTCTGATAAGGGCGTTTATATTCTGTATCACACACACCACATTTGGAACTTTAATAGTAAGAGTGTCTAAGGAAAGGCAGACAACAGGGAGGACTCATGGGTACAAATGTATTGTTTAGAAAACCACGCTTCAGGAAGGCAGAGCGAACGTGACACTCAAAGGCTTGAACCACTCAGTCTCGACTCACACATTTCCATCTGTGATCAGTCGGATCAATTTGTTGTCATCTGGTCTCCAGCCTTCTCGAATTTCCAACAAACACACACAAAAAGACAGACATAAAGGAAGGGAGAACCAAAATAACAATCTCTGTAAGTGCGCCGGCCTTGTTGAAGAAAAGAAAAAGGACCACCCATCAGCCACACGAAGGGGCAATTTGGGGGATGTGGAAGGTTACCATAGCAACAAGACAAGAAAATAAAGGTCTAAAATAAACCCATAATTCCTTTAGCTAAACCCAAATTGCAAGAATTGGCTGTTCCAAAGCCAATTTCACTCAAAGGCCAAAGCAAATTTAACCTATCACACAAAAAAGAAATAAAATGAAATTCTCATTCTCTTTGATACCAGGCATTTATTTCTTGATAGGCTGATAAAGAAACACACAGGGGTGAACAGTCTAGTGTAAGCAGTGTCTAGATTGACTCATTCAGTCCCTCAATAATTCAACCCAGCTCTCCAACGCATGAGTAGCCGTGCACTGTACATCTTAGCAGGTGTCCAGGTTGCACTGAAGGACCGGCTCTGCTTCAGGAGAACAACGAGAGACCCAGGCCTCCTCAGGGACTCGTCTGAATGACTGGTCAATATGAGGCTACTCCAAATCAGCCTCTCCTGGGGCTGAGAGAGCACACTGCATGCACTTAAGGCAGGAGGAAACAGCATCAGCCTTTAAGTATGGCTTGAGATGTGATGTGCATAGGTCAGAGGAAAAAGGACCAGTTCATAGCTGTCAAGAGGAGAGGCTTTAGCAAATATATGTAGCGCTGGACTAAGAGTATACAAAGTATTTTCAGGCACAACGTATAACACAGCCAAAGTTTTAAGGCAATAAGTTCATAATTTGAGGAATCCAGTTCTTTGCTTCCTACTTGAGAGCTGTATAAGAAGATCGATCCCACTGTGAAATATTCCATTAAATATTAACCCATAAAGACCCAGTGCTACTTTCGTGGCTATTCCCAAATGAATTTCTCTATTTTTAACCTTTCTTAACTTATTTCTCACCATTTATTCTAACATTACGCTCTGTATTTAGCATTTTTAAGTATAAATCAGATATCGTCTATATTTAATGAACTGATCATGTAGATGTTCATAAAAGCTCACATTAAAGTTGAGGGTTGTTAAATCAAAAACAGACAAAACTGAAGTAAAAGTTAATCAAATCTATCATTAACTGAACATAAAACAAGTGTCTCCATCCACTGTCACTGATCAAATTCCGTGGGTTTTACTGGTGAATGAATGTTGTAGAAGATGACAGTGTTTCCACAGTAACTACAGAGCCTCTGAACATCCAAATGGGTCATATCTGATGACC
>JAPQRP010000025.1:25571811-25582956 GCA_037367295.1 Apogon hyalosoma
GTTTGACTCCTCCCCAAAGTGGATCAATGATACTGAGGTCAGCAGACTCACATGGACACTCCTTCACCTTCACTTTTCTCTGCTGTTCCAGTGACAGGTCGACTTGGCCTTATGTTTTAGGTCACTGTCATGTTGGAACATCCAAGACCATCTCGTGCGCATTCAGTCAGGGTATGTAAACTTATGAGCACAACTGTACCATGTAAATATAGTCTAGCACAAAAGGTTAACTTTACCTGTCTTTAACTGTCCAGTTGTCATATTCACTATGAGGACGTGAGTATGTTTACATGAACACTGATATTCCACTATTATTTCAGATTTTACAGGTGTCATGTTCCATTCAGGTAGTCAGGTATTAGGTCTAATTCAAACTAATTTCAGTTTTATGGGAATTCTTTGGGACGTGTATAGTGCATGTGGAATAAGTGTAACATGTTCTTCTTTTACTGCAGGTTATGACACATGGCTTCTATAAATAGTTAACTGGAGTAAAAACAAGGATCTTCCCTGATACAGATGGATGAATCCAAATTAAAGTCCACATTTCTGCTCAGAATGACAAACACAACAGGACAAACATCAGATGTTTGGAAATTAGTAAATGGTGAAAAACCAAACATTTCCAGGTGTATTAACACAATGCAACATGTGCCACCAGTAAGAAAAAAAAACAAAACATTTTAATCTGAAAATAACTGGAACACGACAGATTTTTACTAGTCAAAAAAAACAAACAACTGTTTATTAGGAATTTTGTGTTTTTCAATCCAAATCCATCTGATTTAAAAACAGCATATAAACACAAGAGTAATGGTAATTCTTTTAAACATACATCACAGTATTTTGTCAGTATTTGGTTGTCATTGGAAAGATGTGGATACAACATGAAACTGTCATATTTAAGACAGACTATTCAATAATTCAGTCAGTAAAAATTTAATTCACATTAATCAGAATCCCAAAGCATAGGTGTCTAACACAGGATTATTCAGACATAGAGAATACTAACATACATGTGCTTGTTCCCTTAAAGACAATGTGTTTTAATAAGTTTAGGGGACAGGATCAGTGGCAGTGCTCGATCTGCTGTCTGGAGCTGTTTTAAGAGAAAAGGGAAAAGACGTGTTTACTACCGCACAGGTTGTGCTTTATTGTATTTTCTAAACTCTGTGGGTGTACCATCATAGAATTGGACTGTCACCTGTGGTCTGCAGTAGCGTCCAGTCAGACTGCAGCTTCTGTCTGAGTTTCTCCAGAGCCTCCACATCGTCTGACTGTGGACCCTGAAGTGGACCCAGACGTGGAGCAGGGTTCCCAAGGAGAGTGGAAGCGCTGGGGGCGACACTGGCCTTCTCAGTCTCCTAAAGTACACAAAACAGATCACATTAATCATCCTGAAATAAACAAAGAGACTTGTTGTAATTGCTGTTCCAGGTAATTAGATGAATGTTACTGAAACTGACCGGACTGTTTTACCTGCATTAGTACGAGTGTGTGTCCTTGTGCCAGACCCTGCAGAATGCCAATTAGTTGCTGCCATACACTTTCAGAAATTCTACTATCTGGCATCCGAACCAGCAGAACCAGATTAGGGTTATACTGGTACCCCAGAGGAAGGACAAGACCCAGTACAGCCTGCATGATCCCTGACGTATCGCTGCAGCCCTGTGGACAGATAAACAGGACAGGTGCCTCGTCGTTCATTTGATAGTTTAAGTTGATCCCATTAAATCACAGGTGTCAAACATATGGCCCATGGGCAAAAAAAAACCCTGCCAAAGGGTCCAATCCGGCCCATGGGATGAAGTTGTGAAATGCAAAAATGACACTGATGATATTAACAATCAAAGGTGTCAAAATTATTTTAGATCCGGGGCCACATATAGACCAGTCACAGTTACCTATAGCCCATAAAAACCCAAACATCCATCTACCGGATCATCTACTGATATAAACTGTTGAATCCCTGTTGATCGACTAATCCCTGTAAATAATTAGTGTAAAATGCAGTTTGCTGTCTTTTCATGGTCATCAGATATGACCCATTTGGACGTTCAGAGACTCCGTAGTTACCGTGGAAACACCATCATCTTCTGCAACATTGATTCACCAGTAAAACCCATGGAGTTGGATCAATGACAGTGGATGGACACACTGGGTTTAACTTCAGTCAATGATAGATTCTGCTGAAAAAGTAACTTTTTCATCAGTTTTCTCCATTTTTTGATATAATAACCCTCAACTGTATTCTGAGTTCTTATGAACATTTAGATGATTAGTAAATTAAATACAGGAAAATACACAATTTACACTGAAAAAAAAACAAAACACAAAATACAGAAGATAATAGTATAATCAATGGTGATAAAACACTTAAGGATGATTAAATATAGAAAAAAAATCATTTGGGAACTGACACAAATGTCACACTGGGTCCTGATGGGATAAAGTATAAAAAAGTGTAAATATAAATTGTGTAAAATTTACATTTAAACATTTACAAATAATCTTTTCATAAAAAATGTCAATAACCTGAACATATATTAACCACATGAAATGTCTTAAGAAAAATTAGTGCAATTTTGACAACATTCTGCCTGTTACTGTATGTTTGTGTATTTGTAGATCCAATGTGATCTGTTAGCTGTAATGTACATATGTAAATGATAAACTGAGGCATAATATTGTTAAAATTGCACTTACTGTACTTAAGACATTTCAGGTTGTTCATGTTATTCACATTTTTAGGGAACCTTTGTGGATGAAAACATTTTCATAATGTAACTTTTACATAAATGTGACTTTTTTCACCCTTTTACACTATTACTTGAGATCATATTGGGCCGTATGGGATCCTTGAGCTAAAATGAGTTTGACACCCCTGCATTAAATGGTTAAATACAGTATAGTATATAGTACCTAAAGCTCTGGGGAAAAAAAATATTCCCAGACCAGAACACAACTGAAAAAAAAAAAAACACCCAAAAATATGAGGAGACTGGTGGAAAGCATTCTAAAACATATGGAAACAATTATGAAAATTAAGCTTATTCCAACAAATACTGACTTTAGAATGGAAAGTTAAAACATTGTTTTGTTTAAAATGAAAATGAACCTGTTCTCTTTGTATCACTAGTGAACTAAAAGCGTTTTTTATTATTTCAACCAGTTGCTCTTTTGTGAAAATAAATGTTAATTATTAGTCATGAGAGAAATGTTGTCAATTATTTCTAGAATAAAAAACTTAAGCATTACTAAACCCAGCAGTCTGTTATTTATTTCCAGAGTTGTGTGTTACATGTTGAGACAGAATAGTTTCAACACATATGAGAAAGAAGTCTTGAATGGACAACCTATCCATAAAATATATGAGGCACCAAACCTCTGAATTCCACTTTCTACATCTGTAAAATCTTACCTTCTTCAGACACACAGGAATGTAATATTTGCCTTTTTGTTCCTCTGACTCCTTGCTGCTGAAATGCACCATGATGGTTTTACTGGGGGGGGAGAAAAAGTGTGTCACCTTCAAGTTGTTCATTGTTTGGAGAACAAAGTGTTCCTTTTATAAGTTTTATAACAAACTCAGAGAGGACACATGATAATCACCAATCGTCTGTGAGGTGAATCGGGATCGCCTCGTTGGCAACACACACGATCAAAGTCCTGCATTGAAAGGAAGCATTAACAAACTAGAGCAGAAATACAGAAAAAAAATGTACAGGGTTGCAAAACAATGTAACATTCTTCAAAGTGAAAAATATAGCAAAATGCCTGGAGAAAGAAGGTCATTATCTCTGTGTTTCTAATTTCTGTTTACAAAGCAATCCACAGTAATACAACAGTACATACAGTGGGTCTAAATATGATAAGAGTATATTCTTGATTTGTTATACCGCTTGTTGAGTGAAGCGGCATGCTGGGCCACACACATCATCGCCATGGAGACGTCACGGACCAGCACCAACCCATTGCAGATCTGAGAGGCAGTAATTAAATAAAATGATATCAGTTTGTAGCTCATATAGCACGTCAGTAGAGCAGACACAGCAGCCAGAAGATAATCACGCCACAATAACTGCAAATATACCTTGTTCGTCTCCATTTTCTCTACGAGAGCAGTGAGACTGGAGAGGGTGGAGAGGGCGTCACTGTCGTCTGAGTCTTTGACGATGTTCTCCCTCGGTGTGAAAAGTAACAAAACCATAATTTATCCTCAATGAGAAAGATCCTCACAGACTCATGATTGTGTCAATTTAAAAAAAAAAAAAAAAAAAAACTAAGGTTCATCTGTGATGGATGATGTTAACACAGGGTTCATACATATTTTTCAAGGTCAAATTCAAGCACTTTTAAGGGTTATTTTCAAATTTTTCCTGCACAGCACCTTAACACTGGTAAAACACACATCTACAGGAATACATATACTCATGATTATGTTTTTACTTTTTATCACAATGATGTACATTGTATTATGCTACAAACATCTAAAATTATGTTTCATAACAGCAAAAAGTTTAGAAATTAAAGCAGAACACAAGGTTTTATCCAAAAAAGGGGAAGCAAATTGGTGTTCTTCAGACACACTTGCACCGAGACGAAGCTTAAGATAATAATGTACCTGGAGTTGACCTGAGAACATCTGCTAATTTGATTTTTAGACATAAAAGTTTTATTTTTCAAAATGTATCACCTCTCTGTTAGCAGCTTTGGCTTCCCATCTAACCTGGCAGAATTATTATTAAAAATAAATAAATTAATTGATCATATCACAGAGTTATAATCGCAAACACTTTCAAGCACTTAAATGAAAATTCAAGCACTTTTCAGACTTTGAAAACACGACATTCAAATTCAATCATTTTCAAAGATTTCAAGTACCCATATGAACCCTGTTAACAACTCACAATTTTTTGACTAGAAGTGGATCAGGATGTAAATCACTGAAGCGTTTACATCCGTCTGGACAATCCATGCCATCAGGGACCACTACAGCAGTGCGAACACCAGGACTGACACGTTTCGGGGGGTCTGGCCAAACTATTTCCTCTGTGTTTTTCTCTTCTTTTTCTTCCATTACTTTAATGCATTTGGTGCTGAGCTCATATGTGGGTAGATCACCTGGAGAAAAGTGTGATAAATACTTTATAAGGCAGTGAAAACAGTAAAAAACAGCAGGAATCCTGAGGGATTTAAGATCAACTTTCAAAGTTGGAACAAGAGCCTTTTAAGAAAAAAACCTAAAAAAAAAAAAATGATGTGCATGTTTTACCTGCATGTTTGAGGCAGGACCAGTATGGCTTCTGAGCGGATCGGACACAGTGTACAGACTCAAGTGTGCTGAAGGCAGAAAAACTAAATCAACAAGTGGTGCCAGGCACAACAAACCCCACCCCTCGCATGTATTGCAGCTTATTTTGGCATCAATCCAGCTGATGTCATGTTAATGCATGTGGTGAGGTCAGCATATCAATTACCTGTATATATGTGCAAAGTTTGAAGTAAATTTAAACAAAATTGATGTTTTTAAAGACATGTGAAATTTCACCCATTATAAGTAAATGGGGGGGGGTGCTGCTAGAGTGTTAACAAAAACAAACAAACCAAACCAAAAACAATACCCCTTGTTTCCCCGTCGGCGGGTGGGGTAATGAAGTTGAATTTAAAGTTGATATAAAGACAACTGAGAATGAGGCAGACCTTTGGCAAGGGCCTTCCAGGTTTACAGGCAGAGGAGCTGGATCTCCAAGCAAAGTTTGAAATGTCTGACACACAGACTGGGCAAGGGACGTCAAGTTGTACCCACCCTAGAAAACATATACACAAACAAGTGAAAAAGTAAGTAGAGTTTATTAATACCTCCGCCTGGTCGCACAACACTTTGTCCTTCCAGCTCACTGATACCCTGCCTACCCAGGGATTCATTTAGACTTACCTTTCAATCTTCTCAAAAAAATTTTCAAAAATTTGTAAAAAGAAAAAAAGAAATGCAAGAATTGAAAGAAAGGCACATGTAAAGCGCATGTCTGTGAAATTTGAAAAGAATCAGGTGACTAGTGTCCGAGAAATGGGATGGACAAGAATCTGAGATGGACGGATGGACAGAAGGATGACAGAATGCCTGGTATATCTAAAGTTCCTACAAGTTAAATTTAAGACTTTTTAAGACCTTTTTAATACTATTTAGAACAGAATTTAATCCCCATTTCCCAGCCATACTGGGAAAAATTTTTGACACCTATTATTCAGAAAGATATATTAATTTACTCCAATGCCTTGATTCACACCGTTCTGAGTCATTTCTCACCCAGAAGCTGCAAAGGTAGTGATAATCAGTTCCTAATCTCAACATAAATTGTTGGTTTGGAACAGGTGGAACTGAGTCGACTAATGTCACTTTCTTCGCAGTTTGGACACTTAACAGACACATTTAAACATAGTGCAGCAAACAAGTTTATGGCAACATAACTTAAGACCTACCATATCAAATTTAATACCCTTTAAAGACTTTTTTAAGGTGTTAAATGCAGATTTGGAAATTCAAGACATTTTAAGACCCCGCAGGAACCCTGTATATAATCAGAAGCGACAAAAACATGTCACTTGTGTACGGACATGTCCTGATTATTTCCAAAAATAAAGCACCGCGACCCATGAACAAAGCAAGGCACAGCAAACACCAGGACTAATGACGGAGTAAATGGACGGAGGCTTCACAGCACATTTCAAGACCACACACTGACCTCTAACACTGCACACACTTTACCATCAGCGAGATTCATCAGGAGGTGAGTGAGGTGGGCAAAGATGTCTGGGGTGGCACACATTTCACCCTGTAAAACAAATCAGAATCCTCATATTGTTGTAATGTTGCAGCAAATGTGCATTAAAAAAAAAAAATAGTGATGTCTAATCAGTACCTCTGGGTCACCGATGGCTGTGTCAAAGCCTGCACACACCAAAACCAAGTCTGGGCAAAACTGGAACAGAAAACAAAAGAGTAACTTACTCTGTGAAAACAAACTTCAAAACATCTCTGTGGAGAGGTGAAGTCCCACCCCTTCAGGTTGTTACCCATTGGAAAAAAACACACGAGTCAGTGGTGATGGACTTTCTGATCCTATTTAATAATAATGGATTAGATTTCTATAGCACTTTTCAAGGCACCCAAAGTGCTTTACATTACTGATCCATTATTCATTCGCTCTCACATTCTCCCTCTGGTGGTGGTAAACTACATCTGTATCCACAGCTGCCCTGGGACAGGCTGACAGAAGTGTGGCTGCCAATTTGTGCCAAACGGCCCCTCCGGCCACCACTGAACATTCATTCAGACACCAGTGTGAGTGACACTGGAGGCAAGGAGGGTGAAGTGTCTTCCCCAAGGACACAATAGACTAAGAGGGATTTGAACCGCCAACCCTTCGGTTATTGGATGACCTGCTCTACCTCCTGAGCCATGACCATGCCAATTTTTGTCTAATGTCTATTTGTCTAATGTCAACATTTTTTCATTAATTTTCTAAAATGCATCCCCACATCCCTCAGTATGGTTGATGGAGTCCATCCCAGCTGCCTATGGGTGAAGGTGGGTGCACCTCTCTTTGGCTTTTAACGCAGTGTGAGAGGTTAGCTTTTATTGTTTTAATGTATAATTACTTTTATTGTTTTTATTAAGTCTTTCAAGTGTTTTTTGTTTTTGTTTTTAAGTCTGTATACAGCACTTTGGCCAACTGTGTTGTTTTTAATGTACTTTAAAAATAAAGTTGACTTGACATCAATGGGGCTGTTTCAAACTAAATCAGATGATTCTTTACTGCCTACTAGGGCTGCAGGATTTTGGTCAGAAATAAAGTCAAGATTTTTTTCCTCTAAAAACTTGATTTTCAATTTCTGGGTAAAAGTACAAAAGACAACACAAGTTGGCATTGCGTTTTTGTGTGCAGCCCACAATGCAACACACTGCTCCCACTCGGCGTGTAATGATGTTTGAGGTGCTGAAATAAGTTGGTCATGCTGCTGTTCTTTTACTGATACCACCTTCAGGCTGAGTTTGCAGCGAAGAATGGTTTAGTCTTCATCGGAAACTTTGAAGTCGTATTAATTCCACAAAACCAACTTCCTCTTGCTATTTTTAGCCACAAATTTCTCACTCTTGTTAGCAAACGCCATTTGTGTTCAGCTGTGTCGTAGACCACTCTCACAGTTAGGAGGAGGAGCCGACAGTAGCCCAGAGGTGCACAGCCCAGAGACACGAGAGATGAAATTTGATTTGACAATTATCCCTTTTTAAACATTGTCCTAATTAAATAATCTGACTGATTTCTGATGTTATTTGTTTTTGTCTTATTTTGCTTTGTTTTGTTTTATTTTGTTTCTTTGCATGTTCTAAATAAATAAATTTCAATTTAAAATCGATTAGGGCGACACAGTGGTGCAGTAGATAGCACTTGTGCCTCACAGCAAGAAGGTCCTGGGTTGGATTCTAAACACCAGTCGATGGGGGTGGGACCTTTCTGTGTGGAGTTTGCATGTTCTCCCCGTGTCTGCGTGGGTTCTCTCCAGGTACACCGGCTTCCTCCCACCATCCAAAGACATGCACTGATAGGTTAATTGGTTAATCTAAATTGCCCATAGGTGTAAATGTGAGAATAATTGTTTGTCTCTGCCCTGTGATGAACTGGCGACATGTCCAGGGTGTACCCCGCCTTTGCCCACAAGTAGCTGGGATAGGCTCCAGTGACCCCTGTGACCCTAGTGAGGATAAAGCAGCCTCAGAAAATGAATGAATGAATTAAAATCGATTAATTGTGCAGCCCTACTACCAACAACTCTTTGGATGACAGAAGGGACAGGACTTTACTTCTCTATCCGTTATCACAGCGTAGATTTCTCACCTCGTATGCAACTGGCAGAAGGACATGGAAGAAGACAGAAAGGTAGTCACTGTTCTGCATCCCCACCTGAACAGAAAGCATGTTGTCAAATGTGCTCAGACTAGACAAATACACACAAGCGTCAAAGCACATGCAGGAGCAAAAGGACAAACCACTATAAAGATACTAACCTTGTTCCACGGTACATTTATATTAAAACCAGCTCCTTTTGCTTTGCCAACACAGTCGTAGTCGGATTCTCTGAGCTGAGGCCAGAATTTCTGATGCTCATAGCGGTGCCATGAAAAGTAGAGAACACTGGGAAATGCAAAATGATGATTGAATTTGGCAGTGAGTAAATAAACAAACTGTGGTTTAAGATAAAAAAAAAAAAAAAAAAACTGACCTTGGATCATCTTCAAAGCAGTACTGCACACCTTGACCATGATGTACATCCCAGTCCACTATCAAAACCCTAACACAACCAACACAGATGTAAATATATTAAGATTAAAGCAAATAAAATGCTTCTCCTAGAAATTTTATTTATTAAAATGTAGAATAAAAATAAATCATGTTACCTTTCAACCCCATGTTTTTGCTTGGCATATCGTGCTGCTATTGACACGTTGTTGAACACACAGAATCCACTGGCAGCACTGTGCATACTGTGATGTCCCGGAGGTCTATTGAAAATGAAAAACACGGAAAGCATTTGGATGCTTTAAATACACACCATCAGTGTATTAGAACTAATGAAGCCATTTGGATGAGAAGTAAACATATGTTAAAAACATGTACAGTCGTTTCTGCCTTTGATGGGTGTCTAAATCAAGACAATTAAAAAACAAGCAGATGATTAATGTTATGAAGTATGCAGAGTTCAGCCAAACACTGTCACAAAATGGATGGAATATGTTTTGCAATCATTTTTAATGTCTCCCAGGTATATGGGGTATTATAGTACCTTATAAAGAAAAACTGAATTATTTTTACACATGTAGTTTTGGGGAAAAAAAATGTTCTCATATGGGGTCAGTTCACCAGTGTGTGTAACAAACCTTGGTTCAAGGTCTGAAAAACAACATTGCAAATAAGTCAACAAAGTCAAAAGCTTTGATTTCTAACATTTTGTAACTTTATATCTCTTCCTTGTTCCATATTCCAAACTATCAGGAATGAACAGACACACATTACTTCCTCCCCACTTCACACAAGATTCTCAATTCCAAGAACAACCTTCTTCTCTGCAACACAATGTTTGTTTTTTACATTTTTCAGATCAAAATTAAAATTTAAATGTTCCTCAGGTGAGTAGTTCCCTAGCTTTTTACTGTTGTTAAAAGTTGCCAAATGTGTTTGTTATATCAAACTACAAGTGTTATTAAGCACAAGTACATTTTTCATCCATAAAAATGTGAAGTAGTTTGGATTGTTTTGTCCTTTTACTGAAACTAACTGCAACAAAAATGTTAATTAATGAGAGCAAGTGGAAAAAAAGAAGAATTAAGTATTTGGTGTACACAGAAATCCCAAAATGCAGTGTCCTCAAGTGATTAAAGCATTTCAGATTATTATCCTGACTGCTGCTAATTAACAGCCTCACCTGACCAGAGCCATGCCATTCTTCACCTTCCCCGTCATTACACTGTCGACCAGTTGCAGAGCAGCTCCTGCTGCCAGTTTGGCACAGTGGTAGATGTTCTAAAGCAGTAAATATAAAAAAAGAGGTCATGAGTAATCAGGATTAGACCTGGATTGTATCATTAACAAAATGTGATAAGTAAGATGTGAGAAGCCACTCAGGGACACAGCTATTATGTATTTGCACTTACTGGGTGAAAGTAGACATCTCCATACTGTTGGGTGAACTCCAGTAGGTCTTCGAGCATCATAAATGGAGTCTTCTTCACAGCCTCCAAGTATTCCTCACTATTAAGAGCAGCGTACACATTTTACAATTGAAGGTTCATTCCTCTTTGATGTCTATAAAGTGTTAAAAGGTGAAATATAGCCAAAATTAGAAATATACTGACTAAAAATGATGCAGAAAAATTAATTCATGCATTTGTAACATCTAGATTAGATTATTGTAACTCCCTACTTGCAGCATGTCCAAAAAGTTCTCAAAAGTTTTCAATTGGTTCAAAACGCAGCAGCAAGACTATTAACAGGAACTAATAGAAGAAAGCACATCACCCCTGTGCTACAAGCCCTTCACTGGCTTCCAGTCGAGTTTAGAATTAGATTTAAAATCCTCCTTCTT